>JANFOE010000596.1:0-600000 GCA_025667525.1 Glebionis coronaria | reverse complement strand
CCCATAAAGCCTTCCTCTTCATCCGATATACCTTATCCTTTAAGGTTGAGGAAAGAGAAGAAAAAGAGCAAGGATGATATTCAAGTTTCAAACTTTCTCAAAATGTTTAAACAATTGAATTTTAACATCTCCCTTGCCGAGGCTCTCGCTCACATGCCTAAATATGCGAAGATGTTTAAAGAACTTCTTAGTGACAAGGAGAAGCTTCTTGACATTACTCAGACCCAACTTAATGAGAATTGCTCTGCGGTTCTCTTAAGGAAATTTCCCACCAAACTTGGTGATCCGGGTCGCTTCTTGATTCCTTGCAACTTCCCGGGAGTAGAGAATTGCATGGCCCTAGCCGATCTAGGTGCTAGTATTAACTTAATGCCTTTAAGTGTTTGGAAGCAATTATCTCTCCCCGAGCTAGTCCCCACTAAAATGACTTTAGAATTAGCTAACCGTACGGTTGCTTATCCAGTGGGAATAGCCGAATACGTCTTCGTTGGCGTTGACAAATTCACCTTCCCGGCGGATTTTGTTGTCGTTGACTACGAGATGGACCCTCGTATTCCATTAATCGTTGGACGTCCCTTCTTGAGGATCGGTCGCACTCTCATTGATGTAGCTGCGGGCGAAATAATCATGAGAGTTGGTGACGATAAAATTATCTTCAACATGGGTAAGATTTCTAAGTAACCTTATTCATATGAGAGTGTTAATGCTATTGATGTTCTCGATGAGGCTTGTGAAGAACACTTTCATGATGCTTGCAAAAGGAATCTCTCTTCTCTACCCAATGTTGAGACCGTTGCCTCAATCGCTCCGTCCTTGACTCCTTTTGGAGAAAGTGACTTTCTTTTGGATGAATTTGAAGCTAGCTTGGGTCCACTTGATCTTAAGTATGATGATTCTCCCACCGATTGGGAAGAAGACATTCGTACAATTGAGAAACTTCTCAATGAAGAACCGTTTTCTCCTCCTTCTCCTAAAGAGGTGACTAATGATGATCCATCGTTAGTTACACCATCTATTAAGGATCCTCCCACTTTTGAGCTTAAGGACTTACCTCCCCATCTCGAGTATGTTTTCTTAGAAGGCATTGATCAACTTCCCGTTATCATTGCTAAGGACTTAAAAGCCGATGAGAAAACTCGTCTCATTGAAGTTCTCAAGAAACATAAAAGAGTTATCGCTTGGAAAATCTCCGATATTCGCAGAATTGATCCTTACTTTTGCACACATAAAATTCTCATGGAGGACGACTTTAAGCCCACAATTCAAAGCCAACGAAGGGTGAATCTTAAAATCCATGATGTTATCAAAAAAGAGGTTATCAAACTTCTTGATGCGGGCATGATTTACCCTATCTTGGATTCACCATGGGTTAGTCCAGTCCATTGTGTGCCTAAGAAAGGCGGAATCATCGTTGTGCCCAATCAAAACAACGAGTTGATTCCTACACGTCTTGTTACTGGGTGGAGAGTTTGTATAGACTATCGCAAACTCAATGATGCCACGATAAAGGATCATTTCCCTCTTCCTTTTATGGACCAAATGCTTGAACGTTTAGCGGGTAATTAATATTACTGCTTTCTAGATGGTTTCTCGGGTTATTTCCAAATACCCATCGATCCCCAAGATCAAGAGAAGACAACATTGACTTGTCCCTATGGCACATTTGCCTACAAAAGAATGCCTTTTGGCTTATGCAATGCCCCCGGGACTTTCCAAAGGTGCATGTTGGCTATTTTCCATGACATGGTTGAGCAAACCATGGAAGTCTTCATGGATGATTTCTCGGTCTTTGGGGATTCATTCTCTTCTTGTCTTGCCAATTTAGAACGTATGCTTAAGCGGTGCGAAGACACTCGCCTTGTTCTAAATTGGGGAAAATGCCATTTTATGGTGAAAAAAGGCATTGTGCTAGGACACAAAATCTCAAAAGCCGGTCTTGAAGTCGACCGTGCTAAAGTGGATGTCATAGCCAAATTACCTCCACCTTCAACCGTGAAGGGTGTGAGAAGTTTTCTTGGTCATGCGGGCTTCTACCGTCGATTTATCAAAGATTTTTCTAAAATCGCTCGCCCGATGACCCACCTCTTGGAAAAAGATACTCCTTTTATCTTTTCTAAAGAGTGTATCGAAGCCTTCAATCTTCTTAAGGATAAGCTAACTAAGGCACCGGTCTTGGTTACCCCTAATTGGGAGCTACCCTTTGAGTTGATGTCCGATGCTAGCGACTTTGCTGTTGGAGCGGTTTTGGGCCAAAGAGTGAATAAACACTTCCAACCAATCCATTATGCTAACAAGACAATGACGGGGGCTCAATTGCATTATACGACAACCGAAAAAGAGCTTTTAGCTGTTGTCTATGCTTTTGAAAAATTTCGCCCCTATCTTGTTTTATCCGCCACCATCGTATACACGGACCATTCCGCGTTGAAGTACTTGATGACTAAGCACGACTCTCAGCCAAGACTTCTTCGCTGGGTTTTACTCCTTCAAGAATTTAACATTAAAATTCGTGACAAAAAGGGAGCTGAAAACCTAGCCGCGGATCATCTAAGTAGACTTGAGGATCCTTATCAAGGGGATCATCCAAACAAAGAGATCAATGACTCTTTTCCCCTTGAGACCTTACTGTCTATTTGTGCCAATCTTGATGACACCCCGTGGTTTGCCGACATTGCAAACTACTTAGCGGGTGGTGTTCTCATCAAAGGGTTAACATCCCAACAAAAGAAAAAGTTCTTGAATGATGTTAAGACTTACTTTTGGGATGACCCTTTTCTATTCAAACAATGCGCTGACTTGATTATTCGCCGATGTGTTGACGGACAGGCAGCTTTAGACATTCTCAAGGCTTGCCATAAAGGACCCACCGGTGGTCACTTTGGTCCCAACTACACCGCCAAAAAAGTGTTTGACTCGGGATTCTATTGTCCCACCATTTATCGTGACGCTCACGCTATGGTTAAAAATTGTGATGCTTGCCAAAGACAAGGCAAGATCACACATAAAGATGAGATGCCTCAAAATTTCATACAAGAATGTGAAATCTTTGATGTATGGGGCATCGACTTTATGGGGCCATTCCCTTCTTCTAAAGGAAACAAATACATCCTTGTCGCCGTCGACTACGTTTCTAAATGGGTTGAAGCCAAAGCTTTACCCACTAACGACGCAAGGGTGGTTTGTAATTTCTTGAAACAACTGTTTGCTCGATTCGGTGTTCCTCGTGCTATAATCAGTGACCGTGGGACTCATTTTTGCAAAGATCAATTTGCAAGAGTCATGGCCACCGCTTATCATCCTCAAACCAACGGTCAAGCCGAGATATCCAACCGTGGATTGAAGCGAATTTTAGAACGTACTGTGGGAGAGCATCCTGCCTCATGGGCCGATAAACTTGATGATGCTCTGTGGGCTTTCCGTACCGCCTATAAGACACCGATTGGTTGTACACCTTATCGTCTTGTGTACGGGAAAGCATGCCACCTCCCTATCGAGCTGGAACATAAGGCATACTGGGCCTTGAAGTGGGCTAACTTCGACATCAACAAAGCCGGTGATCTTCGCAAGATTCAACTCACCGAGCTACATGAACTAAGGAATGAAGCTTACGAGAACTCATTGATCTACAAGGAGAATACCAAGATCATCCACGATGCCAAAATTAAGAACCGAGAGTTCCACGTTGGAGATCAGGTCTTACTTTTTAACTCTCGGTTGAAGATCTTCTCGGGCAAGTTGAAGAGCCGCTGGTCTGGTCCATTCACCATCGCCAATGTCTTTCCCTATGGCACCATTGAGCTTTCTCAGCCAAATGGGCCCAATTTTAAGGTGAATGGCCAGCGTTTGAAGTTGTACTTT
The DNA here is from genome assembly GCA_025667525.1 of Glebionis coronaria. Lineage (NCBI taxonomy): Eukaryota > Viridiplantae > Streptophyta > Magnoliopsida > Asterales > Asteraceae > Glebionis > Glebionis coronaria. The sequence goes on along the minus strand of JANFOE010000596.1, from coordinate 596,142 downwards.
TGTGAGGACATCTCTCATGAGATGATTCCATCCCTCACCATGTTTCCCATGAATTAGTTCGGGACCGAGTCAGGCTCGTGACTCGGTTAACAAAAACAAGCGCTCCTCGGGAGGCAACGCGAGTATCTATCCCTCCTTTTCCCGTTTTTCATCCTAAGTGTAGGGGGATCTATATAGGTTGCTTGTGTTTGTATGGTGATGTGATTACAGGGATAAGTGCACTTTTGGAATCTTTGAAGAACCGTGCTCCCATGTTATTCGCAAATCCGGTTCTATCTCTCAACTATTGTGATTCAATCTTCTTCATACTCACATTTGAAATTGATCACTTTAGTTGTCTCCTCCTTAACTTGATTTAACCAACGTGCACAATGTCATAAGTGTAGGGGAGACTTTTCCCACATGCTTAAACATTGAGGACAATGTTTATATTAAGTGTAGGGGAGACTTCTATCGAAGTTTTAAGTGGACTTTTCCATTAAAGTGCCTTCATTTAACCGGAAAATTCGATTTTTCGACATTTTTCGACATTTTTAATCTATTTTGGCTTAGTTGTATAGTTGTATTTTCCTTTGTTATGTTTATTTTCTTTCCTTGCTAGAATAAAATTTCAATAAAGCGGTTTTAAATTTTTCAAAGTCGTGAATATTTTGACTCAACCCGAGTTTACTTATCTAACTTTACTCTAGCTAGTATCCTTAACGTGTTTAAGTCAAGTTTTGCTAGGCTTTTATATAAGGAGCTTTAAAACGCGAAAGTCTTAACTCTCACGGGTTAAGAACAAGAACTTTTCGCAAGTTCCTATAATTGATCCTAGAGAGTCGTTTATCAAGGGAACTTTAAAACGCAAATTCTAAACTTGAAAGAGTCTAAGAAGATGTAAGAGCCTATAGGCGACTCGAAAACCCAAAACTTTGATTTAATTGGCTAAGCATCCACGAGTCTCATTCCTTGAGATTTTAAATTGTGGAGAACGAGAGATGATAGAGTCAATTATAAGTTTGGTATTCTTTCGTGAATTTATGTGAGTTGATTATAAGCCTATTCTCCCATCGCTTGCTAATAAATTTATCTGCAATAAATAAGGTTGTACGATTTGAAAAGTTACTTAGCTTCTAGCCCAAGATCGTTTAAAAGTTGCTCGGTATTAATTAGAGTTCATAGCCAAGGCATAACTTATTGAAGCGGGATGCGAAGATTGGCGAGTCCGAAAAGGCCCTAACAAGGCATGAGGGCTACACTTTGTTGCTAAAGATCCAAAAGTGATGTGAAGAATCATTTATCGAAAATCAATATGAAGGATCGAGACACACGACGAAAAGCAAAAACTCCCCAAAAGATCATGGAGAAATCTATCCGAAAAGACCCTAGCAAGGTATGAGGATAAATAGATCCAAGTCCTAAAAGGAGGCGGATCGTTGTATATCAAAGTCCAAAATAAAGATTGGAGAAAAATGAAAGAAGTCGTGGTCCAAAGATGAAGAATCTCTCAAAACTTCAAGTGAAGAAATTCCTATTATGAAGAGAAGACCATAATTTCAAGAACGTCTCTCAAAGATTCGAAGTATGAAGTCGCTGCCAAATATCGGCCCGAGAAAGGTCTGAAATCGTGAAGCGAGTTATGCCAAGATAGGAACTTTATGAGGTCCTGAGAAGCAGTTTTAAAAGATTTTGTCCTTTAGCTTACTATTGATTAAATCGTCCCACTTTGTTTTCAGCCTAAATAACTATCGAAATAAGTCAAACAATGCATCCTCGTGATCATTCAAGACAAAAATAAAATATAAGAGATACACCTAGGAATAAGGGAGTCTAAGTGAATAATTGGGCCACATGAGTTCGTGTTAGTTTGCTAACTTATAATAACAATGATCTCGTTTTTAAGCTTGGTATGAGGAACGTGAAACTTGAGAATGATGAACATTCATGACAATCTAAAACCCCAATGTAAGTCTTTAAATACTTTACTTGTTTTGTTCTTTTGGTTTCCTTAGTGTTTAGAAGTTAATAAAATCCAAGGTGGGTTATTTATGATGAGAAATGTAAACCGTGCTTTAAAATTATAGCATTGCATGAGGGCATGGCAATGGTTAAGTGTAGGGGATTTGATAGGTGTGAAAACACCTATCCTTTTACCACTTATTTCTTGCTAAAATGAGACCAAAACGCGTATTTAATGTCATTTGTTTGGAATTATGCGTGGTTTGTGTGTTTGTTGTGTTTTCAGAGCCAACCGGATAAATATTGAAGAAAACATGGGATTGCACGGGTTTTATCCAAAAAAAAGATGAAAAGACGAAGTCTATAGTCCAAGAGATGCAATAGATTTGAAGTCAATGGGCCTATTTGAAGATTTATCGAAGAAAAGGACCAAAGATGGAAGATTTACATATGTCGAAGAACTCAAGTCTATTAAATAAAGAAATTAAAAGACGAGTTGAATTTATTTGTCGACAAATCCCGAATCGAAATCAAAAACGTCAACTTTTCTGAAAAGACGAGAAGACAAAAAGAAAGGGAGAAAGCCCACTCACCAAACCAAGCCAAGCCCTATAAATAGAGACTCCCTTCACATTTTCAAGACTAGATTTTTCCTTTCTGTTGTTTTTCTTCCTAATTCGTAGGAAACATCAACTCCCTTAAGGAGATTGGTGATTTTTATTTCCTTTGATTCCTTCATGATTATGTAAGTTTAATCTTTCCTTTGTTTGTTTGAATCTTAATCTTTAATACAAGTTTCCATTTAATCTTTCTTTCTTCTCTTGTTAACCCAAAGTTCTAAGTTTTTATTTTATTGGTTTTGATCTTCAAAAGTAAGTGGGTTTTGAGTTTTTGTTGTTTTGGATTGATGTTTATCATTAGTAAATGATTAGTGGTTAAATTGGTTTAAGTTTTGGTTAAAAACTTCGTGGATTTTGGTTAAATTCGTGTCCAAGTTATTCCCCTGTTCTTCGCATATGTCTGCTTTCCCAGATTCCGAATGAAGGATTTGGGGTAAATCTTCCGGATCAACGTTTTGTTAAGTTTATTCCGAATAAACTTAGTATCCCGAACCAGCATTTTCATTTAGTTATTCTGGATCAGTGTGTTCATCCGGAATAATCAATATTCCGGGTGAATCGTTTTTGTTCCGAATGAGCATTGTTTAAATATTCCGAATCAATTATTCCGGATAAAGCACATTATTCCGAGTCAGTGACATTCCGAATAAACAGATATTCCGAATGAATCCTTAGTTTTAAATTATTCCGAGTCAAGCTATTTATTCCGAATGAACCAAAGTATTCTGAATGAAGAGTTTTGTTTAAATTATTCTGGATCAGTGTTTTGTTCCGAATAAGCCAATATTCCGAATGAGTCATCTTTATTCCGAATGAGCAATTTATTCCGGGTCAGTTAATTATTCCGAGTGAGCCACTTTATTCCGGATCAAGCACTTATTCCGAGTCAAGCAAATATTCCGGATCAACAGTTATTCTGGATGAAGGCATATTCCGCATGAAGCAAACATTCCGAAAGAGCATTCTGAGTTAATTATTCCGAATCAAGAAACATTCCGGATCAACACATTTATTCCGAATCAAGCACATTCCGAATGAAGGAAGATTGGTTGAACATTCCGAATGAAGCAATTTCTAGATTATTCCGCATGAGCTAATATATTCACTTATTCCGGATCAGAAGAATCATTCCGAATCAGCTGTTTTTCTAAGAAGGTCTTATACTGTTTAATTTTAATTCAAGTTTTATTTTCAGTAATTGCTTTTAGTTTAATTTTATTACTTCTCGCACTTATCTTTTAAGTAGATATAGATCAAAAGCTCACCCTTTTAGTTACCAAGAACAACAATTCCACTTTGAACCGTGATCGATTCGAGAAGATACCGAGAACGAAACAACGACAAATATAATTGGGTACGAGCAACACAAAGAAAGATCTTGCAACAAACCTTTTTATTAACTAACTAAAAATCAGTTATTATGAAGAATTGAGTTTTTGGGGGTATATGGTTTGTGATGCCATTGTAGTTGGTGTTCGAGTCTGGAATAACGATGTGGTTATGGCGATGGCTGGAATAACGAAAGGGTGTGTTGAAGCTGATAAAAAAATCAGTTTGTTGTTCAGATTGTAAAACTTCTGCGGGTATGTAAAAGTGGGTAGGCTGGAATATACTCTCTTGTTCCTGAGCAATCTTGTTTACACAGATCTAACATATAAAAGTTTATCACTCTCCATAAAAAAATCATCACTCAAATCCATTAGAACAAGATCTGTTTCAACTCAATACCACATCAAAAAGATGAAACACAGATTTGTTGTAATCACCCACCAGAAAAAATCTTATCCAGTACAATATCATCATCAATCACTCAATCACGTCGATTTCCACCAACATCATTCATTATAATCGAAACCCAGATAAATCAAACATCCAAATCACGATTTAGAAAACCCTTATCGAAAAATCCGATTCATGGATGCTAAGGAGGCTGTGATTGTGGATGCACTTCATAGGATTAGTCAATCCGGATATGTGATGGCTATGTTGTTGTTGGGATATAGATGGGATTCGATGAGGTTTCGTCGCTGGTTATAAACAATCAACAAATCACGACACAAAAGCCGTCTTGATTGGTGGGGGAAAATATAACTGATATGGTGGTGATTATAGGAGATTTGATGATGGCGGTGGTTAATGAATCTGTGGTGTTGGTGGATGTGGTGGTGTTTTAGATCAGCTTATAAAGAAAAGCTGTTGAGGTGGTGGTGTATGTGAAAAATGAGTGGTAATGAAATGACCGAAATACCCCTCTATTCCCAAAAGTTAACAGCTAAAACTTACTCTCATCCAAGATAGGGACGATTTTTGATCCAAGTTGTAAACGATAGGGACGACTGGTGTAGTTATTTTGAGATAGGGATGAAAGTTGATATTCAGTGCAAACGATAAGGACTATTCTTGAAAATGTTTCTTTAAATTGGGATAGTGGATGCGTTTATTTAGTGATTTGATCTGACTTAAGATTTATTAGTGATAACAGTGGATGAAAAGAAGATGAACCATTATTGGTGACCTTGTAAAGAAGTTGAGAAAAATTCGGTTTGAAAACTGCCAGGTATATATGACGTCAATTTATGACGTCAGAAAGGGATTCATGGCATTCAAAAAGTTTTTATATAAATATAATGTTTACAGGTTGACTAATACGAAGTAATGCACTTAATAAGTAACTTCTGAAGCCTAATTTCGTTTTGTAAACTGTATTCTCTCTATCATCATATAATTGTTGTAATACAACAGCCAGCCAAAACAGAATCCCGTCTGAACGAGATATGGTGGAATGAGACAAAAATTGTTGTAATTGTTTTCTTATGTAATCTTTCATGAAAACCACAATTATTAGTTTAGATTTTCAGTTCAAAGTGTATGTTCGGTGTTCACCAATTGACAATCGGGACCATGCAGACATTGATGACACTGGTTTTCGTTGGTAGTTAATTACAATACAATTTCTATTAGTAACAATACAACTAAAAAGACAAATAACATGCGTCTATATAATATAAAACCAAGGACAATGGATTTCGATATGATAGTTGCGTTGTTGTACATGTGTCAAACATTTCATCTCCAATTAAGTGAGACATCCAATGTAAGGATACACCTTTCTATTTAATGTTAGAGTATGGGGTATAATGTGATGTCATAAACTCATCACTCATGATATAAAAAAAATGCATTTTATATTAAGGTTTTTTATAACAATAAAAGTTACTGCAACGTGAAAAAATTCCTTTTTATAATTTTTTTTAACGGCAACTTTATTAGAAAACTAGCAATGAGATACGCTCTAGAAACTATATCATCAAACAATACATCCTTCCGAGGCACGTGGGACCCTCATGTTTTAAAAAAACAAAATAAAAACGCAAGAGTCTATACGGTTCTCAGGCCATGACCCTCATGTTTTGCTTATCATTTAGGTTGACAAGTATGGCGCCAGTCGCCAGCCCTCGTAAAACGACATATGGTATAATCTTTGATATATAGGAGGCTCCAGTTCGATCCGGTCCTCGATCCGATCCGGACAATCTAGTCCAGTTTGGTTTTTAAATTTGATCCGATCCAACGGTCTAAATGCTCCGTCTTAAATAAGATTATAGGAGTGAGTGATCTAACAAGTTTTTTATACCATTCGGTAATTTTAAAGAACATTTATCATCCGGCAATTTACATATAGATTGCTCAAGATTAGTCCCTAATCACAAATATATTCTGTAATCATTGCTCAATTTATCAAGTGTGTATCAAAGAGAATTGATTGTTAGGCCTAAAATTATTGTATTATTTAGAGCCTATCTATGTGTGCTGATGGTTTATCAGCCAGTTAAAAGTTGTTATGGATATCTACATTAAAGAATATTTAGCTATTACTTGAGTGAGAGTGAGTGAAACTTGTACGCAATAAAACGTAAGTAAATCACCTACGCATCATCATAATTATTTTGCCCCATCAACATTGTCTTGTATTATGATCCTGCGTCTTTTGCAATATAAATTTTTTACTTAATCTCTGGCTAACAAAGTTTCATATATAACATGATAATAATAATGTCTGCAGCTTCTTGCTAGTTTATGTTGGAACGATTGGCTTAAGAACACGTCTCTTATCTCTTTGTAACCTAGCTCCTTGTTAGTTTCTAATAAATATGCCGTTAAAAAAAATAATGTTTGCAGCTTATTTATTATCACGCAATAATTGTCCTATCGTGTTTTATAATTTTAATAAGGAGTAAAATGTAGATATAAGCACTCTGGTATGCTAATTTTACATATATCTTACTTGGTCTTTTGAAAGTCAAGCGTCGTATCTGTGAGGATACTTCGAGTCCATTTTGATACCTTGATTTAACGGAGGTTATGTGTTAACCGTTACTATGATTTAACCAAAGGACAAAATTGTCTTTTATATTTTTTTTACAATCGCGGATTCTATTTAATCTTTACCCGACTATTTTTAGAGCCTGATCCATAACAACAAAAATTACAACTGATGATTTGTATATCCTAATCTATATACTTCTTAACTTTTTTACTTTTTCTATATGCTGTAAGGTTCTGAAGTTTGTTTTTTTTATTCATTTTGTGGTGAAAGGTTGTATTGAATGTTTTTTTCCACAGTTGTTTGCTAAATATTAGATGATGTTTATGAAGTGTTTGCTAAATATTGCTAAATATTAGATGATGTTTGTCACATTTGTGTGCTAATATCGCTACTATTTGTTAATATCAGTTTGTTTTTCTACTCAGGTTAATCTCATTTGTTAATGACTTGATTATAGAGATTGAAAGTTGTAATTTTTGTTGTTATGGATCGGGCTTTAAAAAATAGTTTGGTATAAATTAGATAGAATCTGTGATTATAAAAAAAATAGAAAAGACAATTTTGTCCTTTGATTAAATCATAGTAACAGTCAATACATAACCTCTGTTCGATTAAGTTATCAAAATGGACTCAAACTATCCCGACATGTAGGTTGTCTACATTTTTAATAGACCAAATAAATATATGCAAAATTGACATACCACAATGACATTTTAATCTCTTGATAAGTAATAACAAAATGATGAAAAACATTACTAGTATTTTCAGTGCACATAAATTTTTTATAACTTTAACAAAATCAAATACAACATTTTAAATGCATAAATTATAAAAAGTTTTTCAGATGTTAAACATTATCGTGACAAGTATGAATTCGTGACCCACTATGGTTTGCTAAATTATAACCAAGGTTTTAAAAAGTTCCTTTTATAAAAACGTAAAACTTGACTTTCACATCACGCAATAAATTAAGGCGTAAGTTTAAAACTTGTTGTGAGATGAGAAGCGAAAAAATAGATAAGACGCGATAAATTAGGTAATATAAATTTTTTTTGTGTAAAAATGAAAATGTTATATGCAAATATAGATTTTTTTTTTTATCTTTATTCATTATGTAACATCTTTTGTAAATTCAATATTTAATATATGATATAAACATAATAATTTATAATATTTTTATATTTTTTTTTATTTAAGTCGCGCTTTAAAAACGCCGTACGATTACACCTCACGTAAAAGTTTAAGTCTTGATCATACCTCATTTAATTGTTATTTGAAATATCTAATGAAAAATGATGGAGAGACCTAATTCGTATGCATAAAAAGACGCATAATCACATAATTAAAATACGTTGCACAATTAAAGGCTGAGGTGAAGAAAAAAGAATATATGAAATTATAGACCCCTACATTTCATCAATCACAACACGGCACGTGACATTAGGTCTGTTTTCAAGTCTTCTTATTAAATTCATGTATCAACACTCATATCTAATTCGGTAAAAAATGTTAAATGTCCCAAAATTAAAATTCTTGCATTAGCTTGCAAGCTACGGCCCCTGCGCCTCGTCACTATATCCCTTTCACACTTCAACGTTTTATCTTTAGTCTTTTGACTTATATGTCCAAGAATGTTAATTCTTTAATTTTTTTACAAATACTTTTACATATAAGATCCTGACATGTAGATCTTAATATCCATAACTTCGTTATATTTTAAGTCTCAAAATATTGATGCTTTTTTATCAAGTAATCTATAAGTAAAGAATCTCGTACATACAATAAAAAAGATGGATTTTCTAGTCTTTAAGTCGCTCGATGCATGAGCGTTTGCATTTCTCTACGAACTACGTATTTAATATGTTCAATTTTATTATTATGAACAGTGCTAAATCATCCTACTAATTGTGCCTATATATATTACTACTCATACAATTATGTAATATGTGTAATGCACTAATTCTCTCTCTTAATTTCATTCATTCATCTTTTCACCTGTCTCAATTATATGAGTAGGAGATTATGTAGAAACAAGAAGTAGGAGGAAAAATCGTTTTCCTTAATTATATGGGATCATACAAAGCGTACTTTTCTTAAAATGAGTTCGGATAAATCTTAACTTTTTCATAGTAATTTGGGTACAATGTCTAACAGGGATGCTTAATTTTTGAAACAAACAAAATCTGAACGGCAAGTCCTATTATAACCAAGCTATCGATGAGTGCATGAATGACAAATTTACACAATGAATGCCAAAGCGTCAGTAAACCAATCAATTGGTGAATTAGATTCTAGTTTAATGTGTTTGAAGATGATATGTTTCTTTGTAACATATAAAATGTACGAACATACAGTAGCACACAATAATATGATGTGGTATTTTATTACTCTCTCCGTCTCATATTAAAAGTGCAAGTTATTATTTTTGACGTCTTATAGTTCAAAAATAGATAATAAATATATATTAAGTTTAAAATATTAGCTTAATTTGAAGGTATTATTACAAATAATAAAGAATTTATAAATTCACTATTTAAGGGTAAAATTGTCATTGTGTAAAAAGTAAGAGAGAGAAATCTGAAATTTTTTTTTTTTTTTTTAAATTACGTATTTTTTGTCGGTAGACTATTATTATGGAACGGAAAAAATAATATTTTTAGAACTTTAATGATCTACAAATTTATAGACACAAGTATCTTGTGTACTTTATTTTTAGAAGGGGGATACAATTGTAGGCTTTGTAGCATTGCTATCAAGTAAAGCATAAAATAACTCGACATGCTTTATTCTTTCATCTCTTTTTTTCTATTGCGTGATACTGCTATGTGACATTTTCATGGTTTTTAAATGAAATAATTGGAAGGGGGAAAAGGTAACCATAAAAGAGAATAAGATACATACTTATTGTGTTACTTTTTAATTTGTCACACCCTGTTTTAACGGAAACATGAGACGAGATGCATTAATATCATTATAACACACGGTATATATATAAAGAAATCTAAATGCAACATAATAATAAAGGAGACACAAACTGTCATGACAATATCTAGCCCAACACGAATCTAAACAATTATGTGTAATGTTTTACTTAAATGATTTAGACAAACAACTAAAAACAAATAAAAATCATAGAGTACATGCATCAAATCAAAAGAAAATAAACTAAAGAGAAGTGGATTCCCCGAAATGCATCCTAACAGCTTCTAGACTCTAGCTACATCTAACATCATCCTTCACAACAACCTTACCTAAAAATGATACTAAAATCTGTCAACATAAAATTGGTGAGAACATATTTTTAGTCTATCGAAAACAACTTAGAAAAACCTTGACACATCGCTATAAGTAAGTCATAGAAAACAAGTCAAAACAATGGACGACAATGTGATATTCATGTTAAATGCAACTACAAATAGAACTCAATTCAGGACTAACCACGTATACAAATCACAAAGTACACTATCCCAATCACGTCTACAAAACACAAAGCACACTATCCCCCCCCCCCCCCCCCCCCCCCCCCCCTTCAAGAGGTATCTTGCCCCAAACCAAAAGGACGATGTACAACACACTATCCGGATCTTTCCCAGTACACCGTGGAAGATGAACCCATATCCCCGTCGAGATATCTTGCCTCCGAAGAGACGATGTACATAACACACAAACTCAGGACGGATCGGTCCCCACGCTTCACACATATCACAACTGGTCTCATAGACGCCCATACATCTATGTACCAAACCAAATCATAACACATATCAGAACGCATATCAGAACACATATCAGAATACATATCAGAACGCATATCAAAACACATAAGCAAGAAAGTCACACAATAGCACATTTATGTCCACACATTTTAAAACATAATACCAAAACATTTTAAAGACACCACAAGTATTATCTCCATCCCATACTGGAAGAAAACATTTAAAAATTCAGTAAAAATGAGACTAAGAACTCACATTACGAAAATAAATCCAAAGTCTCCTCACGGACAATCAACTATCTAAAGCACACAACACAATATACACGCCAACATTGACACCAGAACTCTAATCTTTCATCAGTGTAACAATCCTTATAATGAATACATCCCAGATTCTATCCCAGATCAGCCCTATGTTAATCCTCTATATGTCCACTATCTCAAAATACCCAAAACACAAGTTTAAACCACGTCGTCCGAAAGTTAACCTTGAACTCGACACTTGTACAAATAATTCGACCAAGCTACTGACCTCCATAGGCTATACATTCTGCATATTTGAAAAGTACGCTCCGAGTACATAATTTTAGGCTTTTGATTCACCCAAAAAGCTTTAAAAACGAATAAGTTATGACCAAAACGATTTTACCCAAAATCTGCCCAGACATTAGCGACAGTTTCTGACAGTTTAGCGACGGATTCTGACAGATTAGCGACAGTTTCTGCCTAATCCGATTTAAACCCTAAAAACCGATTTTAAACCCTAAAAAATCCTCATTAATTACCAAATTCATGCCCTAAATTATTTTAATTTCAGAAAATTAAAAACCTTAATCCATCACATGATTAATTACAGAATTCTAACATAATTAATATAAGAACAAGAACGTAATAAAGATCAATACCTTTATATGATCAAAACCATGTTTTTTTCCAAGAACCCTACCTTTGTTCTTTCTTTTCAGTCGGATTCATAGTCTGCTTGTTAAATATTACTATATTGAATGAGGGAGTTAGGAGTCAGACTTTCAGTTACAGTCTATGACTGACTAAGTTTTGGATTAAGTAAGTTTTTAGAGTAATAAGATCATCACAGCTTACGAGTTGATTGTTCACAAGTTAGTTGATAGAAGCAGTTGGAAGTGTGAATGAAAAGGTAGCTCAGCGCTTCACCTTCGTCTCAACGGACTGATCTTCGGATACGCAGGTTACAATCTTTAATTTTCTGCAAGTATTAGCGTAAACGTGTTAGTGGTTACTGTAGTATGAATGTTTCACGATTGAATTTGATTTGGATTTGTGCAGATATTTCATTGTTATAGCTTTTTAGATTATGTACCCCTTCATAACGAGTGTTTGGCATTAGCTTTCTATTGATGATTTTACATCATTTAGTGTACGAATGTAACTAAGATCAATTTGTTAGATGGATTGAGTGCAGTATGGATACTTTACATAAGTCAGTCCTAGATGTGCATCCAAGTAATTCAAACGAAATCAGTTTTGGAATATTATCAGTAGGCTTACTAGGCAGATTTTTCTAGCTAGAGGTCATACGTTATAGAAATCTAAAGACAACTGTGATCTTTAACAAGTATAGAAATTCTGTGTTGAATCTTTATTGTCATCAGCCTATTAGCTAAGCTTGAAGTGCAGCCACTGTGAGTTTGAATTAGGATAAGTGCTTGTTACATTTTAGATTAGTTTGGATAGATTTAATTCAAGATTTACTTGATTTGAGAAATAGAATTGATTTTAAATTTAGTCAGTAGGAATGAACTCAGGATTTGAATTAGTAGCTAGCTTGTTTTAGATTTAGAGTAAAGTCATCTTTAGTCCCTCATTTTGATACTTGTAATGGCAGCGCCTGTCCTGTATAGTTAAGATGGAATACTATAGGCCGTTATGAATCTTAATTGGTTTCAATTAGGTTAAGTTTGACTTAAGTACAATTTAAGTCCTTGATTTTGTATATAGGAATTACATTTACAGTCCTTAGTTAGTTAGTCGTTACCTTGATTCATTAGTCAGTTATTGGACTCTAGGTGATGCTTGTTGGACTCTCTTCTACCGATTGGGCCTTGGACGTGAATTCAGGTTTCAAACATTGGTAAATATCAAATTGGATTAAACAGTTTAGGATTTAATGCATCTTTAGATTTTGGCAAAATTTAGTGTTCATAAACTTTGTTATTGGTTTGCAATTTTGTTCGAGTAGTATGGATTTATATTTTATATTTTGTGCATTTAATTGCGGTATTTGCTAGATGTTTTTAGTGTAGTACGTATACGTAGTATAATAGCTATTTTTACCTTTTTACATGTTTCTTGCCAAGTAGAAATAAATACCATTCAATCTTTTATCACCAAAAACAATTAATTCTTTTGCTTGAAATTATAAATCAATTCGATTAGATACCGAGAAAAAAACGAACTAACATGACAAATATTAAATGGCGTCGCTACCGGTTCTTTTCATGAAGATTAACGGTTTCGAGTGAGAAATATTGGATTTTGGGATCCGTTCACTTTGTGAACGTTATTTTTACGTATTATAAATCAAAAATATAAAAACAAATAAAAACATAAAAATATAAAAAATAAAAAATCATAAAATCACAAAATCAATTCTTTTCCTAAAGAATTGAACCAAAAAATAAAAAATAAAAATACAAAAGTAATCTTTTCCTAAAAGATTACATCAAAAATATATTGTATATATCGTTTTCCATCGTTTTTACGTACATATATTACTTTCTTAAAAAATCCAATAACTACAAACATATTTTGATATATTATTATATGTAAATAAGTATACGTAGATACAAACACTTAATACATCTACTTCCATAAGTATTGCCGAGGCAATACACCGTGCTTGGGGGCGTTCCAGTCCTAAGTTCGTGTATCCATCAAATTTAATTAAGGCACAATAGATAAATACTACAATCTACTTGAACTTGAGAAAGAGGCCACTGTGTGGGGGTATAAGGCGAGTGTATTTCACATTCTAAAGAAGCCGGCTCTTAAGTGCTACGTGCCGCCTCGTTTCTTCGCTTCCTTGTGGGTCTTTCAAAGGTGATAGTAGTGCGTGGTGTGCCACCGAATTAGTATTACATATCTATATATTTTCTGGTGGATATTAATTATTGCACCTCGAGAGAGATAATCTCTTCTCTCTTAAAGTCGACCAAGAGCTCCTCTCTCATTCCTCGAGTTTATTTACACGTGTACTCACACGCGTGTAACCATACCACCTTTGGTGTATTACTTCCTTCCCCGAGGAAGCTTTAAACGTCATTCACTTGTATATACATTCGACCACCTTGCTACACATAGATACTCGTTCCATGTTGGAGATTTTGCAACAACGAACCGCCAATGCTAATTATTCGCCTTGTTCGAATTGTGGAGGTCCACACGATAAATATATATGTGATCAAAACAATGGCTATTATGGGGAGGGTTATGCTTATAATGGAACCGAGAACCCTAATTTTCGACCTAACCTTCATATGGACTACACTTGTAATGACTATATGGGATATTACGGTTTTTCATCACAACCTTCACCATCATTTCATGATCAAACCTTTAATGAGCCATACCAAAACCAAGGATTTTCCAATCATGAGGTTTTTCAAAATAATGATAATTTTCAAGGTTATAATCAAGAAACCTTTCATAATCAAGGATTTTCAAATAATGAAGGCTTTCACAATGATGAAAATTCTCAATGCTATAATCAAGATACTTTTCAAAATCAAGGGATTTCACATTATGAGGGTTTTCAAATTGAAAGGAATTTTCAAGGTTATAGTCATGAGACATTTCATAATCATGACTCTTTTCAAACCTATCATCCACTTAATTATGGAAATCCACCTCCACCCTATTCTTCGACTTATTCATGTGAATTTTGTAGAAACGCACCCCATTATGGTTATGATTTTCGACCGAGGGATCCTCTTTCCTATGCCCCTAATATTTGCAATGAGTCTCATTCTTTACTTGAGAAAATAAACGATTCGATCGATGACGTTTATAAGGAGATTGATAGTAAGAAATACATAAGCCTCGAGGAAATGAAAGACAGGTGTTAGTGGTTAAAGGAAAAAATTAAGTCTAATGAGTAAGTGGAAATTAAGTCTTGGCAAGTTAATGACAAAGAAATCGGTGATATGTTTCATGAATCGTGGAACAAATTTTCTTGTCGCCTCAAGAAATATTTCGATGATTTACTCATTAAGATTGATACAAAGGAAGAAGAAGATATCTTGCTTCTCGTAGGCCTTATCGATTCTTCTATGACGATACACCTTCATCACCTTTACCTCACATGGAACCCAACAGCTCTTTAACCATGGGGGACGAGCCTCTTAGCACTAATACAAACACCGATTCGGATGAATTAACTGCCTCTAGTGTTGAGGACCTTATCCCAATCTAAAGAGAGCTTGAGGGTGTTTCCAATGAACCTATGTGACGAGTTTTGTATTGATACCTCTTCTCGTCACGATCACATTGAGATTTCATCAAATGATGACATTCATGCTACTACTTGTGATTTTGGTGATTTCGATCTTGATGAATTGTTTAAAGAAAGGGATAATGAGATTGAGGAAGAATTTTTGCAAGACTTGCCACAAATGGAGGATGATGATTTTGATTCTAGTGAGGCATCTTATGATATATCATCCGATGACTTTTCATATCAAGATGACCTTCCTAATTTGGATAAAGATGTTGCTCTTATAGAAGAAGTGGAAGATGTTCATATTCGTGAGGTTTTATCAAACGTTTATATTCTTATCTCCTCGATTGAAGCATTGAATGAAAACCATAATGATGACTCCATAGAAGAAGAACCTTTCATTGATATTTCTTCACCAGTTTTTGAGGTTGCACCTATTGATTTTCATGATCCTATCATCCCTTTGAGTGATTCTCTCATTAATACACCATCTTTTGAGCCTTCTATTCCCACCCTTCCACCCTTGAAGTTGGTTATTGATGAAGATCCTATACTCTTAGAGATTGATCCTTTTTCCCCTGAGGCACCTTTAGAACCCAAAACCTTTGATATGGATTCTCTTATGGATATTCATGCCACCATAGAGGCTTATCTTGCTAATACTGATTTAGAGGTCGATGATAGTGCTTCTAATTGGGAAGAGATTATTCATCTTATTGATAACATGATTTTTGGGAACATAGAACCTACACCTCATTCACAAGACACTATTACTATTGATCCTCCTTTCACAATGCCTTCTATGGGAGATTCCCCACTTTTTGATGATGAGGAGGAGCACCACATGGATATACTTGTTATGAATGTTTTGATTCCTACACCTTCATTGTCTCATGATGCTTTGATATCTAAGGGGGAATCTTATATGGTTGACACGAGCTCATCTTCTTATTTTCCCATGAAGGGAAAGGTTTTTGATCCTGGGATCCGTATATTTGAGACACCTTGGTTTTCATCTACTCCACTTAAGAGTGTGACTTCTATTGATATGAGCTTCGCGTATGAGCTTACTTTGGTGATGCTACCTACTTTGGAGATGTTCACATGTAGAGATGGAAATTATATATTTGATCCTGGGGTGTTTCCTATTTGAGAGATTTCGTATGTTCGACAAACTTGAGACACGTTGGACCGTTCCATTTATTGAGGCGGATATTGTATATCTTATAGTAAATGGCAACGTGCTAAGTTTGAGTGTATCATGAGAGATGTGCTTCAAAGTGGATATCTTTTATTCTCCATGATGGTTTCCCCAAGGACAACCTAATTCGGGGCCGAGTCGAGCTAGAGACTTAGGGTTAAAAAAACTCAAGCATTGAATAACTAGGTTAGAAAACGTAGAGTAGATCTAAATAGGTTAGGTTTAATAAGAGGGTGTTATAGTAGAGTTGAAGTGGAGGGGTCGCCTTTCTTCGTCTTTTGGTGTTTGTTTCAAGGGGTTTCTCTCTCTCATTCTATTGATGGAGCTTATGGAGGAGGCCCGTGTATCCGGTTCACTTCGATTAGTTTTTGCTATCGTGATATTCAACACTTGTGCTTAAAATGAATTCACTTTAGTTGTCTCCTCCTTAGCTTGAGTAAAAATAAGTACGCAAGTGTAGCGGAGTTTACTCCAATACTCTTAAACATTGAGGACAATGTTTATCTTAAGTGTTGCGGAGACTTCTATCGAAGTGACCTTGCCTAAACCATTGCCCTTGACTTCATGATAACTTGGAAATTAATTTTTCAAACATTTTTCAAATGTTTGATCTACTTTGGCCACAAAAAATATACATTCATAATTTTTGCATTTATCATTTTTCATTTGCATAAAACATTTGCATTGTATAAAGTTTTTCTTTTATTCTTCATCAAAAATATATAAAAAGAAAAAAAATATAATAAAGGATATGGTTTTAACAAATTTAGACTCCTTTGACACATTAGGCCCGCCATGGATATTATGACTCAACCCGAGTTTGCTTTTCAAACTGACTCTAGCTAGTATCCTTAACCATGTAGACCTTCATTGGTTTATTAGTCTAAGCATCTACTAGTCTCATTATTTGAGATTCTAAACTGTGGAGAACGAGAGATGATAGAGTTTGAAGTAAGTGTAAAGGGCTAGATAAACCTCATATTAATTAATTGTGGCTTTTATATCCCCTTTCGTAACCTTTACTTTCTTGTCAACGCATGTATATATATGTTAATAAATAATCAAGAACGGTTTTAATCGGTTTGTAATCTCTTATGCATTTTTGACTAATCATTCGTGGTTGGTATAAGTACGTCTCAAGATTCTAAGTTAGAATGTTTTATGTGTACTAGACTTATGTCATGCTTAATACTTAGCGGGTGTTTTTCCTTTTATTCTTTTCAACTTTCTTGTGAGGAATAAAGAAAAATAAGAGCGGTTTATGAAAAAAAATGAGTGGCTAGAAAATAAAAGAGAAAAAGAAAAAGAAAAAAAATAATTATACAAGACTCCCAAGAGGGGCAGTGAAGTGTTAATTATAGTAGCTATTAAATTCCAATATTACTCTCACAAGGGTTGCGGGGATTTAATATTTGCTTCAATCCAATATTACCTTGACGGGTTGCGGGATTGAAGATCCAAGGTCTCAAAAAGGCGGCAGATATAAATTATAGCGTGAGTTTTATTTTTCTTTTCTTAGCGAGTGTGTAGCTACTTATTAATGCATGACATAAGGATATTACACATAAGTTGAATGACTTAATATTTTGGGTCGGACTTATATCAATTGTGGGCGGTTTTTTGAGTAATGGATAAGATGGTTACTTAGGATTAAAATCGTGCTTCCTTATTTTGAGATTTTACACTTCTTATATTTCATGGTTTAAATAATAACAAATTTTCCCCAAAAGCAATTTGCTCAAATAATAACCGGTCTTAGAGGCATAATAAGTGGAGGTCTAATAGTAACACAATTAATTTTTATGAATAAGTCGATGCACTTTCACTTGTGGATAACAATGATCTTGTATTTAAGCTTGGTATGGGGAAAGTGAAACTTGAGGATGATAAGTGTTCATGGTACCAAAAACCCTAATTAAAGTCTTTGATTTCTTTATGAGTTATTTCTATTAAAACCATTTCAAGAAACAATCAAAAATATATAAAGAGAATCATTTTCTTTGCATTGTAAAAATCAAAATCATGCATCATATAGTGTAGTGTAGTATAATAGCACTCCATAATTGGCCAATGTGAATTAATATGAGAAAAGTGTAAATTGGTGCTTTAAAATACTGCATTGCATGACGCCATGACATTGGTCAAGTGGAAGGGAGTTGATAAGTGTGAAAACACTCATCAATTATGACCTAAAAACCACTTAAAACACAACTAAATACATTATATTTAACTTTAAAGTATCATAACTACGCGTGTATTTGTGTTTTGTGTATTTCAGGTAAATAAGATGCATTTTGGAGCAAACACACATTTTCAAGGGTTTTATCTAAAGAAAGACGAAGAAAGGACAAATCAAGCCTTAAAGGACTAATCTTGCCAAGATTATAAAGATCAAGGGCTATAGTTGTAACTTTTACAAGAAAGAAGGATTTAAATTATTTTTGATTAAAACTTTTAACTCTTTAATTACTTTTGATAAAGAGATTATAATTGAGGGACTAAAAAGAAAGGATGAAGAAAGTTAATTAAATTTGGTCAAAGGAAGGGTCGTCTTCTTCATATTATAGAGAGAGAAAAGGAAGATAGAAGCGACGACTTTGGTTTTCCACCATGTCACTGCAAGTTCAATTCAAGAAAGATAGAGAATGTTTCAAGTGAAGATTAAAGAAGCAAAAGTGACCCTCATCCTCTCCTCTACAAGATGATACAAGTTAATTTGATCAAGATCAATTAATGAAGAAACGCCCAAAGATAAAATCAAGCTTGAAGAACCCTAATCCTCGTATTTACATGTGGCAATTAGGGATTAGAGGTTACACGTCATCCACCTCCTCTCAAACGCCTATAAATTCAGAGCTTCCACCTCATTTCGATTCGGTTAGCTAGGTGTAATCTCACATAGTTAGTTAGGAGTAGGAATTTAGCTAGTTAACTAGATAATCAATTAGTTAGCTAAACATTGTACTCACTCAGTTGTAATCTGATATGTTTTGTTGTTAGGTTGTTTGTATTCAGTTGTAACCGATTACGTTTATCACCATTAATGAATAATTCTTCATTCTCATATCTCTTTCTCATTATTAGTACATGAATTCTGATTACTTTGCAACTATTACTCCAAGTTTCATATGCTATCATTGATACAGAGGTTTTGCTTGGGTTCTAATTATCTCTCTGTCCTCTCGAATTGATCTCGGCCTTAAGTGGAATGATTTGTTCTTGGTTAATGAAAAGGTGATGGTTTATTTATCTATTTTAATCTAATAACAATTAATAAAGCGTCGAAGAGTAAACTTAAAGCTTTGAAAGATTAAAACCAAAAAGACAAGTTAAAAAGTAAATGCTTGAAAACTCAAAGATTAAATTAGGAAAATAAATGATCACTCAATAAAAACTAACACTTGGAAAACTTTGTGAAAAATATGAATTTAATTAAAAAGTACTAAAAGAAAGTAAGATCGGAGTAAAGCAAAATAGGCTAAATCGGAATAAGGAAAAACTAGCACCAATCGGAATGTATTCCGATCGAATGATCGGAATGTTAACACAG
Organism: Glebionis coronaria; assembly: GCA_025667525.1. NCBI lineage: Eukaryota > Viridiplantae > Streptophyta > Magnoliopsida > Asterales > Asteraceae > Glebionis > Glebionis coronaria. The sequence continues at coordinate 576,317 of JANFOE010000596.1, read as the reverse complement.
GTCAATCGGAATAACTGGAATAGTTGCTGATCGGAATATATGAATTTGTCAATGATCGGAATAAGGGACAAGAGTGCACAATCGGAATATCTAAAAACTTAAGGCAATCGGAATATATTTGAAACTTACCAATCGGAATAGTACAAAGAGGTCCCAATCGGAATAATCAAAATAGGTTACAATCGGAATAAGGCTTGGAGGGGCAAATCGGAATGTTGCCAAAACCCTTTTCCGATCATACGATCGGAAAGAGGGGATGTGTACGGTCGGAATACTCGGTCGGAAAAGGGCTTTGCCCTTTCCGAAAATGGTGCAAATTCGAGACTTTAAGCTAGGGAATAAGCTATAGAATAAGCCAACCTCCAACAAGCTCGAATCCAATATAAGCTGATCAAATAAGCACTTAAGAACAACTTATCTAAACTTCAAATAAACAACTTTTAAATCAAATCAATAAAAAGATGAACTTTTCATAAAAACCTTAAAAAGTAAATAAATTAAATCAACAAATAAGCCAATAAGAACAAGGATCTTAAAGCTTATTAGTGTATAAACTTAAGGAAACATAAAAAGAAATCAACTTTTTAAGCACAAATCATTGATGAACAACACGGGTCATACGAGATTTGTACCAAAATCAATTAAAATAAAAGAAAGGAAGGATGTGATTAAAGATTAAAAGATAAAAATTTGAACTTGATTAATGAAAGATAATACAAAAGTTTGAATTTGAAAGAGAAAAAGATGAAATCTAGTGAGAGAAAGTTTAGAACTTTCTCTCTCTAAAACTAAAAACTACCTAAAAAGACTAAGTGTAAAAACTTGTGAAGTAAGGCCCTATATATAGGCGTGACATGTAGTGGTGGGCTTGTGATTGGGCTTTGGTTTGGGCTCCTTTGTCTTCTTTTCTTCTTTAGTCTTCACGTCTCTTTTAATTAAACGTTTCCGACTTTGGATTTTTAGAAGTGTCGGTGAATAATTCCAACTCGTCTTATAATCTTTTATTTAATAGACTCGAGTTCTTCGACATATTTGAATCTTCCATCTTTGGCTATATTCTTCGATAAATCTTCAAATAGGCACAAGGACTTCAAATCTTTTGCATCTCTTGGACAATAGACTTCGTCTTGAGTCTTTTTCCTTGATAAAACCCGTGCAATCCCATGTTTTCTTCAATATTCATCCGGTCGACTCTGAAAACACAATAAACACAAAAACCACGCATAATTCCAAACAAATGATATTAAATACGTGTTTTGGTTTCGTTTTAGCTAGAATTAAGTGGTAAAAGGATGGGTGTTTTCACACCTATCAAATCCCCTACACTTAACCATTACCATGCCCTCATGCAATACTTAGTGACAAAGCACATTTACACTTTTCTCATAATCAATCAACCTTGGCCTTATTAAAATTCTACTAAACAAAAATGGAAGTACTAAGAGAAATTAAAACTTTAAAGTAAACAAGAAGATAGAAAATAGCTTACGTGGAAATAACTTGTAAAGAGATCGAGGATTTACATTAGGGCTTCGGTGCTGCAAAGATTTATCACCCTCAAGTTTCACGTTCCCCAAACTAAACTTAAAAACGAGATCATTGTTATTATAAGTTAGCAATTCAAACACTTACACACATGGCTTAATTAAATGCTTAGACTCCCTTATTCCTAGGTGTATCTCTTATATTTTATTTTTGTCTTAGAATGATCATGAAGATGCATCTTTGGACTTATTTCGATAGTTTATTTAGGCTGAAAGCAAAGTAGGACAATTTGGTCAATAGTTAGCTAAAGGACAAAATCTCTTAAAACTGCTTCTCGGGATATCGAAAAGTTCATATCTTGGCATAACTTGGTTCGCGATTTGAGACCTTTCTCGGGCCGATATTTGGCATGTACTTCATACTTTGTATCTTGAGAGACGTGCTTGAGATAATGGTCTTCTCATCGTTCATAGAGTTTTTTCACTTGGAGACTTTTAAGGGGTACTCCAACTTTGTTGACCACGACTTCATGATTATTTCTTCAATCTCTAATTGGGATTTTGAGATACAACGATCCGCCTCCTTTTCGGACTTGGATCTATTTATCCTCATACCTTGTTAGGGTCTTTTCGGATAGACTTCTCCATGATCTTTATGGGAGTTGATTGCTTTTCGTCGTGAGTCTTGATCCTTCATATTGATTTTGGGAATAATGCTTTTCACATCACTTTGGATCTTCAGCAATAAAATTGAATCCTCATGCCTTGTTAGGGCCTTTTCGGACTCGCCAATCTTCGCGCCCCGCTTCATAAGTTATGCCTTGGCTATGAACTCTAATCATTACCGAGCAACTTTTAAACGATCTTGGGCTAGAAGCTAAGTAACCTTTCAAATCGTATGACCTTACTTATTGCAGATAAATTATTAGCAAGTGATGGGAGAATAGGCAAATAATTACACCAAGTGAGCTTGCACAAGAATACCGACTTATAAATGACTCTATCATTTCTCGTCCTCCACAATTTAAAATCTCAAGTAATGAGACTCGTGGATACTTAGCCTAATAAACCAATTAAGGTCTACATGGTTAAGGATACTAGCTAGAATAAACTTAGATAAGTCTATTCGGGTTGAGTCAAAATAATCGCAACGGGCCTAAAATGTCAAAGACTTCTAAACTAGCTACACCACTTTATTAATATTTTTGACTTTATTACGGGATATATACATATGAAAGCAAAGATAAAAATTTAAAAATTACGACTAAATGGCCAAAGTTAATAAAAAATTTGAAAATTGTTGAAAAATAGAATTTTCTGGTTAATTGAAGGCATTTTCATGGGAAAGTCCACTTAAAACTTCGATAGAGGTCCCCCTACACTTAAGATAAACATTATCCTCAATGTTTAAGCATGTGGGAAAAGTCTCCCTGATAAGTGTGAAAACACTCATCAATAATGATCCAAAAACCACTCAAAACACAGTCAAATACCTTATATTAAACTGTAAATTATCAGAATTACGTGGGTATTGGTGTTTTTGTGTTTTCAGGTAAAGTAGATGCATTTTGGAGCAAAGACACGTTTTAAGGGATTTATTTGAAGAAAAGACGAAGAAAGGGAAAAAAAGATGATTCAAGGACCTTATGTTCCAAGCTTTTAAAGATCGAGGACTTAAGTGCACTTTTCTACAAGATAAAGGATGATAAAAGAACTTGATTTCAAAGTGTTAAAGATTTTTGGCAAGAGATGAAAAGTGGAAGGACTAAAAAGGCAAAATAAGAAGAAAAGTTTATTTACTTATCTTAGTCAAGTTGACCAAACCGGTCAAACAACACAAACACAATATGCGTCTTCTTCAACCTTCAAAGAGAGAGAAAGTATGAGACGGTTTCATCTTTTCCATTTCAAAACCTGCAAATCAATCTCAAGGTCGATCCAAGAAGATTCAACCGAAGCCTTCAACAGCAAAAGTGCTTATCTCCATCTCCTCTACAACATGGTGTCAATTAATTGCGTCAAGATCAAGCAACAAAGAAACGCCCAATTTTGGATTGAAGATGAAGAATTTATAAAGATCCTCGTATTTACACGTGTCGATTGCTTATTGGATCGAACACGTCACAACTCTCCACTCGACGCCTATAAAAGAAGATGAAGACCTCATTTGCAATCGGTTAGCTTAGGTGTTAGTTTTCACATAGTTAGGTTAGTTAGAATAGTTAGTTTTATTTTCTATCAAAGTTTTTTTGATTTTCAGTTAAGAAATCAGTTAGATTCAGTTTTCAGTTTGTTACCGAATTTGATTTCTGCCATTAATGAATTCAAGCTTTTCTTTCTTCATTTACTTCCTATTCTGTTTTCAGCTTATAGTTCTGTTATAAGCTCATAATAGCTTATGAGTTTGATCTAAAACCTTTCAATAAGCTTTCTATATAAACGTGAGTTGCTTTGATCTGTTCTTCTAAAAACTATTACTTTAGTGTTAATATCATAAGTTTGTTCGAGTTTATCAGATCTTTTTAAGTCTCAAGCGATTATAAGCTCATAAGCTCTAACGAGCTTATGAGAAAATTGTCATTGCGATTTTGGATTTATTGTTCTTAAGTTTCTGTAGTTTGTTCTATTCATAAGCTTGTTACGAGATCAAATATTCAATAGTGTTTCAGTTACAGCAGTTTAGTTCGAGTAAATGTATGTTTTGTAGATCAATTCGAATAGTAGTTAATTACTGCATTCAGTAGCAGCTTAGTCTAAAAGTACAGTTTGAATCTTATTTGATCTAGTTGTTAAAAGTTCAGGATTGTTAAGATTTGGTAATGATTTGTTAATTTTCTGATATAAATTTCATTTTTAGTTTTGATTCACTGTTCACGTCGGATTGATACTTTCAGTTTAATGCTTAGTTGGTTTTCGTAGAGATTTTGTTAGAAAGCAAGTTATAAACTGAATTCGGTAGAAAGTAAGTAAGTTGATTGGTAATATTAGTTTGAGTTAGAAATAGGTTTCAACTACGGTTCAGTTTTCTTTTGCAGGTTTCAGTTTAGAAGGACTCGTTTGGTTTTTCTTTGCTTTATTTCAATTTTGCAGGTTTTGGATTTGCTGTTTAACTAGTAGCTGCCAGTTTAATTCAGTGAAGAATCTGTCAGATTTAATGAGTTCCGGTTAAGCAGTTTAAACGAGGTGTTGAAAGAATAGTAAAAGTAGAAGAATTGGTGAGTTGTAGAGATCCGTTTCTAAGGGCAGCTCAGCGGTGAACCCTCGCCATCAGCGGACTAAACGCCGGATGAATAGGTTAAGCTCGATAATACTTTCTGCAAGTTCTAGTCTCGAATAGTGCCATAACTGTTAGTTGGATAATGTGCCTGAATCTTGCTTTAATTGAGTTGTTTTGAATAGATCGTTATCTGTTTTAGTTAAGTGTTTTGATTCGTATAGTTAAGCTCTATTTGGATTAGCTGAACCGTTGTAGCCTAAATAGCTTATGCTGTGTTTGGTATTAGGACTGGAGTGATTGTTTTAGCATCATAGAGCGAGTGCAAGTAATAGTTGAGGTTTATGATATGTAGAAATATAGTTTAGAATGTATTCTGTTTTTCACTAAAATTGAATAAAACTTCTAGCAAATTAACTAGTTAAATCAGTTAGGAGAAATAGAATTGATTTGTAGTCTTTTGATTTGCTGTAATATTTTGTAATACAGTTAGGCCCAGTTAGGTCCAGTTAGTTTGATAACCAGTGTTGTTGGGCTAGAATAGTTGTAGGGCCAGAATTTACTTAAAGTTAATATTAATTACGTCAAGTGTTAAAAGTAGAGCTACATGATTTTCATACAAAGTAAGTAGTGTAAATTAGATTTTAGATTTATTAATTTTGAATTTTGTTAGTTTTCCTTTCTAGATTTTGTACGTGTACTTTGAGCTTTATTTGTTATATGAGCAATATGTTTTAGCTTAGTACGTATACGTAGCGTAGTATAGTATATTTTTTACATTTTTACATGTTTTTGTGCCAAGTAGTTAATAATACCAAAATTTGCTTCTTTAACCAAAAACAATTAAGTCGAGCTTAAAATTGTTATATCAATTCGAATCGAGCTGAGAAGACAACTATACTAAAAAATGAGAAATTACTCCCCTACACTTATGACATTGTGCACGTTGGTTAACTCAAGCTAAGGAAGAGACGACTAAAGTGATCAATTTCGAATGTGAGTATGAAGAAAATTAAATCACGATAGTTGAGAGATAGAACCAGATTTCGGATAACACGGGAGCACGGTTCTTCAACGATTCCAAGAGTGCACATATCCCTGTAATTACATCACCACACAAAGACAAACGCGTATAGAGGTCCCCCTACACTTAGGAGGTTAAAACATAAAAGGATAGATACTCGGGCTGCCTCCCGAGGAGCGCTTGTTTTTGATAACCGAGTCACGAGCCTGACTCGACCCAAAATTAGTTCATGGGGAACGTGGTGAGGGATGGAATCACCTCCTGAGAGGTGTCCTCACCAAAGTACAACTTCACTCGTTGGCCATTCACCTTAAAATTAGGTCCATTAGGTTGAGCGAGCTCGAGAGTACCATATGGAAAAATTTGGGCAATGGTGAATGGGCCGGACCAACGAGATTTCAGCTTGCCAGAAAAGATTTTCAACCGAGAGTTAAAAAGTAAGACTTTGTCTCCAACATGACTCTCGGTTCTTAATCTTAGAGTCGTGAATGAGCTTAGTTCGTTCCTTATAGATCAAAGAATTTTCATAAGCCTCATTACGGAGTTCATTCAGCTCATTGAGTTGGATCTTGCGTAGGTCACCGGCTTTGTTGATATCAAAATTGGCCCACTTCAAGGCCCAGTAAGCCTTGTGCTCCAACTCAATGGGGAGGTGGCATGCTTTCCCGTACACAAGACGATAAAGCGTACAGCCGATCGGAGTCTTGTAAGCAGTACGGAAAGCCCACAAAGCATCATCAAGTTTATCAGCCCATGAGGCACGATGCTCTCCCACGGTTCTTTCCAGAATTCGCTTAAGTCCTCGGTTGGATATTTCGGCCTGGCCATTAGTTTGTGGGTGGTAGGCTGTGGAAAGACGATGATTTACACCGTACTTAGCCATGACTCTTGCGAATTGGTCATTGCAAAAATGAGTCCCACGATCACTAATAATGGCACGAGGCACACCGAATCTAGAGAATAGAGCTTTCAAAAAGTTACAAACCACCCTTGCGTCATTAGTGGGTAAAGCTTTGGCTTCAACCCACTTTGAAACGTAGTCAACGGCTACAAGGATGTATTTGTTCCCTTTAGACGAAGGGAATGGCCCCATAAAGTCGATACCCCAAACATCAAAGATTTCACATTCTTGTATGAAATTCTGAGGCATCTCATCTTTATGTGTGATCGTGCCTTGTTTCTGGCACACATCACATCGTTTAACCATATTGTGAGCGTCACGATATATGGAGGGCCAATAAAATCCCGAATCAAACATTTTTTTGGCGGTGTAGTTGGGACCAAAGTGACCACCGGTGGGTCCTTTGTGGCAAGCATCAAGGATTTCTGAAGCTGCCGGTCCGTCAACACATCGGCGTATAATCAGGTCGGCACATTGTTTGAATAGGTAAGGGTCGTCCCAAAAGTAAGTCTTAATGTCGGTGAAGAACTTTTTCTTTTGTTGAGACGTCAACCCTTCCTTGAGAATTCCACCCGCCAAGTAGTTTGCAAAGTCCGCAAACCACGGGGTGTCATCAGAATTCGAATTTATAGACATTAAGGTCTCCAAGGGAAAAGAATCATTGATTTCTTTGTTCGGAGGATCCCCCTGGTAAGGATCCTCAAGTCTAGTGAGATGATCCGCGGCTAGGTTTTCTGCTCCTTTTTTATCGCGAATTTCGATTTTAAATTCCTGGAGCAGCAAAACCCAGCGAAGAAGTCTTGGTTTGGAATCTTGCTTTGTCAACAAGTACTTCAGCGCTGAATGATCCGTGTAAACGATTGTGGTGGAAAGGACAAGATAGGCGCGGAACTTTTCAAAGGCATAGACAACAGCTAAAAGCTCTTTTTTGGTTGTCGTATAATGCAATTGTGCCCCCGTCATTGTCTTGCTAGCGTAATGGATTGGTTGGAAGTGTTTGTTCACTCTTTGTCCCAGAACCGCTCCAATATCAAAATCACTAGCATCGCACATCAACTCAAAGGGAAGCTCCCAATTAGGGGTAACCAAGACGGGTGCCTTAGTTAGCTTATCCTTAAGCGAGTTGAAGGCTTCAACACACTCTTTGGAAAAGATAAAAGGAGTATCTTTTTCCAAGAGGTGGGTCATCGGGCGAGCGATTTGAGAAAAATCTTTGATGAATCGACGGTAGAATCCCGCATGACCCAGAAAACTTCTCACACCCTTCACGGTTGAAGGTGGAGGCAACTTGGTGATAACATCGACTTTAGCACGGTCTACTGCAAGACCGGATTTGGAGATTTTGTGTCCTAGCATGATGCCCTCTTTTAACATAAAATGGCATTTTTCCCAATTAAGAATAAGGCGAGTATCTTCACACCGCTTAAGCATACGTTCTAAATTGGCAAGGCACGCAGAGAATGAATCGCCATAGACCGAGAAATCATCCATGAATACTTCCATAGTGTCTTCCACCATGTCATGGAAGATAGCCATCATACACCTTTGGAATGTCCCAGGAGCATTACATAAACCAAAAGGCATGCGTTTGTAAGCAAATGTTCCATAGGGACAAGTGAATGTGGTCTTTTCTTGGTCCTTGGGATCGATGGGAATTTGAAAATACCCGGAGAAACCGTCTAAGAAGCAGTAATAGTCATTACCAGCTAGACGCTCGAGCATTTGATCCATGAAGGGAAGAGGAAAGTGGTCTTTTCTCGTGGCATCATTGAGCTTGCGATAATCAATACAAACTCTCCACCCAGTAACGAGACGAGTGGGTCGTTGTGTTCATTGGGAACAACGGTTATTCCGCCCTTCTTGGGCACACAATGGACGGGACTTACCCACGGCGAATCCGAAATAGGGTAGACCAAGCCGGCATCTAGAAGTTTGATAACCTCTTGTTTGATGACGTCATGAATTTTAGGATTAACCCTTCTTTGGCTCTGGATTGTGGGTTTGAAGTCATCTTCCATGAGAATCTTGTGAGTACAAAAGTTCGGATCAATTCCGCGGATATCGGAAATTTTCCAAGCAATTGCCTTCTTATGAGCTTTAAGCACAACGATGAGACGAGTTTTCTCTTCTTCTTGCAAGTCCTTAGCGATGATGACGGGTGACTTCTTCTCTTCTTCAAGGAACGCATGCTCGAGATGGGGCGGCAACTCCTTAAGTTCTAAATCCGGAGGATTTTCGATGGGAGGCGTTTCCAAAGTCGGAGCATCGATAGCAATAACCGTGGGAGATGGAGGAGAAAGATTATCTTCGTTGAGAAGGTTTTCAAAGAAATGCATGTCTTCATCCCCATCGGTGGAAGAATCATTAGTAGCTAAATTCACATCTCCCATGGTGTCTTCAAGATTGTTCCAAAACAAATCACTATCTCCAAATAGAGACAATGATGAATCGATAGAGGCAACGGTTTCAACATTGGGAAGAGAGGTAGGAATACTTTTACAAGCATCTTTGAAGTGTTCTTCACAAGCCTCATCCAGAACGTCAATACAATTAACACTCTCGTTGGAATAAGGTTGTTTAGACAACTTTCCCATGTTGAAGACGATTTTATCGTCACCCACTCGCATGATAAGCTCACCGGCTTCAACATCGATAAGAGTGCGACCGGTCCTCAGGAATGGACGACCCACGATCAAAGGAACACGAGGGTCCATCTCGTAGTCGACGACGACGAAATCAGCAGGAAAAGTGAATTTGTCGACTCCTACAAAGACGTCTTCGGCTATCCTCACTGGATAAGCAACCGTACGGTTAGCTAATTCCAAAGTCATTTTGGTGGGGACTAGCTCAGGGAGAGATAATTGCTTCCAAACGCTTAGAGGCATTAGATTGATACTGGCACCGAGATCGGCTAGGGCCATACAATTCTCTACTCCCGGGAAATTGCAAGGGATTAAGAAACGACCCGGATCACCAAGCTTGGTTGGCAATTTCCTTAAGAGCACTGCAGAGCAATTCTCATTAAGTTGGGTGTTGGCAATATCGAGGAGCTTTTCCTTGTCGCTCAGAAGATCTTTAAACATTTTCGCATATTTAGGCATGTGAGCGAGATCCTCAGCGAAGGAGATGTTAAAATTCAATTGTTTGAACATTTTAAGGAAGTTCGAAACCTGAATATTGTCCTTGCTTTTGAGCTTCTCTTTCCTCAACCTAGATGGATAAGGTATATTGAAAGAAGAGGAAGGCTTTGGAAGAATAGGATCACTCACATCCTTGGGTGGAGGAGGGGTAGAAGGAAGAGGTGGAGAAATTGGGGAAGGAGAAGGATGAGGAATAGGAGCAGGTGACTCGTTCTCCTTAGTCACAATCACCGGTGGAGGTAAAGGAAGCTCGGGTTCCTTGGTACCTTTGCCACTTCGAGTGGTGATTGCTCTCATCTCCCCTCTTGGATTCGCAACAGTGTTACTCGGAAGAGTACCCGAAGAAGAGGTTTGATTACCTTGGAAGAAACTAGCCATCATGTTCTTCAAATCATTAGTTTGGCTATCCAACGTGTTTCTCATGTCAGCTCTCAAATCGTTCCCTTGCTTGACCAAGTCTGCTTTCAAGTTGCGCACTTCCTGTTGGAGATTTTCCACGATCACATCATTGGTCCTCATGTAGGTTGCAACCTCTTGGTGTAATGCAGTGGGTTGGTTTGGAGGAGCATTGTATGCGGGTGGTTGATAAGCAGGTTGTTGGTAAACTTGGTTGTTACGTTGAGGTGGTTGTAGCTGCTTGTGAGGTGGGATGTATGGTGTACGAGGTTGTTGTTGTTGTTGAGGAGGTCGGTTGAGGTTTTGTTGTTGGTTTGGGTTGGTAGGAGGAAAACCTGGTGGTGAGAGGTAGTTGTTGGAGCGGTAGCTAAGCAAATTACGGTCACCTTGAGGTCTAGCTTGATAAGCAGGTTGAGGATAGGTGCCATATGCCGCATTCACATTCTCAGCAGGGTAGTCTTGGGTGGCGGTACAAGTGGTGTAAGAGTGAGGACCACCGCATATCTCACATGGTTGGCTAACAGCACTGACTTGAGCGTTTTTAGCGTTGTTGCTATTGTTGTTGCTGACGGTGTGGGTGACAAGCGATTCAAGAAGCGTAGTGATTTTGTCCAGCCGCTTGTCGCTGTCACTAGTGCTAGCACTAGCGACATTGGTCCTAACACTCTTGGTTTGCACACGAGATTTATTCTCAATGATGTCCCAATCAGCATTGGAAGTCTTAGCCAAAAGATTACCCCCGAGGCACTGTTTAGTGAATCTTGGTCACTCATGCTTAAACCATTGTAAAAAGTATTAATTTGATGTACTTTGGTAAAACCATGTTGTGGGCATTTTCTTAAAAGATCTTTAAAACGATCCCAAGATTCACTGAACGACTCATCGTACTTTTGTTCAAAATTTATGATTTCATTCCGCAAAGCGGTAGTATGAGAGGGTGGGAAAAAGTAATTGATAAACTTTGTTTCCAAATCCATCCACGAGAGAATACTCTGTGGCGGTTCCTTAGCAAGCCAATGCCGGGCTTGTCCCTCTAAAGAAAAGGGAAAAAGTTGTAACCTGATAACCTCTTGTGGAACACCATTGAATTTGACCGTGTTGGTTAGTTGCAAGAATCTTTTGATATGGTCGTGTGGATCATCAATGGTACGTCCCAAGAATGGTTGAGCGGAGACCATCTGGATAAAGCCTGATTTTAGCTCAAAATTGTTGGCGGCAATTGGAGGTATGACAATTGGATCAGTGTTGCCATCTACATGAGCTTGCAGCAATTCAATCATCGGGCGATTATCCGGAAGGGGCTCATTGTTGTTATTATTCATATTGTTGAAAGGCGGGTTGTTGTTGTTATTATTATTGTTTGGAGGTGGTATGTTGCTGTTGTTTTGTACACCAGCCATGTCTAAGTGATCGAGAGGCTCGGGCTCTTGATAAGACGTGGATCGAGTGCGCATACACCTGCAAAAGAACGAACAAAGAAAAACAAGACAAAAATATTTTTGGTTTTTATGTTTTTTAAATTTTTTGTATTTTTTGAAAATTTTATATTTTTTAGGATTTTTTTGAATATTTTTATGAAAAAGTAACGTTCACGGGGAACGGATCCCAAAATCCAAGTTCTCACAAAAAACTTTTAATCTTAACGAGAAGAGCCGGCAGCGGCGCCATTTGATACAGAGGTTTTGCTTGGGTTCTAATTATCTCTCAGTCCTCTCGAATTGATCTCGGCCTTAAGTGGAATGATTTGTTCTTGGTTAATGAAAAGGTGATGGTTTGTTTATCTATTTTAATCTAATAACAATTAATAAAGCGTCGAAGAGTAAACTTAAAGCTTTGAAAGATTAAAACCAAAAAGACAAGTTAAAAGTAAATGCTTGAAAACTCAAAGATTAAATTAGGAAAATAAATGATCACTCAATAAAAACTAACACTTGGAAAACTTTGTGAAAAATATGAATTTAATTAAAAAGTACTAAAAGAAAGTAAGATCGGAGTAAAGCAAAATAGGCTAAATCGGAATAAGGAAAAACTAGCACCAATCGGAATGTATTCCGATCGAATGATCGGAATGTTAACACAGGTCAATCGGAATAACTGGAATAGTTGCTGATCGGAATATATGAATTTGTCAATGATCGGAATAAGGGACAAGAGGGCACAATCGGAATATCTAAAAACTTAAGGCAATCGGAATATATATGAAACTTACCAATCGGAATAGTACAAAGAGGTCCCAATCGGAATAATCAAAATAGGTTACAATCGGAATAAGGCTTGGAGGGGCAAATCGGAATGTTGCCAAAACCCTTTTCCGATCATACGATCGGAAAGAGGGGATGTGTACGGTCGGAATACTCGGTCGGAAAAGGGCTTTGCCCTTTCCGAAAATGGTGCAAATTCGAGACTTTAAGCTAGGGAATAAGCTATAGAATAAGCCAACCTCCAACAAGCTCGAATCCAATATAAGCTGATCAAATAAGCACTTAAGAACAACTTATCTAAACTTCAAATAAACAACTTTTAAATCAAATCAATAAAAAGATGAAATTTTCATAAAAACCTTAAAAAGTAAATAAGCTAAATCAACAAATAAGCCAATAAGAACAAGGATCTTAAAGCTTATTAGTGTATAAACTTAAGGAAACATAAAAAGAAATCAACTTTTTAAGCACAAATCATTGATGAACAACACGGATCATACGAGATTTGTACCAAAATCAATTAAAATAAAAGAAAGGAAGGATGAGATTAAAGATAAAGATAAAAACTTGAACTTGATTAATGAAAGATAATACAAAATTTTGAATTTGAAAGAGAAAAAGATGAAATCTAGTGAGAGAAAGTTTAGAACTTTCTCTCTCTAAAACTAAAAACTACCTAAAAAGACTAAGTGTAAAAACTTGTGAAGTAAGGCCCTATATATAGGCGTGACATGTAGTGGTGGGCTTGTGATTGGGCTTTGGTTTGGGCTCCTTTGTCTTCTTTTCTTCTTTAGTCTTCACGTCTCTTTTAATTTAACGTTTCCGACTTTGGATTTTTAGAAGTGTCGGTGAATAATTCCAACTCGTCTTATAATCTTTTATTTAATAGACTCGAGTTCTTCGACATATTTGAATCTTCCATCTTTGGCTCTATTCTTCGATAAATCTTCAAATAGGCACAAGGACTTCAAATCTTTTGCATCTCTTGGATCATAGACTTCGTCTTGGGTCTTTTTCCTTGATAAAACCCGTGCAATCCCATGTTTTCTTCAATATTCATCCGGTCGACTCTGAAAACACAATAAACACAAAAACCACGCATAATTCCAAACAAATGATATTAAATATGTGTTTTGGTTTCGTTTTAGCCAGAATTAAGTGGTAAAAGGATGGGTGTTTTCACACCTATCAATCATCTGTCGCGAAAGCTTTTACTAAATTCAGTTTAAACGGTTGTAACTGATTTACCTATTCAGCCATTAATGAGTTCTTACTTTCATCTTTAATGCTTTCTATAGTAAATCTGTTCATGAGCTCAGTTTAGTTGGTAGATGTTTTGTAAAGTTGTTATTGTTTACTCTTCTATGGTTTGAATGAATTAGATAGTTTGCTTGATAGATTTTACAATAGTTGAGAGTTCGTTCTTCATAACTAATTCAGTTTGTAACAGCCTTCTAACTCTTCCATTAATAAAAACTTACAAGTTTTACCTTTGTTCTTTCTTTTCAGTCGGATTCATAGTCTGCTTGTTAAATGTTACTATATTGAATGAGGGAGTTAGGAGTCAGACATTCAGTTACAGTCTATGACTGACTAAGTTTTAGATCAAGTAAGTTTTTAGAGTAATAAGATCATCACAGCTTATGAGTTGATTGTTCACAGTTTTTGTCCAAAAGTTTTTAGTATACGAGTATTGGTGTAGACAGCTTGTAGAAACCGCTCAATATAGATCAGTTTATGTAGTTTTAGATTAGAAGGTTCTGTTTGGTTTTTCTTCGTTTTTTATTCAAGTTTTGCAGGTTAACAGATTGCTGTATGATTAAGACTATGGGTACCTTTATAATTTCTGTTGATTTCAGTGTAAGATAGCAGTTGTAGTTCACAAGTTAGTTGATAGAAGCAGTTGGAAGTGTGAATGAAATGGTAGCTCAGCGCTTCACCTTCGTCTCAACGGACTGATCTTCGGATAAGCACGTTACAATCTTTAATTTTCTTCAAGTATTAGCGTAAACGTGTTAGTGGTTACTGTACTATGAATGTTTCACGATTGCAATTTGATTTGGATTTGTGCAGATATTTCATTGTTATAGCTTTTTAGATTCTGTATCCGTTCATAACGAGTGTTTGGCATTAGATTTTTTTTGATGATTTTACATCATTTAGTGTACGAATGTAACTAAGATCAATTTGTTAGATGGATTGAGTGCAGTATGGATACTTTACATAAGTCAGTCCTAGACGTGCATCCAAGTAATTCAAACGAAATCAGTTTTAGAATATTATCAGTAGGCTTACCAGGCAGATTTATCTAGCTAGAAGTCATACGTTATAGAAATCTAAAGATAATTTTGATCTTTAACAAGTATAGAAATTATGTGTTGAATCTTTATAGTCATCAGCCTATTAACTAAGCTTGAAGTGTAGTCACTGTGAGTTTGAATTAGGATAAGTGCTAGTTACATTTTACATTAGTTTGGATAGATTTAATTCAAGATTTACTTGATTTGAGAAATATAATTGAGTTTAAGTTTAGTCAGTAGGACTGAACCCAGGATTTGAATTAGTAGCTAGCTTGTTTTAGATTTAGAGTAAAGTCATCTTTAGTCCCTCATTTTGATACTTGTGATGGCAGTGCCAGTCCTGTATAGTTAAGATGGAATAATGTAGGCCGTTATGAATCTTAATTGGTTTCAATTTGGTTAAGTTTGTCTTAAGTACAATTTAATTCCTTGATTTTGTATATAGGAATTACATTTATAGTCCTTAGTTAGTTAGTCGTTACCTTGATTCATTAGTCAGTTATTGGACTCTAGGTGATGCTTGTTGGACTCTCTTTTACTGATTAGGCATTGGACGTGAATTCAGGTTTCAAACATTGGTAAATATCAAATTGGATTAAACAGTTTAGGATTTAATGCATTTTCAGATTTTGGCAAAATTTAGTGTTCATAAACTTTGTTATTGGTTTGCAATTTTGTAAGAGTAGTATAGATTTATAATTTACATTTTGTGCATTAAATTGCGGTATTTGCTAGATGTTTTTAGTGTAGTACGTATACGTAGTATAATAGCTATTTTTACCTGTTTACATGTTTCTTGCCAAGTGGAAATAAATACCATTCAATCTTTTATCACCAAAAACAATTAAGTCTTTTGCTTGAAATTGTAAATCAATTCGATTAGATACCGAGAAAAAACGAACTAAAATGACAAATATTATTGTGGCACATATATAATTATGTATGCCTTCATAATTATACATGTTCCCTTTCACCAATGTACTCCCTCCTATGATGACACTTATAAGAAATTAATACTACACATAACGCATCAATCCATCAACTCAAATAAGCACATAATCACATCAATCCATCAACTCAAATAAGCACATAATCACAACATAAAATAGGATCTAAAACTCCATGTACTAAAATAACGTAGCCAATGCATGAAACACATAAATTTATAGTCTAGCTATCCCAGCATAGACATAACTGAAAATGCATAAAAAAACATGAAAGCATAATCAAACAAAATCCAACAATGACTAGTGTGGACGACTATGGTTCAACCCGCACTAGTCAAAAATTCGAAAAGAAGGAAACATGTGACTAAGTATGGACGACTATGGTTCAATCCATACTAGTCTAAAAATCGAAAAGAAAGAAACATGTGACTAAGTATGGACGACTATTGTTCAATCCATACTAGTCTAAAATTCTAAAAAATTACAATAACGGAAAATACGCACAAGATAAACAAATAATTAACCCGAAACAATTCAACATAAAAAAATCAACAATAATCAAAAGAACATCAATCTCAAATATCACAAAAGTAGTTCATATGCAAAATACGGAAATTAATATTTTACTAAGTCATATCCCATAATGCACATATACTCCTACGACACCTATATTCAGGGACCCTTAAGCTATAGACTAGGCTAGGCAACCTAATTCTCTATAGCCATTGTCTCTGATACCATTATGTCACACCCCGTCTTGGCGGAAACACAAGGCGAGACGTATGGATATCATCATAACACACGGTGTCTATATAGAGAAATCTAAATGCAACATAATAATAAAGGAGACACAAATTATCATGACAATATCTAGCACAACAGGAGTCTAAACAATTGAGTGTAATGTCTTACTCAAATGTTCCACACAAACAACCAAAAACAAATAAACATCATAGAGTACATGCATCAAATCAAAAGAAAATAAACTAAAGGGAAGTGGATTCCCCGAAATGCATCTTAGCAGCTTCTAGACTCTAGCCACTTCTAACTTCATCCTTCACAACAACCTCACCTGAAAATGATACTAAAATTTGTCAACATAAAGTTGGTAAGAACATAGGTTTAGTCTATCGAAAAAAACTTAGGAAAATGTTGACACATCGCTGTAAGTAAGTCATAGAAAACAAGTCAAAACAATGGACCATAATGTGATATTCATGTTAAATGCATCTACAAATAGAATTCAATTCTGTACCAACCACGTCTACAAATCACAAAGTACACTATCCCAATCACATCTACAAAACATAAAGCACACTATACTCCCTTCAAAGGTATCTTGCCCCAAACCAAAAGGAAGATGTACAACACACTATCCGGATCTTTCCCACAACACCGTGGAATATGAACCCATATCCTGTCGAGATATCTTGCCTCCGAAGAGACGATCTACATAACCACACAAACTTAGGAAGGATCGTGCCCCACGCTCCACACATATCACAACTGGTCCCATAGACACCCATACATCTATGTACCAAACCAAATCATAACACATATCATAACGCATATCAGAACACATATCAGAACACATATCAAAACACATAGGCACGCAAGTCACACAATAGCACTTTTAGGTCCACACATTTTAAAACATAACACCAAAACATTTTAAAGACACCACAAGTATCATCTCCATCCCATACTGGAAGAAAACATTTTAAAATTCAGTAAAAATGAGACTATGAACTCACCTTGCGAAAAGCTATCCAAAGTCTCCTCACGAACAATCAACTATCTAAAGCACACAACATAATATACACGTCAACATTGACTCCGGAACTCTAATCCTTCATCAATGTACCAATCCCTATGATGGATACATCCCAAATTATATCCCAAATCAGCCCCATGTTAATCCTCTACATGTCCACTATCTCAAAATACCCAAAACACAAGTTTAAACCATGTTGTCTGAAAATTAACCTTGAACTCGACACTTGTACAAATAATTCGACCAAGCTAGTGACCTCCATAGGGTATACATTCTAAATATTTGAAAAGTACGCTCCGAGTACATAACTTTAGACTGTTGAATCACCCAAAAAGCTTTAGAAACGAATAAGTTATGACCAAAATGATTTTACCCAAAATCTGCCCAGACCTTAGCGACAGTTTCTGACAGTTTAGTGACGGAATCTGATAGGTTAGCGACAATTTATGCCTTATCTGATTTGGACCCAAAAAACGATTTTTTAAAAACCCTTCATTAAGTACCAAATTCAGGCCCTAAATTATTTTAATTCTATAAAATTAAAAATCCTAATCGATCACATGATTAATTACATGATGTTGGTCCCTTGTAATTAGTACTATACTTAAGAATACTAAGTATAGTCCTAACTCATGGTAAAGTAATGGAAATACACAAGAAAATATAAAGTAAGTGACACAATATGTATTCAACGTTTAACTCTTATTTTTCAAAGAATTATACCCTATTGTATGCGAAGCTACAATAGGGATTGAATAGACAATGTGTGTGTTTGTGACCTCCTCACTAACAAACTCTATCAACCCTAACGATTGATAAGCTTGACGATTAAGACAACAGGAGTTTAGAACTCAGGTGTTTTTGATCGTATTTGGAAGAGAGAACTTGTTTGTGAATGTCTAAAGCATTTAGTGCACAAATTTGAGTTCTATCTTTTACAACCATCCTATTTATAGAAGCAAAGGGTAGATACGTGACAAAGAATTGCCATGTGAAATACTTGTCTCATTGGTACAGTGTACTATCTTGTCTTAGCCTATTCTAGGTATTAAGACATAAGTCCTTTTACAAGGTCAGTACCCTATATATCCTATAAGGGGTAAGTCACAATAATTGTGTGATGTACTACATCTTATCACAATTCAACATATCCTGCCTTTTACTTTAGTCTTTGAGGATGCTTCTTCCTTCAGGGAGATCGTATGGGGTTCAGTGAGTCTATTGACACAACTCACTGAACCCACCACCTTCTTCTTTATCTTAGATACATCATTCATTGAACTTTGCCTCTCTGAATGCTCGAGTCTTTCTCTTAGACTCAGTCTAAGGTCTTGAAGGTAACTCACTGTGACTGTTCACTCAGTGACTTCTTTATGTTAAAGGATAATACTTTACTTAGGCTGATTGTTATTCAAATCCATCAGTGAGATCATTAGGCACTGAATTGACCTAACAATCTCCCCCTATTTGGATAAAAAATATGCCTAAGTAAATTGTTATAAGTGAGCAAAAAGGCTTCTTCTTATACAAACTAATCTACTGATGAAGAGACTTGCTTCAAACAAAGTACTTTCTTTTATTCATCATTACAAAGACTGAAAAGTCTCATACAAGAAAAAAACATAAAAAACAAATGATTACAACCCTTCAGGCATCCATTGCTTATCTCTTTACCCTTGACGAACTCAACACCTTTTTCTTTATCAGGCTTCCTTGTAATAACCTGCCTGAGCTTCTCAGCAAACCTCTTGTTCTCCTTAGTCTGTACTTGTCCAGCCATCACAAGGAAAATAAGGAGACTCTCAGTGGGAAATTTTTCAATGTCACTCATCCTTTGAAAATCTTGATCTCCAAATACATCAATAAAGAAGACACCCCACTCAGGTTCTTCGATGACCATGTTGTTGACAAAGGGAATGTTCTCAGGAAGAGTTCCATTGCATTCCAAGCCAGGGACCTTTGTTTCAGCTTCTAGTTCAACCCTTTTTCTTTTTCGTTCCTGAGTCTTGGTAGGATCCTGTTATACCAGAGGAAGTTCCTCAGTGATCCCTAACTGATTCTTGATTTGTTTCAACCTCTCATATCTCTTGCTGAGGGAGTTGAGTAGTTCAGGGATACACTTACTGGTTTTGGTCCTAAGGATTCTCCCCATCTCATCCCACTCACTGAGGCCGAAATCGCCAAATGAAAACTTCTTCATTACTTCAAAGTTTCTGTCATCATTGTTATCGTAGACAGAGACTGAGACTGGTGTGGTGTGAGGAATGATTTGGAGGTTAGTGATTTTTTCAGGCTTTCTTCTCAGAGTTGTAACCCATGTGTATTGATCAAACAGATTCTTTAGATGTGAAGTTCTTAGCTGTTGTTTCTTGATCATTTCATCCTGAATGGCTTTGAGTTCTTATTCTTGATTCTAAATAAACTCATGTCCACCCTTCACACTTAGTAACTCATCAGGGTTACCACCCACTTCCTTAACAAACTCAGTGGTTACCTTGAGTATCTCAGCTCTTGTTACATCATTGGTCTTAGCCCTCTCCATCCTATCTAAGTACTCTTGAATTTACTTAGGAGTCATCTTGTACATTTTTTCATTAATATCATAGCGTACCAAGACTGGAGCATTAGGGTCAGGCCTTCTTTCCCTTAAAGCTTTTACGAGCTTCTTGGGGGGTGATTACGTTTCATCAGCAATGCCTTTGCCCTTGTCTAAGTTAGAGACTGAGGGCTCAGGGTTTGGTGGAATGGAGTTCAAGGGTTGTGGCATAGGGATCTCTGGCACATGAGGTTGTGGGTTTACCATTTCGTCTTGCTCCCCCTCAGGTTGAGAGGGAGGTTCTTTCCATGTAAGCATCATTGGTACAATATTCTCCCCCTCAAAAGTTGAAGGGTCAGACTGACTGATCCCAACTTTTGGTTGGTGTGGTGGTCCTGAGGAGGAGGTGGTAGATGATCACTTGAAAGCATGAAACATTTCAGTCACCATTTTCTTCATTGATTAAGTGTCAGTATCGATAGTCTGAACATCCAATTGTATGAGAGAGTGAGTGATTTCAATGGTGTGAATCCTAGTCCTGAGGCGAGGAGTATCTGCTTCCTTAAGAGCCTTGGAGATATCTGAGATGTTTAAATCATTAGCCATATACCCCTTTGCAGCTTTGTTCAGTCGAAGTTCAGCCTCATGATCCATGTGAACATCTTCATAAATAGCTTCACACTTTGCTTTCACCACATCTAGGTCAAACTTAAGAGAGTCCAACCTAGTGAAGACCTTAGAAATCCTATCTTCCTTAAGCAAATCCAAGAGTTCACCAACCTTGGAAGTGGACTCGGTGGAACTAGAGATCAGTCCATCCAAGGTTTTCTTTAAAGAGACATTCGCTTCAACAGTTGGGAGAGCATGGTTTAGGAAATTTATGAGCTTCTTCTCCTAATTCTCATGACTATTGTTGACAAAACTGATGAACTCCATTTGGTTGTCAACCTGAACTCTCGTCTTCTCCTCAGCGATATCAAAACGATCACCATACGTCCTGAATTCGTCAAGAAGTTCATCAGCCTTGGAAGAAAGGTCTTCTTGGTTCTGAGAAACCTCGGCCTTCAAAGTGGTATACACATGGTTGAAGACACCCCTGAGAGTTTCATAAAGAACCTTCTTAGTGACAGGTTTGGTGTCATCAAAAGTAGAATCCAGAACCACAGTTTGAGTCCCTAATGACGCGGTGTCAAGGTGTGCCTCATGTGAGGGATTTTTAGTTGCCTCAAGGGAGGGATCCTTTTGTTCGGTTGCCTCAGGGGAGGGAGATATGTTCGTGAACAAAGGTGGGGACTGTGGCTTCTGGTCTGATTGAGGAGGGTCTTGAGTGTCAGGTTCATCCCCAGCCTCAATCATTTCATCTTCATCACTGAATCCATGAGTAGCTCCTCAGGCTCATCAAGTAAATCAATAAAGTCTCCATAGTTCAGTGACCCCTCGGGGTTTATCCAGCTCCCCTCCGAAAGAAGGTTTGCCTTGGTTTTGGTCACTCCCTGACCCAAATCCTGAGGCTTAGGTTTTGGCCAAATGATTCTCAGGGGCAGTTTGTGATTGATCAGGGGTGGAAGTGAGATCTCTATCAATGAGGTATTTTACCTTTAGGCGTCTCCTTGAGTCTTTGGGATTGGTAATGGTTCCTTTAGGCAAAGACTTTTGATTTAGTGTGCCTTCATCGGGAGTTCTGGATGTGAGATTCTTATCTGCGGGGTGTTTTATCCATAGGAGTCCCTCTGAGTCTAAGGAATCAATTTTTGGTTCCTCAGGCAAAGAATTTTGAGTTAGCGTGCCTTCATCGGATGTTGTGGAAGTGATAGGCCTATCATTGAGGTGTGTTACCCGTGGGCGTCTCCTTGAGTCTTTGGCCTTAGTTTTGTCCTCAGGCAAATGTTGTGATTTACGAGTGCCCTCATCAGACTGAGTGGAAGGCAGTCCCGTAGGAGAGGGTTGTATATTTCCCTCTCCATCAAGAGGACCAGTAGGTTGGCCCGTCGACCCTGACTGTGATGTATCAGGGCCTCCCGTAAGCTCTTTCCCTTGGGGTAGATGAAGATTGGTCTGAACAAGGGTAGTCTTTTTAGCCTTGGCCTCTTTGGACGTGTCTCGGAAGCCTCAGGACCCTGTGCCGTTGGTTTGGTCTTTATCACAGTCTGAGGCTTCTTGTTCCCCTTCTTTGGTAAGAAGCGAATGGGAGACACGGATGATTCTAGGCTGATCATCTCAGTCATGTGAGTTGACAATTCAGTGGGGGAGACTTTAGATGGGTTCTTTAAAAAATTTGTGGAATCAAGATTGGTGTAAAAAACAACAAATTTCTCCTGAGTGTAAAGAGAACCCAGTAACCTTTCTAAGGCGCAAGATATGAACCTTGGGTAAGATAGATACTTTTGCCTTGACTCCTTCAGGAGCCTGGTTACGAGATCATTATAAATGATCTCTCCTATGTCAATCTTCAGTCCATTAATGAGACTGTAGATTAGCATCTGCTGAATAGAATTAACTTGCTCAGTAGATGAATAATCCCCACCGATCACCTGAATCACAAATGTGACCAGGATCCTCGAAGCCATGGGGAAAGCAGTTTTGATTAGTGGTGGTTTTAGATACAAGTAATTCAGGGACCCTGATTTCTTTTAATCTATTTTTAACTGACTCAGTGTCAAGGTGTGCACATAATTACCTTTATTATAGTCGACTCCAGTGGCTTGACAAAAGGTTTTGGAGTCTAATATCAATGGTGTCTTACCATTGTTCATAGTGAACCCAATGACACTTCCCTTGTGTGACTTGGTCTCAGACCCTTGACAACCTTCAAGCCCTTGGGTAGTTGGGGTTACAACCACAACAGTATACCAGAATTCCCTAGGATATTCATGGTAGAATACTGAGGTGGGGTGTTTGTAAAAGCATCAGCCCAATCACAGTTTTTAAGAAATTTTCAAATTGGTTTATAGGATGATACACTACGAGGGTAACTGAAATTTCCCCCGTAGTTGTTTCCTAAGAAGTGGACACCCTCATTGATATGATGCTCAGCTCGAGGGGCATATGAGAGAGCCTTGGATAGTGCCATTTTAAGTTATGATTTTTAAAACTTTGTATAAAGGACCATAACACTTAGTGGGAATCAAACCAAGACTTGTTTCTTGTTATAATGCAACAATAGGTCACCAAATGACTTAATGCAAACTTTTGAACTCGAGAAGAAAATCAAAAGATCGAAACACTAAGTAACTTTGATGGCTTGTAAGTATACTATATAACAATGAAACGAGTGATCAATGTTATTACCTTTTAATAAACACTCTTTTCTGGAAACAATGTTTGAACACACAAACTTTTCTTTAAGAGAGTATTTTGGCAGAGTAAGTTTGCTAAAATCTTTGTGTGTGTGATTGTTTTGATGTTTGGGTATTCATAGGTTCGAATGTGAAAGTGAATTTATTTTTTATAATTTATAATTTTAAATTTCTTTTCACATCCGCATTTAATGAAATGTACAAGTGGTCCCCTTTTTCTTGGCAACTGTTCTGGTCCTGCAATGATAACACTTTTTGTAGAGATGACGTGGGGTCGTGCAGTTGAAAGGACATTTTTGCAACGGATTTTGCTTGAAAAGGGCAAGCATTTAATGCTTAGTGGGAGCCTTGAAATTTGGTGACCCCTTTACTGGTTGATGACAATTATTCAAGGAATATTTGTTCCTTATTTAATATTGTGTGTCACCAACTTAGGACATTAAGTAACCAAATCCTTAGAGTATTTAGTTACATCATTTAATGTACCTCAGTATCAAGGGGAAGACAATAAGATATATTTACTCAAGGAGAAGATTATGAATGTACACTATACTGAACATCAAGTCATCAGGGAGACTGATTAATCAATGTTTAACATACCAAGTTCAACTTTCAGTCTAGTGAACGTTGGTTCATCCTAAGGTTTAGTGAAAATATCAGCTAGCTGATATTCAGCGGGAAAGAAGTGTAGCTCAATATCTCCTTTCAAGATGTAGTCCCTGAGAAAGTGATATCTTATGTCTATGTGTTTAGTCCTTGAGTGTAGGACTGGATTGTTAGAAATGGCAATTGCACTGGTGTTGTCACAAAAGATGGGGACTACTTTGTATTCCATATTATAGTCCCTGAGTTGAGTTTTCATCCAAAGGATGTTTGCACAACACCCGGGTGCAGCCACATATTCAGCCCTAGTAGAGGACATGGCTACTGACTACTGTTTCTTTGCACTCCAACATACTAGCTTGCCACCTAGGAATTGACATGCACCTAAGGTACTTTTTCTATCCATATTGAAGCCAACATAGTCTGAGTCTGAGTATCCTTTAAGATCGAATCCTGAGCAGCAAGGATACCATAGACCTAGTGTTGGAGTACCCTTCAGGTACCTGAAGATTCGTTTAACAACAGTAAGATGTGATTCTTTGGGGTCGGCCTGATATGTTGCACATAGGATTGTTGACAACTGAATAACAGGCCTAGTAGTTGTTAGGTATATTAATGATCCAATCATTCCCCTGAATAGTGTTTATTTGACTGGTTTACGAGTGAGATCAGGACCTAAGTTGTTAGGGGGAACCATGGGAGTCTTCACTAAAGCCCACTCAGAGATGTCATATTTTTTAAGTATTTCTCTGGTGTATTTTTCTTGACAAAATGAGATCCCTTTGTCCCCCTGCTTGATTTGTAGTCCAAGAAAATATGTCAATTCACCCATCAGACTCATTTCGAATTTCTTTGTCATAAGTTTTTCAAACTTTCTACAAAGGTCATAGTTAGTGGATCCGAATATGATGTCATCAACATATATTTGAACTAGAAAAACATCCTCCTTGGTTCTGAAGATAAAAAAGGTATTTTCTATCTTTCCCCTGACAAATTTGTTCATTATCAGGAAGGTAGAGAGTTTCATACCATGTCCTTGGTGCTTGTTTATGTCCATATAGGGCTTTGTCAAGTTTACAAACATTGTTTGGGAACTCAGAACTCTCAAAACCAGGAGGCTGAGCCACATAAACTTCCTCAGTGATTTTGCCATTTAGGAAGGCACTTTTTACATCCATTTGGAAAACTTTGAAGTTCATGTATGTAGCATAGGCAAGGAAGATCCTGATGGCTTCCATTCTTGCAACATGGGTAAAGGTCTCTTCATAGTCAATGCCTTCAAGTTGACCACACCCCTGAACAACAAGCCTAGCCTTGTTTTTGATAACAATTCTGTTTTCATCAGTCTTGTTTTTGAACACCCATTTTGTGCCAAGAGATGATTTCCCTTTAGGGAGAGGAACAAGTTTCCAAACCTTGTTCCTGAGGAATTAATTGAGTTCTTCTTGCATAGCCTCAACCCACCCTGGATGTGTCAGGGCCTCTGAAATCTTTTTGGGTTCAATTTCAGAGATGAAGTCTGCGAATAGACATTCATGGGCTGAGGCAGCAGAGAGTTTAGTAGCCTGACTGCGTGTGTGAATCCCCTCAGATACATCACCAATTATATTTACAAGCTCTATGTGTTGTTGTCTAGACCATCTGTCCTGAGGACTTGGATTGTAACTTTTGGATAATTGATTATTCTCAGGGACTGGTTGTTCAATACATAGTACTGGATCATCCCTTCTCATTGAAGGACTTTCAGTGACTGGTAGGTCATTATTTTCATCAATTGTCCCTTCAGTGTCTGCATGGATGAGAGAATCAGTTGATTCTTTAGCCTGAGGGTGTGTTTGGTGAAACTACTAGTAGTAGTTAGCAGTAGCGATTAGCAGTAGTAGTAAGAAGTAAGCATTAGCAAGAGCAGTTAGCAGTAGCAATTAGTAGTAGCAGTTAGCAGTAGCCGTTGATTTAAAAAAGTGTTTGGTAGATTAGTAGTAACTGTAATTTAAATGTCTAAAGAGACATATATAGACATACATATATAAATAGAAAACTCTCTAAAATTTAATGTGTTATATTAATGAGGGTATTTAAGTAATTTACTATGTTTATGCTCTTTAACTAATAATGCTCTTTTAAAAATGCTCATTGAAAGAGCATATGAGAAATAAGCGTTTTCATGATAAATGCTAATGCTAATGGTTTTAACCAAACAAGATTTTTTTATCAATAATGATAAATGCTAATGCTAATGCTAACAGTAAAAAATGCTCTTAAAAAAGCTTTTACCAAACGCAACCTGAGTAGCTATAACTTAAGGGACATGTTGATTTGTTATCAAGTTATTGAGTGACCTATTGTAAGGTGATATATGAAAAGATATATCAGCATCAGTTTGGATACTATTTTGAGGGACTATGTTCATACTCATTAGGAGGATATCTTGATGAGTCATTTATCTCAATCTCTTCCATTGATTGATTTGTGAAATTAATGGCATCCATAATTTCATCAAATGTGATATGAAATGATTCCTCAACTTGATGTCTACTTGTGTTAAAGACCGTGAAGGCTTTGGAGACAAAAGAGTATTCAAGGCTTTTGCATCAAATTTACCAAGATGGTCCTTTTGATTGTTAATGAACACAGGACATCCAAACACATGAAAATAGCTGATATCTAGAATCCTTTCCTTGAAAATTTTAGAAGGAGTCGTATCATGTCTTTTGACAATGATACTACTGTTCTGAGTATAGCAAGCTATTTTCACAGCCTCAGTCCAGAAGTGTTTTGAAAGATTGGATCCATTGAGCATGGTTCTTGTAGCTTCAATGAAAGTTCTATTCTTCCTTTCAGCCACACCATTTTGTTCAAGTGCGTAGGGAGAAGAGAAGATCTAAGAAATTCCTTTCTCATCACAAAAACTCTCAAGCTCTTGGTTCCTGAATTATGTCCCACTATTAGTCCTTATTTGTTTGACTTTTGTGTCATTTTGATTTTCTACTTGCCTGATAAATGATACGATGAATTTAGGAGCCTGACTTTTATTTTTAAGGAAGTATACCCATCTGTATCTAGAGTATTAATCAACAGTCACAAGGGTATATTTATCATGATTTATAGACACTGAACTGACATGCCCAAATAAGTCCATATGAAAAAGATGGAGACACTTCCTGATAGAAAAGTTTTGTTTTGGCGTGAAAGAAGATCTCTTGTGTTTACCCTTTTCACAGGCTAAACAAGGTTTGTCTTTTGAGTACACAAGAGATGGTAAGCTAAGAACTTTGTTTTCTTTTGCAAGTTTGTTTATGTCTTTGAAATTGAGATGTGACAGTCTCTTGTGCCAAAGCCAACTGACGGAGTCTGAGGCTTTAGTGAAGAAACATGCTCCTGAGAGAGTTACAGATGACATATCCAAGACATATACATCATTTTTTCTTGGAGCAGTCAGTACAATTTCTTTGTTAGCATTAAAGATTGTTCCTTTCTTATCATCAAACTGAACGATGTACTTAGCATCACACAGTTGGCTGATACATATGAGGTTATACTTTAGACCATTTACAAACGCAACTTTTGAGAACACTATTCCACCATATTTTATTGAACCATATCCCTCGGTAATACAAGATGAGTTATCACCAAATACTACCTTGGGACCTGGTTGCTCCACGTATTTATACAGATAACTTTTGACCGCTGTCATACCTCCTGAACACCCACTGTCTAAGTACCAAACAGGATCTGTGAAGTGTTTATGCACAAATAACGAGGTGAATTAGTTTCTCTTGTGAGCCCACTTTCTAGTAGGCTCTTTGGCTCTAGGAGCCTGACGTCTTTCACCTCGTTTGAAGTATTCAAACTTAGCATGATCTGAGGTGGAATGAACATTGCTTCCATATGTGTTGCATCTTAGTCCTACTGAGGATTCCTTACTTTGAGATGACTCAGCTAGCATGCCTCTTCTAACCATAATTATCCTATTGTGTCCTGAGGTAGTGTGATCATTGCTTCCACAAATTCCACACTCAGGGTAATATACACAATCATCAGGCCTATGATCAGAGATGCCACAATGTGTACATGGTGGGAAAGGCTTAGCCTTGGATTTCTTGATTTGTTTAGAGGTAGGCCCATAGTTGTAAGGCTGAGCATTATATCTAATAGCATTTCTGATAGATGCCATGTGTACTTCATGATCAGTTGTCCTGTGATCTTCACTTTTACACTTCATGCAATAGAGGACTCTATAACAATCATTAGTAGTATGATTTGTGTAGTGACATAGTTCACAGGAGAGTTTCTTTGTTTTAACCTTCTTGGAAGACTCAGGTTCAGTTTTGTTACTTTTTGATGATTCAGGCTATGAAGAAACATATGTTTTACCCTGAGCTTTAGAGGCTGAGTTCAGCTTCTCTTCCATGAATAGTTGGAACAATCTACCCAACTCTTCTTGATTTACAATAGGAGTGGAGTTAACTGAGTTTGTGGGAGTCCCTGAGGGAGAGATAGATTTAGTTGTTTTCTCAGTGACAGTTCCTGACTCAGTGTGACTGGATGTCTCTTTTGATTCAGGCTTTGTTTGTTCAGGACAACCTACTCCAGCTCTTCCTCTAGGTGAGTATTCTTGATAAGATAATACAATTAGTTCAAAACATGGACTTGCCCCTTGAAGATTTTTAAAAGGAGGCATAGGAGTCTGAATGTCATTCTCAACAACACTTAGTGGTTCAGTGTTACTAGATATATTAGGGACATCAGTCTTCTCATTAAGACTAAGTAATTCATTAATAGCCACAGATTCAGGTACTAATATTTTTCAAGTATCAAAGTTAGGTAACACACTCTCAAGGTTTGATCTTTCAACCCAGTCTTTTGACTTTGGTATCATTTCATGATCAAACCCTAATGAGGCTGGGAAAATGCTTTTTCACTCATTTCCTCAGTAAGTGGCTTCTCAGTGAGTTGGTGTAAATCCCGCTTTAAAAAAATCCTTAAGATCATTAAATGCACGAATTTATGGTTAAATTTGAACTTTTTAATTAATTAATATACGACATGAATCATGAACATTTAATATGAACGTTACGTATATTAATTAATTATTATATGTATTACGTATGTAAACATGAATATTAATGCATGATAAGTATTTACGTAAAATGCTTAAAACATACAAGACATAAAAGACAAGCCTTAATATGAACACACACGATGATAATTTAAGTCACGAAAAATTAAACTAATTTGTACATAAGTGTACTACATGTGGCATCCAAAACAAAAAGGGAGAAAGGGCTTGGCCGAATCCATTGACTAACCCACTCCTTAACTAATAAGGATCCCGGGGAAATTTTATAAAACATTAACAAGGGAAATAATTAAAACCCTAAAAGCTTTCTCCCTTCTCTCTCTTTGGTCATGGCGACAAAAAAGACCCACAAGGACGATTCACTGTTTTTATCTTTGTTTTCTACGGTATTGTGTTCGTATTAATAAACCTTGTTAATCACGCGCATTCGGTATTCCTTAACCTTTGAATTCTTTATCATTATTATTAATTATTCAATATGAAAACATAGAAAAACATGTAATCATTATAGATCAAACAAGATTAGAAGGGTTGGTTTGGTTTGTTTTGCTCGGCTGCACACCACCCGAGAGTCGCAAGACTCTCGGTGGCTGTTTGGTACAACCAGCCGTTACCCAAGGGTGGTGGTGGTGTTTGTTTTGCTGCCAGCCGCAAGCCAAGAATCCCAGCAGTGGGGAACTTGGCCAGCTAGTGGGTACCGAGATTAAGTATGGTCTCGGTGGGGGTGTTTGTCGCAATAGGGGGAGATACGACAACAGCGGTGGCTGCTGTTGTGTGTTAGGCCGCAAGCCACAACCAATGGGTTGTGGTGTTATGTAGGTTTCGAGGCAACACCGAGACCTCACGGTCTCGGTGAGGTTCCGTTCGAGTTTCGGTTAACACCAAAACACGCAAGGGGTGTTTGGCTAAACTTTTTCTAAAACATGTATGCATTTAATTATTGATTAGTTTAATTTAAAACTATAGTTAATTAAATTAATTAATTAACGTCATGACTTAGGATATAAATTATTTAAATAAAAATATTTTATATTGTATGTTCATTTTATTAACTTATGCTAAAATAATTAATGATTTAATTATTCATGTACACTAAATTAATTAGTTAAAACTTAGCTTAATTAATTCATATCTTTTAAGATAAAGTTTCATTATATGAAACATGTAATACTATTAATTAATGATAACTTATGATAACATGGAATATCATTATTAAGTAATAATAATAAGTTAAGCCTAAGTATTTATTATTATTAAACTTTACAATATAATTATACATGACATATTATAAACTTTTTAAAACTATATGTTATATCATTTAATTATTTAATAAGCATATAATTAATTATGGGAATAAATTAATTATGGAAACATGTTAATTATGGAATTATATTAATCATGGCAACATGATAAATATGGAAACATACTAAATATGGTAACATGCTATTTATGGAAACACATTAAATATCATAACATGCTATTTATAGACACATGCTAAATATGGAAAATTTCTATTTTTGGAAACTTACTAATTATGGAAACTTCCTATTTTTGGAAACTTGCTATTTAAGGAAACTTGCTATTTTTAAAAAGTTACTATATATGGAAACCTGCTATTTTTGGAAAGTTACCATATATAGAAACATGCTATTTTTAGAAAGTTACTCATTTTGTTATAACAAGTACTGTAACACTTAAAACATGAATTACATGAATCTAAAACACATGAAACTATAAGAAACGCATAATTAAACATGAAATAATTAAACAAGACAAGAACAAGTATAATAAGTAAAAACACGTCAAGTAAACTAAATAACAAGTATTAGTAAAACAGACACTTATTCATGTCCCTTTACTTATGTAGCTATTGTGAAGTCGGAGTTATCTTCCGCGTTCGTTTTCGTCTTCATTTACTAGACATAAGGTACATGTATTCCGTCCTTTAGTAAGGACATCTTTCCTATATTAGGATTTCCCCGTTTGCAGCCATCTGTTTTCCCTAGTAGTTTACGTGTCTTAAACACTTTCAGTATATGCTATAATTATTTTAGATTGCATGAGCTATATACATGCATGCCATTTTCACCTAGTTTTGGGGGTTCCATAACCATAGCACTGGAGGCACCAGTGTTATGACTCTTCTGTGGTGAGAGTGATTGCTCGCAGCGTCCCTTCAGAGTATTTTTACCTTTGTTATTTTTATCATGTGGGGCGAATAGGTGCATCCTAGGACAAGTAGTAAGATTTCATGGTAACTGCGGTGTGTGACTTGCATCTGTTACAGGAGCTGATCCCTCCACTGATATTGTCATAATTAGAGGCAACCCCTCTAATTGCATGATGAGGTCACCCCTCTAAGTATTCATGCACGTTGTTATAACATGACCTATATGGGCTCCAGACATATTTAAAATATAGTTTTCAGAATAAACTAAACATAAGTCTTTTCAGAAATATAAAACAAGTCTTAGAAGTTTAAACCACGTTTTCCAGGACATACACTTATTCCGCTGTTGTTTTCATTTCATTACTTGCTTATATTTATGTTTTACATTCATTGTCACATATCCGCACGCTGAGCGTATTGCTCTGTCGTATTTTTCTTTCCATGTCCCTATACGACAGGTACTAATGGGGAAAGCTAGGAAACAAGAGTACGTGCATTGGATGAGGCGCCTAGTCTTCTTTCTTCTTTAGTGCATTTACATACCTTTTCTTTGCTGGACATTGTTTATTTTTTTCCTTTACATTCTTCACTTATGCATTCGTGTGTGGAGTTTATGTTGGAACCGATGTTTGTTTCTGGTTTCCTTTATGGTCATTTAATGTTTTAGACATTTACTTTGCATGCTTTGATGACACGCCAGATATAATACGTAACGGTCCATTTATCTAAATAGGGTGTTATTGTAACAATGCCAGCCAGTCCAATAACAACAGGTCCCTAAATTCTTAAAACTTTTCTAAGTTAAACTATTGTATGTTTTACATACTAACATATCAACATCATAAACAGGAACTCTGCGAGTGGGCGTGACCAAAATGCTAAGGGCCAGCATCCCAACAACTCATCCTCATCTGGTAAATTATCACTTAAACTTCAGGGCAGTCATGTTTATGCCAAATAATCATATCTTACGCATATTTTCTTAAACAGACTCTCAGGTAGCAAGGGTACCTCCAAGAGGTTATACCTACCCCATCTGCACGCCTTGTAGTCGTAGACATCTCAGACCATGTCGTAAGGCTGTCGGAGTGTGTTTCAACTGTGGACAATCCAGACACATGTTGAAGGACTGCAAGAAGGGAGATACTACTGGTACTTCTAGTGCTTCTCTTCCTAAGCCAGCAGCTTTGGGTCGTGTCTACACTACCACAAGGGATCAAGCAAATAAGTCTTCAGGTACTATCACTGGCATCCTCTTTATGAACGGTTATGCAGCTTGCGTTTTATTCGATACTAGTGCAACTCATTCAATCATATCCACTACGTATGCCACTAGTATTAATAAAATTCCTATGCCACTAGAGAACATATTAAGTATATCTACACCTATGCGAGACTCTGTACGCATTACCCAGGTGTACAGAGATCTTCCACTAGAATTTGTATAACACCCCATTTTGATAATGGAATGTCACGCGTAATTATGGCGTGTCATCAAAGCACACAAGGATAAATGTCTAAAACATTACGTGACCATAGGGATAACCGGAATCAAACATCCGTTCCCAAACATAAGCCCAAAACATAATAAAGCAAAAGAAATGAATGAAAGACTAAACAAGCATAAGTATATGAAGGCAGAAAGGAAAAGAAGTCTCTAGCAGCTTCCATCCTATGCACGTCCTCCAAATGCTCGAATCTTTCCTAGGGTACCTTCCGTTTTTGGACATGGAAAGAAAAGTAACGGCTGAGCAAAACGCTCAGTGCACGGATATAGACATAGTATGAATGACTAAAACAAAATAAAGACTTAATGGCAGCGGAAATATATAAGTCTTGGAAAACGTGGAACATGTTCATAAAACTGGTTTTATAGTTTGAAAAGCCTTATGTTTATTTTATGAAATTTGTTTAACATATTTTACCATTAGCCAATATAGGTCATGAAAATCTATCGTGCATGAATACTTGGAGGGGTGACCTCATCATGCAAATTAGAGGGGCTGCCTCTAATATAATATACTGGTTTTGGGTAGGAGGGATCAGCTCCTTGTGAAGGATGCAAGGCACACACCACATTCACACTGAGTAATCTGCTGAAAACATGTAACTAGGATGCACCCATACGCCCCACATGATAAATATAATAATATGGCCAAAAGTTGAAGGGACGCCACAAGCAATCACTCCGCCGTGGTGAAGTTATAACATCAGTGCCTCTAATGTTATGGTTATGGTACCTCCATAACTAGGTGAAACTGGTCATGCATGTATATGGCTATAGGTATTCTAAATTAAACATAAGCAAATCAAACATATAAACTTATACTACAAGAAAACAGTTGGCTGCATATGGGGAAATCCTAATAAGGAAAGAATGTCCATACTGAAAGGACGGGAATCCGTACCTTATTTCCAGTGAACGAAGATCACGAACGGAAGCGAGTCCTACTTCGGTATCACTAATGCTACATAAATACATACGTGTATAAGTATCTGATTACTAAATACGTAACTGATTTTATGTCATGTCTTAGCTTATTTTATACGTTCATGTCATGTTTTACTGTTTTAAGCTTTATACTGTATTTATCTTACATTCTGTCTATTCTAATTAAGTATTACTTGTATTTCATGTATTATTATGCTTACTGTGTAATAATAAGTAACTTTCTAAAAATAGCAGGTTTCCTAAAATAGAAAGTTTACAAAAATAGAAAGTTACCAAAAATAGAAAGTTTCCAAAAATAGAAAGTTTCCAAAAATAGAATTACTGCTCAAAATAGATAAGTTTCTAAAAATAGAAAGTTTCCATAAATAGAATAGCTGCCTTAACTAAATAAGTTTCTAAAAATAGAAAGTTTCCATAAATAGATATAAGTTGGTTAAATAAGCTAATTATATAAGCTTAAGCGTTTTCTGATTATTACTCTAAGTCATATTGATATAAGGTATAGTTTATTAATTATTACATGTAAATTATTTAAACTATAGGTTAAAAGTATTTAATTAAATATATCATGATTTTAATTAAATAAAGTTAAAATACTTAGGTTAAAACATGTATTATTAATTATTAATAATATAACCTAAGTCATGTTAATTAAGTAATTATAGTCATGGTTTTTAATAATTAATTAATTATAAAGTCTAGTTAAAATAAATACTTAGGTTAAAATTCATGATCTAATAATTTAGTTTATTACCTAAGTCATGTTAATTAAATTAATCATGTCAAGTTTTATTAATTTAATTTTTAACATATAACCATTAAAATCATAAACCTTAACATAAACAATAAACCGGACCGTGACTAGAAACTATGAACCGGACCCGTAATCAACACCATACCCCGAATCAAGGTCGGGGTACCCCTTGTTTGCTGCTGCCGTGGGATCACCACCACCATACCGAGACCATGAGGTCTCAGTGGTGGTTCACAAGCCAAGCCGAGACCCCTTAGGGGTTCGGTTTAGGCGTCGGCTAGACAAACACCCCTAAAAACCCTTGTTTTGATCTACTCCATAATCATAGACATGTTTAATAAATGTTTTTAATTAGTTTTTAAAACATCATGATCTTATGTAATTTATTAAATCAAAACATAAAAGAAAAAGGTTAAAAAGGTTATACCGAATGCGTGGATCGATCAAGGACGAACATACACGAATGCTTGCACAAAATACAAGATCAAAAATCAACCAGAACACCCTGGTCGTGTTCTTGAAGGTGGCGGCCAAAGAGGAAAAAAAGAAGAGGAGGAAAAGTTTTAGGGTTTTAATTATTTTCTAGATTTTGCTAGAATGAAACATGATTCCTCCTTTTTCTTGTCTAGTAAAATGATGGGCTAGGCCCTTTTTCTCTCCTAATTTCGTGGCATGGGGCCCACATGGGGTTACCCGTACTTTTCTCGAGTCTAAATATTTTAGTGTGTTCTCGTGTTTTATCGTGTTCGTGTTTTACGTGTGTTAATTAATTATTAACCGTGACTTAATATATTTATCCGTGTTCGTAATAAATATATATACGTAACTAATATTAGCTCGTGATTAAATTAGGTTCATGATTTCATGATCGCATGTTCGTGATTATAATTATTATTTGAATAATTATTGTGTGTTCATACGTAATAAATACTTATCGTGTTCTAACACATACGTAATATTCGAAATTCTTATACGTGAAACGTAAACATGTTTTAAAAGGAAAGTTTTAATCTAGTACGTACGATCTTAAGGGTACTATTCATGGTAAAAGTATGCGGGTTTTACAACTCTTCCCCCTTTAAAAGAATAATTTGTCCTCGAATTATAGATAACGTAATTGAAAGAGAAACATACCTGAATCAAACTGAGAGGGTATGTAAGATAAATGAACGTGCAGGTTTCCTGGCAGAAGGAACGCGGAACGTGACATGTCTTGAAAGGACATGGAACGTGACGTGACTGAAAGGACATATCTAATTGATAAGAGAAAAACGGATAAAAGTCCGGATGAACTTGTCCGTTTCCAAGTGGCTTCCCTCTTGTAACGGTTCCTTCACAGATCTTGACACAAATGATAAATCTTGGTCCTCCTGACATTGACTTGAAATACGAAGAAGTTCTTGGTTATCAACTTAAGGTAGATCCCCTAAATTTGATCGAGGGAATAAGAATTAACGTGTAAGGGAAACTAAAACGTTATCGTGCAAAACACTTCTAACTTAACTGATAATTAGCAACGATGCGCGAGACATAAGGAAACGTAGTACGTGAAAAATTTTGAACGTGATACGTGAAAATTTTTGAACGTGATACATGGAGTTATGATGAGTGTAATATGAGTAAACATATCGTGATCCATGATACGTGTAACATATCTTGATCATGATATGAGGAACGTGGAATGAACATGACATGTGAAACATATCGTGAACATAAGAATATAATGGCGGTAACGCCAAACGCTACAAGGTGAGACATAGAATATGACGAGAATCATCTATCTGAGGATAGGGAGTTATACTAAACTTGGGTCTGGTCTCTCAAGTTCTTGCAAAACTTCCCAGAATGAGGAAAATGAACGTAAAATCGTAAGCCGAGATGCCATCATGAATGTGAATAGTGTCATGAGCGCGAGCGCGAGCGCGAAAGCAAGTCGTGAAATTAGAACAAGGACATGAAGTAAATAAGGAGCACAATTATGAATATTTGTCTGACCCGATAACTGAGGAATTGCCAAGTGATCAGATGAGCCTTGGCTGGAACATGTCCGATCAATCTGTTGGTTCTGAAACCCTTGCGGATGTGAGGATTCTGCAGACTTGATCAAACTGTTTGCAATAAACCGGATAGCATCATGCTTCTTCTGAGTTTGCGTTAAACTGGTAACCAAAATCCGTGGAGATCTTGTCCCATTTCAATTCACAATTTCAGATGATGAAAACATCCCATTTTGTTGGTGTCATATCTTAACCTGTTGGTATGTCAGGTACCTAGATATGAACGTAACTGTATCTTGCTTCGTAGAACTTGATACATAGGAGTTTGCGAAACTCTGAGTCTCTGAATCTAGACTTCTCCTAGCGTAGGATTTTCTAGAACACCTAATGTAGTGTAGGGTTCTCTCCTTTACGCATAAGCTGAGTCTTGGTAAGAATAACCGTAGAAACCCATGTGATTCAGCGTGTCACTGAATCAAACAGAATTGATATTGGAAAAAATTTCCAGGGTAAAATTTCTCTTGTCATAGAATTTGCAACATAGTGCAGATATGGTCTTCCTGTTGTTCTCTAGGCTTAAAGGAAATCATGTTATCCTCAATGAAAACACTGATGAATTTGCTATGAGTTTATGGAAACTCATTCTTATAATGCCATTGGAGCATTGATGAAACTAATTCAAAATCATAAATCTAGCATGACCGAGTCGTGTACGAAAAGCAGTCATGGACATGTCCTGCTCTTTCACTCGTCACTGTTGGCAGCATGATCATGAGTTCGATCTTGGAAAAAGTGATTAACACTATAAGGTCGATTGGACATGTTGTCAATACGTGGAGGAGAATAACGGTTATGAATGGTGATTTGTTTAAATCGACGGTAGTCAACACATAATCTCATGGTACCGTCCTTCTCCTTGAAGGTTATTCTGGAATATATGGGAAGATTTTGGAATAATCAACTGGCTATGCGTAAAAGGACTTAAGTGGTTGTGTCATACTGACAGCTAGAAAATTTTAGCGACCATGGCTAACAACGCACATGCTTGTAAGCATATATAATTTGTACAGATATTCCCGATGGAAAATCAAGCTGAATGTACTCAGGAGACTGAACATTACTGTACATAATTATGAATCGTAGCATTGTAAAACCCGCATGCTTTTACCATGCATTGTACCCTTAGGATCGTACGTACTAGTTAAAAACTTTCCTAATATAGCATGATTACGATTACGTGTTAGGAGTTTACGTATTACGTACGTGTTAGAACACGATAAGTATTTTATATGCACGATCACGTAATAATTATTTAGCAATAATTAATCACGAACATGCGATCACGAAATCACGAACGTAATTAAAACACGAGCAATTATTAATTACGTATGTATATTTATTACGAGCGTAATTAAATATATTAGATTATGGTATTTACGTAACGAGAACATTTAAAACACGAACATAAATAAACACAAACGAGTAACTAAATAACGAGACACGAAAAGAGGTACGGGAACCCCATGGGGGGGTCCCTACCCGCGGCCAAATAAGGGCAATGGGCCAAGCCCATTGTCAATTTTACTAAAAGGGGGTTATATTTAGTTTTCACTACTCAAATTAAGTTACAGAAGATTTTTAAGAAAAACCTAAAAACCCTTTCTCCATTGTTCTTTGTGCCGCCACCTACACATCACCATACAAGGTGATTCATTGATCTTGGATCTTGAAGATTTGTTGTTTGTTCGTGTTTGTTCTTCATCCTCTTGATCCACGAATACGGTAAAACCTTTTTAAACCTTTTCTTTTAAATTAATCTTTTTATTAATTATGAACATGTGATGTTTTTCATAAAAACATATTAATTAATCATAGATCTAACATGTTTTGAGGATTAATTAAATCAAAGGGTCGATTTAAGGGGTGTTTTGTTTTGGCCGCAGGCTGCAACCGACCCCAAGGGGGTTTCGGTTTGCTTAGTCGACCACCACCAAGACCATATGGTCTTGGTTGGTGCGTATGGGGCCCACGGTAGCAAGGGGTACCCCGAGTTGGTTCGGGGTACGGTGTCGGTTCATGTCCGGTTCATGTTTTTAAGCCTAGATCCGGTTCATGGTTTATGTTAGTTTTGTTTATGTTATGAACTTATGTTAAAATTAAATTAATAAATGATGTAATTAATTTAATAACATGACTTAGGTTAATTAATTATAAATGATCATGAAATTATTTTAACCTAAGTATTTATATTTAAGACTTTTAATTAATTAATTATTTTAAAAACCATGGATATAATTAATTAATTAACATGACTTAGGTTATATTATTAATATTTAATAATACATATTTTAACCTAAGTATTTAATATATTTAATTAAAAACATGTTATACTTTAATTAAATATTATAACCTATAGTTTAATTAAATTACATGAAATAATTATTAAACTATACAATATATCATATGACTTAGAAAATAATCATGAAAACACTTAGGCTTATTTACTTAGCTTATTTAACCAGCTTATTTCTAATTATGGAAACCTTCTATTTTTAGAAACTTAATTAAATAAGGCAGCTAATTTATTTATGGAAACCAGCTATTTTTAGAAATTTATTTCTTTAAGACAGCTAATCTATTTATGGAAACTTATTTAATTAAGGCAGCTAATCTATTTATGGAAACTTTCTATTTTTAGAAACTTATCTATTTTAAGTAGTAAATCTATTTTTGGAAACTTTCTATTTTTAGAAACTTTCTATTTTTGGAAACTTTCTATTTTTGGAAAGTTTCTATTTTTGGGAAACTTTCTATTTTTGGAAACTTTCTATTTTTGGTAACTTTCTATTTTTGGAAACTTTCTATTTTAGGAAACCTGCTATTTTTGGAAAGTTACTTATTATTACACAGTAAGTATAATAGCACATGAAATATCAGAAAACTTAATCAGAATGAACATAATATAAGATTTAACACAGTTTAAGGCTTTAAACAGTAAAACATAGTAAGAACATATAAAATAAGCTAAGACATGACATAAAACCAGCTATGTAATTAGTAAGCAGATACTTATTTCATGTACGTATTTATGTAGCACTAGTGTTTCGAAAGTAGGATTCTCGCAGTTCGTCGTTCTCGTTCACTGGACATAAGGTACGGATTCCCGTCCTTTCAGTATGGACATTCTTTCCTTATTAGGATTTCCCGTATGCAGCCAACTGTTTTCCCGTAGTATAAGTATGAGTTTGATTGCTTATTTTTAAATATGATTACCTATAGCCATATACATGCATGACCAGTTTCACCTAGTTATGGAGGTACCATAACCATAACATTAGAGGCACTGATGTTATGACTTCACCACGGCGGAGTGATTGCTCGTGGCGTCCCTTCAGCTTTTGGCCATTTATTTATATTTATCATGTGAGGCGTATGGGTGCATCCTAGTTACACGTTTTATTCAGGATTACATGGTGAATGTGGTGTGTGCCTTGCATCCTTCACAAGGAGCTGATCCCTCCTACCCATAAAACCAGTATATTAAATTAGAGGCAGCCCCTCTAATTTGCATGATGAGGTCACCCCTCCAATTATTCATGCACGGTGGATTTTCATGACCTATATTGGCTAATGGTAAAATATGACAAATAGTTTTTATAAGATAAACATAAGACTTTCAAACTATAAAACCAGTTTATTAAGACTTAACCAGGTTACTCGGGACTTAGTTTTCTTCCGCTGTTATTATGTTATATGCTTATCCTATTCATGCTTTATTGTACATCCGTGCACTGAGCGTATTGCTCAGCCGTTTTCCTTTTCTATGTTCCCAAAACGGCAGGTACTCAGGGACGCTCGTAGACACTAAAAGTACGTGCATATGAACTGGAAGCTTTCTAGCCTTCTTTACATTACGCATTTCCTTTCTTTATGATACTTATGCTTTGGACATTGTTTAGTCCTTTTCCTTTACTATACTATGTTTATGTGTGATGAGCTTTACTTTTGGACTACCGATGTTTGATTCTGGTATTTTCCTTTATATGGTCAAGTAATGTTTAAACATTTTACCTTGTATGCTTTGATGACACGCCATAATTACTGTGATATTTCCATTTCCAAAATGGGGTGTTACAATTATGGTATCAGAGCCAAGGCTTCGAGTTGTAGGCTCTCAAATATGACCTGTGATTAGTGGGTAGTCACTACGGTCTTCCTAGAACTGACAGTTGTTTTCATGCATTCATCATTTTTAAGCATACATATACATGTCATTGTTACAGGGTTTTTGACTAAGTAATGGTTGGTACAGGACTGGCCCTATTTAGTCGCATGTGTTTTATCGAAACTTTTAGATTTGGGACCGACCCATAGGCGTCCCCTCGATATGTCTTTTGTTTTGGGTGAACTGACCAGAGGTGTTCACTCTCGAGCATACAAAGTTTTCATAAAACTGCATCATGCATTCAT
The DNA here is from genome assembly GCA_025667525.1 of Glebionis coronaria. NCBI lineage: Eukaryota > Viridiplantae > Streptophyta > Magnoliopsida > Asterales > Asteraceae > Glebionis > Glebionis coronaria. The sequence goes on along the minus strand of JANFOE010000596.1, from coordinate 535,578 downwards.
ACAAAAAAATTTTCTTGCATAAAATTTTTTCTCGTGAAATTTTTAGTATAATTTTTTTTTCATGTATATATATTTATATTTTATGTTTTGAACTGTTTAATCATACGTTTTATGTCATACTGTCAGATGGCAAACGCAAACGATATCTGGGCAATATTTGCAGCTGCTGATGCAGAGATGCAAGACGCTCTTCCTCATAACGACGGTTATCCTCCCCCGCCTAACATCTTTCCCATGGAAGGAAGGAATCGCCTCATGAGGGAATACTATAGCCTCAGGCAGCGACCTGACGAAGACAGCAATGACTTCATGCAGCGTTTCCTCCGCTATACTGGTGTCCTGAGAACAGCTGCGGGCACCACTGAAGAACAAGCAATACACTTTCATTGGGCTCTTAATCCAAGGATTGCAAATAACTTATCAGGTGCTCCGTTGGATACGGTAGCACAAGTGGCCGATGCAGCACGGAAACTGGAGATGCTGTAGGAGAGGGATGAGTTCGGGGAAGCAGAAAGACCCGACAAGAGGTAAACCTTCGTATTCAAGCGGTGACCAATCCGTATACTTTCTATATGTCAATTATTCATCTTTTTAACTGTATCTTCCAGGCAGAAAACTGGGGACCGGTCTCAGCCGGCTACTCAGCAGCAGCCTCATCAGCCCAAGGGAAACGGTCAGACTAACGACCGTTCTGCTACGGATAGGCGTGGCGGTAATGACAATTACCGTAACAACGCCGGGCAATCCAGCAACAGCAGGTCCTAATACTTACGAAATTCCTTATGTTTTATGTTATGACTCATATTCTGACACTTTAGCAAACTTCTACCAGGAACCATGGAAACGGTAGGGACCAGAACCAGAGAGGTTCGCAGCCTAGCCGTCCAGCTATCACTGGTATTCAATCTTACGATTATCCGCTTCGTCCTGTGTACCCAACAATTATGTCTCATGTAAAATGTTTTTATCAGGTCCTCAGTCAGCCAGAGCACCTGCTGGAGGATACACTCATCCTCTTTGCTCTACTTGCCACCGTAGGCACCCAGGACCATGTCGCCATAATACTGATGCGTGCTTCAAGTGTGGTCTTCCTGGCCATATTATGAAGGATTGCCGTAAGGGCGAGATGGAGGGTACATCGGGACATGCTGATACCAAGCCGCCTCCTATTGCCGGGCGCGTCTACACGACATCTCGAGACCAGGCCAACAAGTCTACAGGTACCATCACTGGAATCTTGTATATGTATGGTCGCGCTGCATGTGTTCTTTTCGATACGGGTGCTACTCACTCGGTTATTTCTACTGCTTATGCTAAGAACATTAGGATGCCTCCATTGCCACTAGAAAATAGGCTTACTATTTCCACGCCTTTGAGGGACTCTGTATTAATCACCCATGTATACAAGAGTCTTCCCCTAGAATTTGATGATAAGGTTCGACATGTCGACGCACTTCCGCTGGACATGAATGACTTCGACATGATTTTGGGCATGGATTGGCTATCCAAGTATCATGCTACCATAGACTGCCATTCATATCGAGTTATCTTCGGTGATGTCAATGCACAAGAGTACATTCATAATGGGTTCATACCCGGACGGTCTGTACAAGTCATATCCACCCTACAAGCGCGTGCACTACTGTAACATGGCTGCGAGGGTTATCTAACTACGGTTCACGACATGGATGCTGAATCTCCATCGATTCAGGATCAACCAATAGTGTCGGAATTCCAAGATGTGTTTCCAGCAGAACTTCCGGGCATACCACCTGCACTAGAAGTGGAATTCAGTATCGAGCTGGTTCCAGGAGCTGAACCAATCTCCAAGGCTCCTTATCGCATGGCTCCTATAGAGCTGAAGGAGCTAAAGGATCAACTGCAAGAACTTCTTGAACGAGGTTTCATTCGACCGAGCGCATCTCCATGGGGTGCACCGGTCTTGTTTGTTAAGAAGAAGGACGGCAGTATGCGTCTTTGCATAGACTATCGCGAGCTCAACAAGATTACCATTCGGAATAGGTATCCACTGCCACGCATTGACGATCTGTTTGACCAACTCCAAGGGGCCAAACACTTCTCCAAGATCGATCTTAGGTCAGGCTATCATCAGCTACGGGTCAAGGAGCAGGATATTGCTAAGACTGCCTTTCGTACCCGTTATGGCCACTACGAGTTTGTAGTTATGCCATTTGGCCTGACAAATGCTCCAGCAGTGTTCATGGATCTGATGAACAGAATCTTCCATGAATTTCTGGATAAGTTCGTCATTGTTTTCATCGATGACATCCCCGATTTTCTCAAAGTCCAAGGAGGAACACGAAGACCATCTTCGTACGGTATTACAGATTCTTCGCCAGAAGCAGCTGTATGCTAAATTCTCCAAGTGTGAGTTCTGGTTAGACAAGGTGGCATTCTTAGGTCACATTGTATCAACAGAAGGAATCACTATGGATCCAGCAAAGGTTGAGGCCATTACTAAGTGGCCAAGGCCGACATCAGCGATGGAAGTCCGCAGTTTTTTAGGCTTAGCTGGCTATTACCGTAGGTTCGTGGAGAACTTTTCCCGCCTAGCACTACCATTGACCAAACTGATGCGGAAAGGGGAGAAATTCGTCTGGACTGAAGATCGAGAGAAGAGCTTTGAAGACCTGAAGCAGAAGTTAGTATCTGCACCTATTCTTACTCTACCATCTGGTACGGGTGGATTTTAAATCTACAGCGATGCATCGGGGAAGGGACTTGGCTGTGTTCTCATGCAACATGGGAAAGTGATCGCGTACGCTTCACGTCAGCTTAAGCCTTATGAAGAAAATTACCCCACGCACGATCTGGAACTTGCTGCAGTCGTGTTTGCATTGAAGATATGGAGACACTACTTATATGGAGAATCATGTGACATTTTCACGGACCACAAGAGCTTGAAGTATATCTTCACTCAGCGTGAACTGAACATGAGGCAGAGGAGATGGTTAGAGCTGTTGAAGGATTATGACATTAATCTACAGTATCATCCCGGAAAGGCAAATGTAGTGGCAGATGCTCTTAGCAGGAAGTCCGGAATGATCAACGGCATTAAAATCGAAGAGGAAGTCATCAGAGACTTGGAGCGACTAGACATCGAGATCATGGTACGTGGACAGCACGGTTACTGGGCTAATCTTAGAGTAGAACCCGAGTTACTATCTAAGATCAAGGAAGCTCAGAAGGATGACGGAGAAATCTAGGCGATAGTACAGAATTTGGAGAAGCAGACGGAATTCAGAGTAGATGCAGATGGTATCGTATGGTAGGGCACTAGACTTTGTGTTCCTGACGACCAAGAACTCCGGGAAGCTTTGCTAGCTGAAGCTCATAGCTCCCCATTCTCGATACATCCTGGTTCAACTAAAATGTACCATGACATCAAGCAGTACTTTTGGTGGAATGGTATGAAACAGGATGTGGCCACTTACGTCTCCAAATGTCTTACCTGCCAGCAGGTTAAGATCAAGCATCAGCGATCTGGCGGTCTCCTTCAACCGTTATATATTCTAGAGTGGAAGTGGGACAAAATCACCATGGATTTTGTTACCGGTCTTCCGCCTACCAAAAGGAAGCACGATGCGATTTGGGTTATCGTTGATCGACTTACCAAATCAGCTCATTTCTTACCGATCCGCAAGGAAGATCCGATAAGTAAACTCGCAGATACGTACAGACGAGAGATCATGAGACTCCACGGTGCACCAACCAGCATCGTCTCAGACAGATATCCTCGATTCACTTCGCGCTTTTGGAAAAGTCTGCAGAAAGCTTGGGGTACACAACTTAAGCTTAGCACGGCTTTTCATTCTCAAACGGACGGACAGTCGGAGCGAACCATTCAGACATTGGAGGATATGTTGAGGTCATGTGGGCTGGAATGGACGGGTGATTGGGACAAATACATTTGTTTGGTGGAGTTTGCATACAACAACAGCTGGCACGCAAGCATCAAATGTGCCCCATTTGAGATGTTGTATGGCATAAAGTGTCGCGCCCCAATATGCTGGGATCAGGTTGGCGAGCGAACACTCGAAGGACCGGAAATCATTGAGATGACAAATGAGAAGATCGCAGTAGCTAGGCAGAAAATTCAGGAGGCACAGTCACGTCAAAAGAGTTACGCCGATAAGCATCGTATGGATTTACACTTTAACGTAGGAGATCACGTCTTCCTTAAGGTTTCGCCGGCACGTGGTGTTAGACGCTTCAAGATTAAAGGGAAGCTCAGTCCTCGTTTCATCGGACCGTTTGATATCATTGAACGAGTCAGTGAAGTATCTTACCGATTGGCGTTACCTCCGCAGCTTTCGCACGTGCACAAGGTGTTTCATGTGTCCTTACTCAGAGGGTACCAATATCATCCCCTTCACATGGTTCAGTATCCACTGGAACAGATACGTGAAGATCTCACTTTTATAGAAGAACCCGAACGAGTTCTTGACAGACAAGAACGAGTCATGAGAAAGAAGACGATTCCATTCGTCAAAATTCTATGGAGGGATCATACCGAGCGGGAAGCCACTTGGGAAACGGAGGAGTCTATCCGGGCTTCTTACCCTCATTTCATATTTTGAATTCGGGTATGTTCTTCTTTTCCAGTTTACTTTATCTATAATTCGGGGACGAATTATTCTTTTTAGGGGGGAAGAGTTGTAAAACCCGCATGCTTTTACCATGCATAGTACCCTTAGGATCGTACGTACTAGTTAAAAACTTTCCTAATATAGCATGATTACGATTACGTGTTAGGAGTTTACGTATTACGTACGTGTTAGAACACGATAAGTATTTTATATGCACGATCACGTAATAATTATTTAGCAATAATTAATCACGAACATGCGATCACGAAATCACGAACGTAATTAAAACACGAGCTATTATTAATTACGTATATATATTTATTACGAGCGTAATTAAATATATTAGATTATGGTATTTACGTAACGAGAACATTTAAAACACGAACATAAATAAACACAAACGAGTAACTAAATAACGAGACACGAAAAGAGGTACGGGAACCCCATGGGGGGTCCCTACCCGCGGCCAAATAAGGGCAATGGGCCAAGCCCATTGTCAATTTTACTAAAAGGGGGTTATATTTAGTTTTCACTACTCAAATTAAGTTACAGAAGATTTTTAAGAAAAACCTAAAAACCCTTTCTCCCTTGTTCTTTGTGCCGCCACCTACACATCACCATACAAGGTGATTCATTGATCTTGGATCTTGAAGATTTGTTGTTTGTTCGTGTTTGTTCTTCATCCTCTTGATCCACGAATACGATAAAACCTTTTTAAACCTTTTCTTTTAAATTAATCTTTTTATTAATTATGAACATGTGATGTTTTTTTATAAAAACATATTAATTAATCATAGATCTAACATGTTTTGAGGATTAATTAAATCAAAGGGTCGATTTAAGGGGTGTTTTGTTTTGGTCGCAGGCTGCAACCGACCCCAAGGGGGTTTCGGTTTGCTTAACCGACCACCACCAAGACCATATGGTCTTGGTTGGTGCGTGTGGGTCCCACGGCAGCAAGGGGGTACCCCGAGTTGGTTCGGGGTACGGTGTCGGTTCATGTCCGGTTTATGTTTTTAAGCCTAGATCCGGTTCATGGTTTATGTTAGTTTTGTTTATGTTATGAACTTATGTTAAAATTAAATTAATAAATGATGTAATTAATTTAATAACATGACTTAGGTTAATTAATTATAAATGATCATGAAATTATTTTAACCTAAGTATTTATATTTAAGACTTTTAATTAATTAATTATTTTAAAAACCATGGATATAATTATTTAATTAACATGACTTAGGTTATATTATTAATAATACATATTTTAACCTAAGTATTTAATATATTTAATTAAAAACATGTTATACTTTAATTAAATATTATAACCTATAGTTTAATTAAATTACATGAAATAATTATTAAACTATACAATATATCATATGACTTAGAAAATAATCATGAAAACACTTAGGCTTATTTACTTAGCTTATTTAACCAGCTTATTTCTAATTATGGAAACCTTCTATTTTTAGAAACTTAATTAAATAAGGCAGCTAATTTATTTATGGAAACCAGCTATTTTTAGAAATTTATTTATTTAAGGCAGCTAATCTATTTATGGAAACTTATTTAATTAAGGCAGCTAATCTATTTATGGAAACTTTCTATTTTTAGAAACTTATCTATTTTAAGCAGTAAATCTATTTTTGGAAACTTTCTATTTTTGGAAACTTTCTATTTTTGGAATCTTTCTATTTTTGGGAAACTTTCTATTTTTGGAAACTTTCTATTTTTGGTAACTTTCTATTTTTGGAAACTTTCTATTTTAGGAAACCTGCTATTTTTGGAAAGTTACTTATTATTACACAGTAAGTATAATAACACATGAAATATCAGAAATACTTAATCAGAATGAACAGAATATAAGATTTAACACATTTAAGGCTTTAAACAGTAAAACAGAGTAAGAACATATAAAATAAGCTAAGACATGACATAAAACCAGCTATGTAATTAGTAAGCAGATACTTATTTCATGTACGTATTTATGTAGCACTAGTGTTTCGGAAGTAGGATTCTCGCAGTTCGTCGTTCTCGTTCACTGGACATAAGGTACGGATTCCCGTCCTTTCAGTATGGACATTCTTTCCTTATTAGGATTTCCCGTATGCAGCCAACTGTTTTCCCGTAGTATAAGTATGAGTTTGATTGCTTATGTTTAAATATGATTACCTATAGCCATATACATGCATGACCAGTTTCACCTAGTTATGGAGGTACCATAACCATAACATTAGAGGCACTGATGTTATGACTTCACCACGGAGGAGTGATTGCTCGTGGCGTCCCTTCAGCTTTTGGCCATTTATTTATATTTATCATGTGGGGCGTATGGGTGCATCCTAGTTACACGTTTTATTCAGGATTACATGGTGAATGTGGTGTGTCTCTTGCATCCTTCACAAGGAGCTGATCCCTCCTACCCATAAAACCAGTATATTAAATTAGAGGCAGCCCCTCTAATTTGCATGATGAGGTCACCCCTCCAATTATTCATGCACGGTGGATTTTCATGACATATATTGGCTAATGGTAAAATATGACAAACAGTTTTTATAAGATAAACATAAGACTTTCAAACTATAAAACCAGTTTATTAAGACTTAACCAGGTTACTCGGGACTTAGTTTTCTTCCGCTGTTATTATGTTATATGCTTATCCTATTCATGCTTTGTTGTACATCCGTGCACTGAGCGTATTGCTCAGCCGTTTTCCTTTTCTATGTTCCCAAAACGGCAGGTACTCAGGGACGCTCGTAGACACTAAGAGTACGTGCATATGAACTGGAAGCTTTCTAGCCTTCTTTACATTATGCATTTCCTTTCATTATGATACTTATGCTTTGGACATTGTTTAGTCCTTTTCCTTTACTATACTATGTTTGTGTGTGATGAGCTTTACTTTTGGACTACCGATGTTTGATTCTGGTATTTACCTTTATATGGTCAAGTAATGTTTAAACATTTTACCTTGTATGCTTTGATGACACGCCATAATTACTGTGATATTTCCATTTCCAAAATGAGGTGTTACAAGCATGGTGTGCTGTTCATAGTCCATAATTAGGATACAATTCATCTCGTGTCTGTCCGAGGAAATGCGTTTGGAGCTTGGATCTCATCATTAAGCTGAAGGAAAACCTTCGTATACGTGGGAATACGAAAGGCGTCCTTCATGGTCATGAATATATGAAATATGGTGAAACAAATGAAAGTGACATCTTGTGGCCTGATTAATACATGGAACAACAAAATGGATATACCCTGGGAGGGTATCCTGAATTTCTTAGAAATGTTCCATAATTAGGCGTGAGTCATGTGTCTTGACTCGTGTCTTGGAACTATAAGCGTGACATATGTCTTGACTGGTGTCTTGACACGTGTCTTCAGATTGTATACGTGAGACATGTGTCTTGACTGATGTCTTGACATGTGTCTCGAGACGTAAAACAATACAACTATAATATTAGGTTATTATGCCAGAATTGGCGGATTGGATGGACCACGGATCTATTGTATGTCTGATCACGTCCGCGACTGGAGCCTCGGTTGTGATTTCTAGGATAGTTGTTGTCATAGTAGTGGTTACTATCATCCTATCTGTCAGTTCCATGACGGTCATTCTCATGACTGTGAGTCATGTAACTATTCAGCTGAGTGGCCGGCTGGTACCGGTCTTCACTCCTATGACTGAAACGACAACTAGATGACGTGTGACATGTAACTAAGAATTAAGGGCAATGATTGATGAAAATCGTCTGGTGGTGAAGCATCATCTCGCCTGATCGCTTTGATCTAACGCCTTTGTCTCGTCTTGTATGAGCTCCAGGTTGTGAACAGCATCAGCATCTCGTAGCGTCTCCCAACATCACCAGCATCAACCTTTAGTAACATCTCCAAGCTATGAGCGGCATCGGCAATCTTGTAGAATATCATCAAGTGAACATACGCCTGAGATGATTTAGAATCGACTAGCGAATACTCGTGAAGTATTGCAAGTGAAATACACATGGATTAAGGTATGTGAAATATACATGGAATACGGTACATAGTGTACACACGGAATGCACATGAAATGATCGGTATGGGGTCTATCATTTGTCATGATTTAAGGAAAGTATATCGGTTGAACGGTTAGGAAAACCATCATGATAACCTGGAAATGCCAGTATATACCTCATTCCGGTTTCATAGAGAACGTTAAACTGTGGTTACATAAAATTCAAGATGATTTGCCTGAAAGCATGATCAATGAAAACCAACCATGACTATCATGAAAGCAGGATTCAATGAAATCCAACAATGTCTTGCGTGAGAGCATAAATAACAAAAGAGGCGTAAGCCGCAATCAACATGAAGACGGAAATATCATGAAGAAACATGAAACAATATATCATGAAGGAGTGTATAATGTAATCAGCATGAAACTGAAGTTAACCATGACAGTATGAAAACATACTTGACATAAAAACATAGTAACCTATGAGGGGACACGAAAAAAATTTATGCCAATAAATCATGAGAAAAATTTTATGCATGAAAAACAGTGCATGAATGCGTAATGTAGTTTATAAAAACCTTTATATGTGCGAGGGGACGCCTATGGGTCTGTCCCAAAACAAAAGACATGGCGAGGGGATGCCTATGGGTCGGTCCCAAAGTTAAAAGTTTCGATAAAAGCACATGCGACTAAATAGGGCCAGTCCTGTACCAACCATTACTTAGTCATAATTCCTGCAACAATGATACATGAAACATAAATAAATGAAACTCATCTGTCAAAAATTATCAGAAAAAAATTTATGTGACTAATTATGAACTACTGGGGTTCAGTCCACATAGCCACAGTTCACGAGGAATGTTATGCATGAAACAATGACACATAACTAAATATGAATGACGGTTGTCCATCAATATTAGTAAAACAACATCGATGAAAACATCAAGGTTAAAACCTCAAGGTACTGAAAACATCATGGTTAAAACAACAATGCGCTAAAAACATCAATACGTAGAATAACAAACGTTGGCTTAGGAAGATCCTGGTGACTACCCACTAGTCACAGGTCGAGTTTTAGAGCCTACAGGTCGAAGCCTTGGCTCTGATACCATAATTGTAACACCCCATTTTGATAATGAAATGTCACGCGTAATTATGGCGTGTCATCAAAGCATACAAGGATAAATGTCTAAAACATTACGTGACCATAGGGATAACCGGAATCAAACATCGATTCCCAAACATAAGCCCAAAACATAATAAAGCAAAAGAAATGAATGAAAGACTAAACAAGAATAAGTATATGAAGGCAGAAAGGAAAAGAAGTCTCTAGCAGCTTCCATCCTATGCACGTCCTCCAAATGCTCGAATCTTTCCTAGGGAACCTGCCGTTTTTGGACTTGGAAAGAAAAGTAACGGCTGAGCAAAACGCTCAGTGCACGGATATAGACATAGTATGAATGACTAAAACATAATAAAGACTTAATGGCAGCGGAAATGTATAAGTCCTGGAAAACCTGGAACATGTTCATAAAACTGGTTTTATAGTTTGAAAAGCCTTATGTTTATCTTACGAAATTTGTTTAACATATTTTACCATTAGCCAATATAGGTCATGAAAATCCACCGTGCATGAATACTTGGAGGGGTGAACTCATCATGCAAATTAGAGGGGCTGCATCTAATTTAATATACTGGTTTTGGGTAGGAGGGATCAGCTCCTTGTGAAGGATGCAAGACACACACCACATTCACACTGAGTAATCTGCTAAAAACATGTAACTAGGATGCACCCATACGCCCCACATGATAAATATAATAATATGGCCAAAAGTTGAAGGGACGCCACGAGCAATCACTCCGCCGTGGTGAAGTCATAACATCAGTGCCTCTAATGTTATGGTTATGGTACCTCCATAACTAGGTGAAACTGGTCATGCATGTATATCGCTATAGGTATTCTAAACTAAATATAAGCAAATCAAACATATAAACTTATACTACGGGAAAACAGTTGGCTGCATACGGGGAAATCCTAATAAGGAAAGAATGTCCATACTGAAAGGACGGGAATCCGTACCTTATTTCCAGTGAACGAAGAAGACGAACGGAAGCGAGTCCTACTTCGGTATCACTAATGCTACATAAATACATACGTGTATAAGTATCTGATTACTAAATACGTAACTGATTTTATGTCATGTCTTAGCTTATTTTATACGTTCATGTCATGTTTTACTGTTTTAAGCTTTATACTGTATTTATCTTACATTCTGTCTATTCTGATTAAGTATTACTTGTATTTCATGTATTATTATGCTTACTGTGTAATAATAAGTAACTTTCTAAAAATAGCAGGTTTCCTAAAATAGAAAGTTTCCAAAAATAGAAAGTTACCAAAAATAGAAAGTTTCCAAAAATAAAAAGTTTCAAAAAATAGAAAGTTTCCAAAAATAGAAAGTCTCCAAAAATAGAATTACTGCTTAAAATAGATAAGTTTCTAAAAATAGAAAGTTTCCATAAATAGATTAGCTGCCTTAATTAAATAAGTTTCTAAAAATAGAAAGTTTCCATAAATAGATTAGCTGCCTTAATTAAATAAGTTTCTAAAAATAGAAAGTTACCATAAATAGATATAAGCTGGTTAAATAAGCTAATTATATAAGCTTAAGCGTTTTCTGATTATTATTCTAAGTCATGTTGATATAAGGTATAGTTTATTAATTATTACATGTAAATTAATTAAACTATAGGTTAAAAGTATTTAATTAAATATATCATGATTTTAATAAAATAAAGTTAAAATACTTAGGTTAAAACATGTATTATTAATTATTAATAATATAACCTAAGTCATGTTAATTAATTAATTATAGTCATGGTTTTTAATAATTAATTAATTATAAAGTCTAGTTAAAATAAATACTTAGGTTAAAATTCATGATCTAATAATTTAGTTTATAACATAAGTCATGTTAATTAAATTAATCATGTCAAGTTTTATTAATTTATTTTTTAACATATAACCATTAAAATCATAAACCTTAACATAAACAATAAATCGGACCGTGACTAGAAACTATGAACCGGACCCGTAATCAACACCATACCCCGAACCAAGGTCGGGGTACCCCTTGTTTACTGCTGCCGTGGGATCACCACCAACATACCGAGACCATGAGGTCTCGGTGGTGGTTCACAAGCCAAGCCGAGACCCCTTAGGGGTTCGGTTTAGGCGTCGGCTAGACAAACACCCCTAAAAACCCTTGTTTTGATCTACCCCATAATCATAGACATGTTTAATAAATGTTTTTAATTAGTTTTTAAAAACATCATGATCTTATGTAATTTATTAAATCAAAATATAAAAGAAAAAGGTTAAAAAGGTTATACCGAATGCGTGGATCAATCAAGGACGAACATACACGAATGCTTGCACAAAATACAAGATCAAAAATCAACCCGAACACCCTTGTGGTGTTCTTGAAGGTGGCGGCCAAAAAGGAAAAAAAGAAGAGGATGAAAAGTTTTAGGGTTTTAATTATTTTCTAGATTTTGCAAAAATGAAACATGATTCCTCCTTTTTCTTGTTTAGTAAAACTAGACGATTACCCGCGCATAGCGGCGGGATTACCTAGCGACAGATAATTAATGATACTTTATACCGTGGTATGATCAATCTGTAATTGGCAAATGTCTTAACGTGCGATAATTCAACTTTAGAAAAAATCTTCAATAAGCATGTATAAAACAACATATAAAAAACATTTAACCTGAAAAAACTTAAATGAGAGTGGCATTCGTGCAAGAAGTTCATCACATGTGGTAAGCTGAAAAAACTAAAGTGTTTCCCGAAAAGGATTAACAATGGATATGATTTACTTTGCATCCCTAACTATTAGAGTATGTAACAATGTAATATTATGATTAATAAAAAAATCCTAAATCAACTAAAAGAGGATTAACAAAAAAGTTTAATTAGAACAAGGTTTGTAGAATGATAAAATGGTCATATAAATGAAGAATAAGAGAACAAAAAGTACATATTTATTCCCCCTTAGACTGAGACTTTGATAAGCAGAAGTAGATGAGCGAATAACACTATTTCCAAGCTCAGTCGATCGAGCATCCTTTCGTATGAAATTTTCTAAAAGTACGATACCGTGACTTTTAAATAGTGATATTCAAGATCTTAACATCTTGATATGGTGTATCCCCCTTGTACGTCTCCACTTTCTCAATCGCCCTGAAACCAAAGGTTTGTTTGAGAAACATTTCACCTAAACCACTTTACAAAATAGTCACGAGTTTCAAAATTAAAGGGAACATAGTATAAAGTTGATAACATGGAAGAATAAAAACTTAATATCAAAGTGAATATTCTTATCAGTGATGGTGTTCATACCTTCTTGTTTAAAGTTATAGCCTTAAAACACGAAGCTTTTTCTTGTTGTCATATTCCACTATTTGGTTTGTGCGCTTAATGATGTCTGAAGTGTTATCTCAAGCGTTGTAAGATGAGGCTGACATCCACTGTGGTTGTTTCTCCATGCATCAACAATACACAAAAGCCTTAATAATGTAATAAACCAAAATCATGCGATGATTCAGATAGTATTGTAGATGTACCTTATCGAAGTCTTTGAAAGAACTTTTTAAAGGCGCCTCAATATTTTCAAACAGAGTACCCATGCACGTCTCCACATGCCGCATCACAAAGATACCAGAATTTGTTTGCATTCCATCACTTTGTCATTCAAACTCACCAACTCCTTGTTCAGATTCAATGATGATTTTCACTTTCGTATGATTCTTCGCCATCTCGTCTGAAATTATCTCGCTGCAATGTATACCATATTCTATTAGCATATGTTCAGATTCTTTGTACAATTTTAAAGCTGGTTTGTAGTAATTAATGTATCATTTAATCGGACATAATAATTATACATACCAACATAACTGCTTCTGTTACGTTCTCGCACATTCAGTTTTCTTCTTATTAATTTATTTGCAATTGTGTGTTGTGGTTCAGATGGTGCAGCGATTTGTTTTAGTTTCCCGGACACATCTTTAGGCGTATCAAAGAATGGAACATTTAACTCAACAATAAAACTCATTATTACTACAATTAGGCCATTCTTACGCACAATGTTGCAAGTATTCGATAGTTTTTTCTAAAGAATGCCAAAATAAGAGGGAAGTTGTCATATCCACTCACCTCTCAAGAAAGTAGTTCGCCAAGATCCATGGACTCATTTGCTAATTGTGACAAAGTCATGATGTTAGTGTTGTATGGAAATGGTTATTGAAAAAAAACGCAAACTACTTATTTCTAAAATCACATAACAATCTGACCCGACCCACATGGACTCATATTGAACACACTTAAGATAGAAAGTAATACTACTTATCTCAAATGGAAAATGTAGCAAATAACTAGAGTTTGTTTGTACTACATTCGCTTAGCTCTTGAGAGGTACTAGGACCACGTTGTTTCTCTATAAATTATGCACATAAGGACTTCCACTTAAATAACCATATAACTTTTAAGATAGCTATTGAGAATTATACAAATAGCACTAAAAGTTAAGTGGTTCAATGCAACAGAGAGTTTGGTCTTGAAGTAGAATAAGATAAGACACGTATGTATAGGGAATGCAGGTAGAGGGGTTTGAGGAGGTCTAAGACCTATTCAATATATATCAGTTCTGAATTATAATGTTTGTGTTTTATCTCTTTGAGGTCAGTGGGTGATTTTGTATTAGTGAGTTTTGGGTGACCTTAATATACTTTTGGTTATTTTGTTGATTTTAGATTATCTTAGGGAGTTTTCATGTCATGTGTTGACATATAAGTTTCTTTAGAACACAACCATTTAGAAGCTATAATGTGAAAGAATGTTGCATATTCCAACCCACTTGTGTAACTCAAACGGGGACATATATAATAGTAAGAAGTGGCATTTAACTTTTGTATGGTTTCTAGTGGATATATAATTTACAGATATGTTATGAAATTTAGGCAACTAATTTATTGAGCTAGATTAGTTCTCTTTTACGCCATAACTTGATATGTGTAACCATAGTTTTCTTGTAAAGTTTTGTTGGGGACTGTCATATATTTTGCGTATTGGATTATATATTCTCAGCGTGGAATATTTATTTTCTTTATATTTTTCATATACCTGTATAACAGTATTAAGATTTTTGTCATTTTTAGGAAATTCTTTGCTTCGATCTGGTGTGATAAGTTATTAGGTTTTCAAGCGAAAGTTCAGATTTATTTTTGAAAGAACAAACCTCCTTATTAATCATATATAGCTTACAACTATTGCATCATGATCAGATACTTGCAGAATAATGATCCATGAGGACCTTGGGGGTAAACTATAGAATTTCCAACTAATGTCAAACTGTGGATGCACAATATAGATAGAAACCATGTCCCGTTTGTGCAACAATATGACTGGAGCATGTCATCACGCATAAGTTCAACATTCGATGCCAGCTTTATGTAATGCTAGTCTCAACCTAAATCGAGAACTGCTAACTAAAAGAAACATCATCCATCGGTGTATTGCTTACATGCCTTTGAACGGATTTTTTTATATAGTCTATATCATGCATAACTTATACGTGAATTCACCCAAACATACATGTTTGTTTTTAGTTTCCGAGGGTTTTGTATGGCCTGTCGCCTATTGCCATTTATCTACAGACTATAAAATGGTAGTTAACACTAAATGGAACATCCTCTTTTCGCATTTAATCTATTAATTTATTTAGAAAAACAAAGAAAGCTCCATAGATATACCTGGAAGTTGCATATGCTAAGAGGCCTGTATATGAGTAGTCATTTCTAAGCGAGAGATTTTTGTAACAGCTGTTGCCCGCACCATCTACATTGTAACATTGTAGTTATATTTTCACGCTATAGACGAAGAAATAATTGCATCAAGATGGTATGGATGTAGTTTAGGCTGTTTGTATGAGTGTATATTAGGCAGGTTAGGCTTCACCCAATAGTTTATATCTGATATGATCCCAAAACCATGTGATTATAGTGAATAATTTATTTTTTCAAAAGAAAATTGGATGACGTGTTTCCCTTTTAACTAAGTTTTTATCCTTACTTTACATTGGAAATAAACCACAACCTACATAGACCGACGATAAGCAAATGTACCAACTAAAAGAGGATATGCCTACCCGATAAGCTTTTCATATACCTCAATAAAAGTCTGCTTTAACTTTTCTTGCATGTGGCTGAGTTCATTTTGATTATGACCTGCATACACAAACACACTGGTTATTGTGATAGGCAACAGTGGGAAACCTACAGGAGAGACGCGTGTTTTTTTTATTTTCTTATTACGAAGTATTATTAGATTGATAAACCGAAAGTAACTCTCTTTGTACCTATAATAGAGATGGAATTTTTTTACCTCTATGTTTTCTTGAGAATGACACAAAAGATGAAAACCGGCGCAGGTGGCGATGATCAACACATCACTCATTTTTCAGCAGCTTCACCCACCCGCTGCACTATGTTATTCTTCGCCTCATGAAACTCATTTTGACTATTGACAGCTGCATACTCACCCGTAAGGCTTGCTGCAAACAAAAACACAATAAGCCATAGTCGAAGCCAACTGTCATATATCGTTAGTAAATAAGACACAATCAAAACTGTCAAGAATAAACTAAAACTACCATATCGTCTCCATACCCACTAAACTTGAAATCCACTCACATCCAAACATCCGAACAAAACACCACCAAAACCACTAAAATTTAAAACCAGTCAGATCCATAGATCAAACTAATTATATGGTGGTGGTATCGGTTTCAAAAGATTGTGGCGAAGGCTACATATGGAGGCAGTGGCGATTGACGGGTTTGATTTAAGGTTAAATGGGTGAGTATCAAGTAATATTTTTAGCACATGTATTTTTTAATAAGAGGAGTATCACAGAAGTTTTATCAAAACACCATCATTGACAAAAAAACACACCACACTTTTTTCGATAAACAGATCAAAGAGAAACATTTAATTATTAATCAAAACATGAATTAGGGTCTTCAATTATGATTAGAAAACTAATATCTAAATTAACAATGAAATCAGAATAAAAAAATACATATAAATGTATTTACCTTATTAATCGTCACGATTGATGTTTTTCTATTGATTTAAATGAACCGTGGTGGTGGTGGTGGTTAGATTTATCATCGACATGGATTGATATTTGGGATATGGTGCTGAAGTCAGCAGTTGGTCTGGTCAGGCGGGCGGTGGTAGAGTGATGGTGGCATCAAAGCAGTAAAGCATGAGAAAAACCAACATAAAACACCAAAGCCACCAAGCACACTGAAACCACCTAGTTTACCGAAACCATGGTCATTAGTTTGGTAGACGGCGGAAAAAATGGTGGCGGCAGTGCTGTATGGTTGGTTGGAGAGAGCAGGTTTAGAGAGAGATGATAAAAGGGTTTAGGCGTTTTTTATGGAGAGGGATTAGGGTTAATGAGGGGTTGATGGTGGGTTACAACTGGATATCTTCTGGCATTTGACTTGATTTTCCTATGTCAACTTTAAGATTCCTATATTCCTTATTTAGTTTCAACATTTCCGAAAATAAGGTGGTTGAAAAAAAAAAGTGGTTTTCTTTTATAAAGGGGTAGAGATGATGGGCTAGGCCCTTTTTCTCTCCTAATTTCGTGGCATGGGGCCCACATGGGGTTACCCGTACTTTTCTCGAGTCGAAATATTTTAGTGTGTTCTCGTGTTTTATCGTGTTCGTGTTTTACGTGTTTTAATTAATTATTAACCGTGACTTAATATATTTATCCGTGTTCGTAATAAATATATATACGTAACTAATATTAGCCCGTGATTAAATTATGTTCATGATTTCATGATCGCATGTTCGTGATTATAATTATTATTTGAATAATTATTGTGTGTTCATACGTAATAAATACTTATCGTGTTCTAACACGTACGTAATATTCGAAATTCTTATACGTGAAACGTAACATGTTATAAAAGGAAAGTTTTAATCTAGTACGTACGATCTTAAGGGTACTATTCATGGTAAAAATATGCGGGTTTTACAATTTGATAATAAGATTCGCCCAGTAGACGTTGTTCTTTTGGATATGTGCGAGTTTGATCTCATTTTAAACATGGGCTGGCTATCCAAGCACCATGCTACTATCGATTGTCATACCTATCCGGTTATCTTCGTTGATGTTCAAGCACCAGAATACATTCACAATGGTTTCATTCTAGGAAAGTCTGTACAAATCATTTCCGCTTTAGAACCTCGTGCTTTACTATCTCATGGTTGCGAGAGCTTCTTAGCTTCAATTCAGGGTATTACCGCCGAAGTTTCATCGATCCATGATCAACCAGTTGTTTCAGAATTCCCCGATGTATTTCCAAAAGAAATTCCGGGTATACCACCTATCCGCGAAGTAGAATTTAGCATTGAGCTCATCCTAGGAGCTCAACCAACTCTAAGGCTCCTTATCGCATGACTCCCGTAGAGCTCAAGGAGTTAAAAGATCAGCTACACGAATTACTGAAGCGAGGTTTCATCCGTCCGAGTGTACCACCATGGGGTGCACTGGTACTTTTCGTCAAGAAGAAGGATGGCAGCATTCGTTTATGCATTGACTATCTCGAGCTGAATAAGATCACGATTAGGAACAATTATCCATTACCGCGAATTTGTTTGACCAACTACAAGTCGCCAAGCATTTCTCCAAGATCGATCTAAGATCCGGTTATCATCAGCTGCGAGTGAAAGAGCAGGATAATAAGTGTGAAAACACTTATCCTTTTACCACTTAATTATAATAATAACCAAGCCAAAACGTGTATTTTATGTCGTAAATGTTGGAATTATGGGTGGTTTGTGTTTTTGTTGTGATTTAGGATCAAAATGTGAAAAGGGAAGAAAACACGGGCTTTTATCGAAGAAAAACACAAAAGACGAAGTCGAAAGATCAAGAGTGCAAAAAAGAACGGAAGTCCAAGGCCTATTCGGAAGACTTATCGAAGAAAAAGTCTAAAGACGGAAGTTTAATGAAGTCGAAGAACTCAAGTCTAATAAATGAAGAAATTATAAGACGAGTTCAAATAATCCCGAGACAAAGTCGAAAAAGTCGAAAAATTTAGAAGACGAAAAGACGAGAGAAGAAAGAAAGGAGCAACACATGCTAACCTCCCTAATCACCTATAAATACCCTCCTAATGACACATTAGGAGGTGTTGACTATCTTGACAAAATAGTTCTTCCAATTTTAATTTCATGTCATTTACTTAATTGTCATTTAATTTTCTTGTCTTACACCTTAAATTCTTGCCTTTAATTCCAAGTAAGTTTAATTTTGTGTTGTTGAATCTTATTTTTAATCAAGTTTTTAATTAATCTCTCATTCTACCTTTCTTGTTTTGCTTAATCTTTATGCTTATTATCTTATTGTCATGCTTATTTGATTATTTGTTATGTTTTTATGTGATTGATTGCGTTAGCTTATTGTGTGCTTTTCTTAATTTTAATTAAGTGTTTTCAAAAGTTATTTTATAAAAAAGTTGATTTTAAATATTTTTATTATTTAGTGTTTTTTAAAGGTTTTTAAATTTTGGCTTATTTGCTTTTTCTTAAGTTTGATTTGGTAAAAGTTTTGGTTAAGTGCTTATTTGTTTTTAGTTAATTATTAGATTTTTAGCTTATTGTTCATTTTCATTTTCCGGATTTCTTTGAAACCCTCATATTCCGAATAGCAAGAAACCCTCCAATTTCGGATAACACCTCTTGTTCACATTCCGGATAGTGGTTTGAAACCATATTCCGGATTAGCATATTGAGACCAGTTCCGGATAGGAGTCAAAAAAGGGATTCCGGATAAGTGTTCGATCTCCATATTCCGAATTTAGATAAGAACAAACATTCCGGATATGCTTTTGTTTGGTATTCCGGATAACATCAAGATCTTGAATTCCGGATAAGAGGCAGAAGCAAATTCTGGATAAGCTGTCAATTGGACATTCCGGATAAGGCCTACATCAAGGATTCCGGATAAGTGTCAGGAAACCTAATTCTGGATAAGTCTTCGTTTACCTATTCCGGATAACTCATCAAGGTAGTATTCCGGATAGTGGTGTTAAGGTGGATTGCGGATAAGAGTGACAGCCTTATTCCGGATAAGCAGCTTGTTGGGTATTCCGGATAGTGACAGTATTTTGGATTCCGACTCAGGTTTTGTTTATCCTCTGTTTTATTTTCAAGTATTTATTTTCCCGCCATTTTTCTTTAGTGTTATTTTAATTGTTTTTCTTTATTTTAAATTTCAAGTTTTTATTAAATTGTCGAATTTAATTTTTGTCAAGCTTTAATTTCTCGTCATTTAATTAATTTACTTTTAAAATGTTTTAATTTTGCACCATTTACTTTAAAGTTTTGCAATTTAATTTTACTACAACGACCAATCTATTATTTTATCCACCAAAAGACGACTGAGTCGCACGTTAACCAGTAGTCAATTCGATTAAACACATTGAACGAACTTAATTTTTATACTTGGCAAAAGCCTTGTATTAAATGGCGCCGTTTCCGGCTCTTTTCGTAAAGATTAACGGTTTTCTGTGAGAGACGCGTTGAATTTTGGGATCCGTTCACTCGTGAACGTTATTTTTCTTGCTTAAAATTCTCAAAAAAATCATAAAAATTAAAAAAATTTCAAAAATACAAAAACATTAAAAAACATATAAAAAGCATTTCTTTTTCAAAGTTTTGCCCCAAAAAGATTTTTTTTACAAGTATATATATATTCTCTATTTCTTTGGTATCTTTTTCTTTTTCTTTTGCAGATGTATGCGTACTAGATCTTCAACTTATTTAGAGATCGAGACTCGTGAAGATTTAGATATGGCTGGTGTGTACAACAAAAATAATCCACCCTACCCCAACATGAATAACAACAACAATGTTCCCCCAGCCTACCTTCGAACGATGGAGGAGCTTTGTCAACCTACGATGAATGGACGCGGAGGACCGATTGCGCCGATGCAAATCACGGATCCAGAGTTTTCGTTGAAGCATCACATGATCCAACAAGTCTAAAACACTTGTCCATTTTGCGGATTGCTGGATGATGATGCCAACAAACACCTCGACAAGTTCATTACCGTTACTCAAAGCATGAAGTTTCCCGGGGTCACTATGGATTTTCTTCGCCTTCACCTATTTCCACACACCTTATCCCACCATGCCGAAAAATGGTTTGATCGTCTTCCGAAGAATTCAATTCATACTTGGGATGAGATGACTCAACGCTTTTTGTCGCGCTACTTTCCACCATCCATGGTCACGAGCCTTCGAATTCAAATCAGTGGATTTACACAAGAACCTGATGAATTACTTTTTGATGCTTGGGATCGATATAATATTTTGATTGATCGATGTCCAAACCACAACATGCTCCCCGTCACCTTAATTAATACTTTCTACAACGGTTTAACTTTTCGTGATCGTGATACGATTAATGCAGCCGCCGGTGGCACATTTATGAAAAGAAGACCTGAGGAGTGTAGAGAGCTTATCGAGAACATGACTACTCATCACAAAAATTGGGATTCATCCGCATCTTCAAGGAATAACCCGAGAGTCAATGTGTCTTCTACTTCTTCAAACCCTGATATCACCGAATTGACCCGCGCAATGGTCGAAATGAGCAAAAACATGCAACTCTTGGCTACAAATCAACAACAACAAGTTAAAGCTGTAGCAACTTCTTGTGAGATTTGCGGGGTTCCTCATTCATACACTGATTGTCCTTCTACTCATGATAATCCGGAAAACGTGTATGCGGCTCATGGTAACTATTCAACGGAAAACTACCAAGCCCGACCTCAAGGTGATCGTAACTTGCTAAGTTACCGTTCTAACAACTTTCTTTCACCCGGTTTTTCTCCAAAAAACCACAACCCCAACAACTACAATAGAAGCAACTAAAACCCAACTCGAGCTTCTAATCCTTATCACCCACCCGCTCAACAAGCACCACCCATTAATCATGATGTTGAAGCTTTCATGAGGACCCAAGGAGAGCTAGTTAAGAATCTACAAAGCTAAATCATCAACTTGAAAGGAGATATCACTAAGCAAGGGAATGATATTAGAACCGAGCTTCGACATGATATGCAAACCTCTTTTAGCACTCAAACAAATGATTTGAAGAATATGCTGTCTAGTTTCTTACCAACTACTCAACCCTCTACTTCGGGCTCTCTTCCTTCAAATACCGTCACCAACCCAAGAGCGAATGTGAGTGCTATTACTACACGCAGTGGAGCAACTTTAGTAGAACCATCTATCCCTCCCCCAGTTACTCCATCTACACCTCTTCCACCACCAATTATCCGTCCTACTCCCACGCCTAGTATTAGTTCTCCATTACCGTCTCCACCTCTCACTGAAGAAGCACCCAAGACAAACCCTTCACCAACCCCACCTCCCACCTTTAAACCTTCAACATCTCAACCTTTACCTGCTACACATACACCACCTAAACCCACTATCCCTTATCCTTCTCGCTTAGACAAGTGCCAATTGCTCACCAAGGATGATATTCAAGTGTCAAACTTTTTGAAGAAGATTTCGAGAGTGACCATCACCTTTAGCCTTGTTGAAGCTCTAGCCCAAATGCCTAAATTTGTTAAGATGTTTAAGGAATTGCTTAATAAGAAGGAGAAGATGGCCGAGTTTGTTAATACTCGATTGAATGAAAACTGTTCTGCAGTCCTTCTTAAAGAACTTCCGGAAAAACTTAGAGATCCCTGTCGTGTTGTGCTACCAAGTACTTTTAACCAAACCGAAGAATTTACTGCCTTAGTTGATCTCGGGGCAAGTATAAATCTGATGCCTTTAAGTGTTTGGAAAAAGTTATCATTACCCGACCTTACACCAACAAAGATGACTCTTAAGCTAGCAATCGCACTCTCGCTTACCCCGTTGGTATTGCCGAAGATGTGTTTGTTAAAGTTGGTACCTTCACTTTTCCGGTCGACTTTGTTGTTGTTGATTATGAAATGGACCCTCGTATTCCGTTAATACTTGGTCGGCCATTATTGAGAACCGGAAAAGCATTAGTCGATGTTGTCGAAGGTGAGCTAATCTTAAGGGTCGGGAATGAAGCACAAGTTTTTAAAATGGGAAGATCACAACCAAATCAAATGGAAGAGAATCAGCGAATATTATTAATGTGCTTGATGATTTTGTCGTCTACAACAATCCTCTTTTTGATTCTTGCTATGATAATCCAATGTTCAAAGATGATGTGGATGATTCTCTCTCCAATTTTGATCCCCCACCAATTCATGAGTCTCCACCAATTTATGATGACTATGATGATGATTCTAGTTATGATATGGATGATTCTGATGATTTTACTTCAGAGTATAAAGACATGCCAACATATGATGATTTTGATGATGTCGATACTCTTTCGAGTGATTCTTCACATGATGACCTTGAACCTACTTTTGATGAAGATCCTCCACCAACAATGCTTGATCCTACTTTGGATAACTACTCATTTGAAGAAGACTTTGCTACTTTTCTCAACACTTACTTCCCAAATGAGAATGATTCTCCTCCTTTGGACTTTGATGATGCTCTTTATCCTCCTTCGGATATGAAGAAACCCGTTCCAAAGGAGAAGAAGCCGGCCGACACCGATATCCGCAGTACCTATGTCTTGACACCTCTTTATCCACCCTCTGAGGATGAGATTGTGAGATTTAATAGCGGATCTTCTTCAAGGTCTACTGAGCCTGAGTGTTATTTTCCCCTAAAGGAAAAGGTGTTCGATCCCGGTATTACAATTTTTAAGCCATCTTAGTATCCATATAATGAAATAAAAGGAAAGATTTTTGGAAGCCATGGAGATATGCTTGCACCTCATCACCCTTGCTACCACCGTGCTCAACAACTGCTTAAGGGAACCTTGCCTACTCTTCTTTGGCTTGCCTTGTTCGCCTTAAGCTTGTGCTACTTGATGGATGAAAACCATGTATTTGATCCCAGTGGATATGTTTCAAGCTTCTTCCTATGCTAATCAAGGTCGAGTCAGGCTCACGACTTGGTTAACAAAAACAAGCGCTTCTCGTGAGGCAACCCGCAATATCTATCCTTTTTTATTGTTTTTATAATAAGTGTAGGGCGAGACCCTAGTATGTTGTTTGTTGTTGTCTTTCTTATCATGAGCAGGGATTCAAGCTATTAAAGATCCATTCTTGATGACTTTTGACAACCCGTGATTCCGTGTACCCGTCTTCCCGGTTCTATCCTAAACTCTTTTGATTCATTTATGATTGAAATAGGAATCACTTTAGTTGTCTCTTCCTTAGCAAGATTTAAACAAAGTGCACAATGTCCTAAGTGTAGGGGAGGTTACTTCCACATGCTTAAACCTTGAGGACAATGTTCATATTAAGTGTAGGGGAACTTCTATCGAAGTTAAGTGGGCTTTTCCTTATATTTGTCCTCATTTTAAACGGAAAATTGATTTTTCGACATTTTTCAAAATTTTTGATCTATTTTGGCCTAGTTGTATTTACCTTTGTTATAGTTATTTTCTTTCTTTGTTAGAATATATTTTAATAAAGTGGTTTTAATTTTTAAACGTTGTGAATCTTTTGACTCAACCCGAGTTTACTTATCCAAGTTTACTCTAGCTAGTATCCTTAACGTGTTTAAGTCAAGTTTTGCTAGGCTTTTATATAGGGAACTTTAAAACGCGAAAGTCTTAACTCTTACGGGTTAAGAACAAAAACTTTTCGCAAGTTCCTATAATTGATCCTAGAAAGTCTTTATCAAAGGAACTTTAAAATGCGAATTTTAAACTTGAAAAAGTCTAAGAAGTTGCAAGATCTTATAGATGACTTGAAAACCCAAAACTTTGATTTAATAGGCTAAGCATCCACGAGTCTCATTTTTTGAGATTTTAAATTGTGGAGAACGAGAGATGATAGAGTCAATTATAAGTTTGGTATTCTTTCATGAATTTATGTGAGTTGATTATAAGCTTTTTCTCCCATCGCTTGTTAATAAATATATTTGCAATAAGTAAGGTTGTACGATTTGAAAAGTTACTTAGCTTCTAGCCCAAGACCGTATAAAAGTTGCTCGGTATTAATTAGAGTTCATAGCCAAGGCATAACTTATTGAAGCGGGATGCGAAGATTGACAAGTCCGAAAAGGCCCTAACAAGGCATGAGGGCTACATTTTGTTGCTAAAGATCCCAAGTGATGTGAAGAATCATTTATCAAAAATCAATATGAAGGATCGAGACACACGACGAAAAGCAAATACTCCCCTAAAGATCATGGAGAAGTCTATCCAAAAAGGCCCTAACAAGGTATGAGGATAAATAGATCCAAGTCCTAAAAGGAGGTGGATCGTTGTATATCAAAATCCCAAATAAAGATTGGAGAAAAATGAAGAAGTCGTGGTCCAAGTATGAAGAATCTCTCAAAAAGTTCAAGTGAAGAAATTCCTATTATGAAGAGAAGACCATTATTTCATGAACGTCTCTCAAGATTTGAAGTATGAAGTCAATGCCAAATATCGGTCCGAGAAAGGTCTCAAATCGTGAAGCGAGTTATGCCAAGATATGAACTTTATGAGGTCCCGAGAAGCAGTTTTAAAAGATTTTGTCCTGTAGCTAACTATTGATTAAATTGTCCTACTTTATTTTCAGCCTAAATAACTATCGAAATAAGTCAACAATGCATCCCCATGATCATTCAAGACAAGAATAAAATATAAGTGATACACCTAGGAATAAGGGAGTCTAAGTAAATAATTGGCCCACATGAGTTTGTGATAGTTTGCTAACTTATAATAACAATGATCTTGTTTTTAAGCTTGGTTTGGGGAACGTGAAACTTGAGGGTGATAATCATTCATGACATTCCAAAAGCCTAAGGTAAGTTTTTGATCTTTTTATTTGTTTCTTCCTTTTAATATTTTGTAATTTTCTATCTCTTTAATAAAGGCCAATGTGGATTGATTACGAGGGAAAATGTAAAACTTGTTTTGTAATTAATGCATTGCATGAGGACATTGCAATGGTCAAGTGTAGGGGATTTAATAAGTGTGAAAACACTTATCCTTTTACCACTTAATTATAATAATAACCAAGCCAAAACGTGTATTTTATGTCGTAAATGTCAGAATTATGCGTGGTTTGCGTTTTTGTTGTCATTTAGGATTAAAATGTGAAAAAGGAAGAAAACACGGGCTTTCACGGGCTTTTATCGAAGAAAAAGACAAAAGACGAAGTCGAAAGCTCAAGAGTGCAAAAAAGAAAGGATGTCCAAGGCCTATTCGGAATATTTATCGAAGAAAAAGTCTAAAGACGGAAGTTTAATGAAGTCGAAGAACTCAAGTCTAATAAATGAAGAAATTATAAGACGAGTTCAAATAATCCCGAGACAAAGTCGAAAAAGTAGAAGAATTTAGAAGACGAAAAGACGAGAGAAGAAAGAAAGGAGCAAAACATGCTAACCTCCCTAATCACCTATAAATACCCTCCTAATGACACATTAGGAGGTGTTGACTATCTTGACAAAATAGTTCTTCCATTTTTAATTTCATGTCATATACTTAATTGTCATTTAATTTTCTTGTCTTGCACCTTAAATTCTTGCCTTTAATTTCAAGTAAGTTTAATTTTGTGTTGTTGAATCTTATTTCTAATCAAGTTTTTAATTAATCTCTCATTCTACCTTTCTTGTTTTGCTTAATCTTTATGCTTATTATCTTATTGTCATGCTTATTTGATTATTTGTTATGTTTTTATGTGATTGATTGTGTTAGCTTATTGATTTTATAACTTATTGTGTGCTTTTCTTAGATTTAATTAAGTGTTTTCGAAAGTTATTTTATAAAAAGATGATTTTAAATATTTTTATTATTTAGTATTTTTTAAAAGTTTTTAAATTTTGGCTTATTTGCTTTTTCTTAAGTTTGATTTGGTAAAAGTTTTGGTTAAGTGCTTATTTGTTTTTAGTTTATTATTAGATTTTTAGCTTATTGTTCATTTTCATTATCCGGATTTCTTTGAAACCCTCATATTCCGAATAGCAAGAAACCCTCCAATTCCGGATAACACCTCTTTTTCACATTCCGGATAGTGGTTTGAAACCATATTCCGGATTAGCATATTGAGACCAATTCCGGATAGGAGTCAAAAAAAGGATTCCGGATAAGTGTTCGATCTCCATATTCCGGATTTAGACAAGAACAAACATTCCGGATATGCTTTTGTTTGGTATTCCGGATAACAGCAAGATCTTGAATTTCGGATAAGAGGCAGAAGCAAATTCCGGATAAGCTGTCAATTGGACATTCAGGATAAGGCCTACATCAAGGATTCTGGATAAGTGTCAGGAAACCTAATTCCGGATAAGGCTTCGTTTACCTATTCCGGATAACTCATCAAGGTAGTATTCCGGATAGTGGTGTTAAGGTGGATTGCAGATAAGAGTGACAGCCTTATTCCGGATAAGCAGCTTGTTGGGTATTCCGGATAGTGACAGTATTTTGGATTCCGACTTAGGTTTTGTTTATCCTCTGTTTTATTTTCAAGTATTTATTTTTCCCGCCATTTTTCTTAGTGTTATTTTAATTGTTTTTCTTTATTTTAAATTTCAAGTTTGCATTTTTATTAAATTATCGAATTTACTTTTTGTCAAGCTTTAATTTCTCGTCATTTAATTAATTTACTTTTAAAATGTTTTAATTTTGCACCATTTACTTTAAAGTTTTGCAATTTAATTTTACTACAACGACCAATCTATTATTTTATCCACCAAAAGACGACTGAGTCGCACGTTAACCAGTAGTCAATTCGATTAGACACATTCAACGAACTTAATTTTTATACTTGGAAAAAGCCTTGTATTACAGGATATTCTCCAGACTGCTTTAGCATAAAATATAGCCATTATGAGTTCGTAGTCTTGCCTTTCGGACTCACTAATGCTCCTGCGGTATTCATGCACCTTATGAACCGCGTCCTCCACGAGTACATAGACAAATTTGTTATCGTGTTCATCGATGACATCCTCATCTTCTCTAAATCCAAGGAAGAACATGAAGAATATCTATGTATTGTGCTACAGATTCTTCGTCAGAAGCATCTGTATGCCAAATTCTCCAAGTGTGAATTCTGGCTAAACAAAGTGGCATTTCTAGGCCACATTGTCTCCACAGAAGGGATTACTATGGATCCAGCATAGGTTGAAGTTATCACTAAATGGCCAAGACCGACGTCTGCAACTGAGGTTCGTAGTTTTCTGGTCTTAGCTGGTTATTATTGTAGATTCGTATAGAACTTTTCAAGACTAGCCTTACCTTTGACCAAGTTGATGCGGAAAGGAGAGAAATTCGTTTAGACTGATGAGCGGGAGAAGAGATTTGAAGAACTTAAGAAGCGGTTAGTATATGCACCTATTCTTACTCTCCCATCTAGCACAGGTGGATTTCAGATTTATAGCGATGCTTCGGGTAAAGGACTTGGCTGTGTACTCATGCAACATGGGAAAGTGATTGTATATGCATCACGTCAGCTTAAACCTTATAAGGAGAATTATCCTACCCATGATCTGGAATTAGCAGTAGTGGTGTTTGCACTTAAAATCTGGAGACATTATCTATATGGTGAATCATGTGACATCTTCACTGATCACAAGAGTCTCAAGTACATATTCATTCAGCGAGAGCTAAACATGAGGCAGAGATGATGGTTGGAACTACTCAAGGACTATGAAATCATTCTTCAGTACCATCCCGGTAAGGCGAATGTAGTGGAAGATGCTCTCAGCAGGAAGTCATGCATGATTGCCGGCATCAAGATATAAGAAGAAATCATACGTGACTTAGAGCGATTAGACATTGAATTCCTAGTACGTAGACAGCATGGGTACTGGGCTAATCTAAGAATTGAGCCAGTCTTAATTTCTCAGATCTAGGCAACTCAGAAAGATGATGGTGAGACTTGAGCTATTATTCAGAATCTTGATCGGCAAAAAGAATTTCGTGTGGATGATGAAGGCATCGTATGGCAAGGAACCAAGCTATGTGTTCCGGATGATCGGACACTCCGAGAAGCTTTATTGACAGAAGCTCACAGCTCTCCATTCTTTATTCATCTAGGATCCACCAAAAAGTACCATGACATTAAACAACATTTCTGGTGGAGTGGCATGAAGCAGGATGTTGCTACTTTCATATCCAAGTATCTAACCTGTCAGCATGTTAAGATCGAGCATCAGCGGGCTAGTTGTTTACTACAACCGTTTGAGATTTCCGAATGGAAGTGGGACAAAATCTCCATGGATTTCGTCACCGGACTTCCCTTGACTCAGAGCAAGCATGATGCTATATGGGTTATAGTAGATCGTTTAACAAAGTCAGCTCATGTTATCCCAATTCGCAAGGACTTCTCAGTTAGCAAATTGGCAGACATATTTCTTAAGGAGATCATGCGACTACATGGTACTTTGTCAGACATCATATCTGACCGAGATCCTCGTTTCACGTCAAAATTTTGGAAAAGGATGTAGAAAGCTTGGGGCACCAAACTTAAGCTTAGCACTGCCTTAAAACCGATGATCAATCGGAGCGTACCATTCAGACCTTAGAAGATATGTTGCGAGCTTGTGCACTGGAATGGACAGGAAGTTGGGACTTTGCCAACAACAAAAGTTGGCATGTAAGTATTAAGTGTGCACTATTCGAGATGCTCTATGGCAGAAAATGTCGTGCTCCAATCTGTTGGGACCAAGTTGGAGAACGAATCCTTGAAGGACCAGAAATGATAAAGGTGACCAATGAGAAGGTTGCCATCGCCAAGGCGAAACTATAGGAAGCTCGTGCTCGACAGAAGAGCTATGCTGATAAGCATCATAGAGATCTATCCTTTAAGATCGGTGATCATGTTTTCCTTAAGGTATCACCAGCACGTGGTGTCAAGCATTTTGGACTCAAGGGCAAGCTCAGTCCTCATTATCGGAGCGTTTGAAATCCTTGAACGTGTCGGTGAAGTATCATATCGTCTAGCTTTACCTCCTCAGCTATCTCATGTGCACGATGTATTCCACGTATCCTTACTCAGAGGTTACAATTACCATCCATTTCATATAGTTTTGTTTCGAGCAGATTCGAGAGGATCTATCATATTGTGAGAAACCCGAGGAAGTTCTCAACCGTCACGATCGAGTCATGAGGAGAAAGACAATCGCATTCGTCAAAATCCGTTGGAGGGACCATTCCGAGCGGGAAGCCACTTGGGAAACGAAGGAGTCTATCCGGACTTCTTACCCTCATTTCTAGCTATGACTCGGGTATGTCATTTCAGCTTACATGTCTTTTCAGCTTATTTGTCATTTCATCGTTTATTACCTCGTCAGCTTATCATATCTCTAATTCGAGAATTAATTATTCTTTTAGAGGGGAAGAGTTGTAAAACCCGCTTTAAAAGAAATCCTTAAGATCATTAAATGCACGAATTTACGGTTAAATTTGAACTTTTTAATTAATTAATATACGACATGAATCATGAACATTTAATACGAAAGTTACGTATATTAATTAATTATTATATGTATTACGTATGTAAACATGAATATTAATGCATGATAAGTATTTACGTAAAATGCTTAAAACATACAAGACATAAAACACGAGCATTAAAACGAACACGCACGATGATAATTTAAGTTACGAAAAATTAAACTAATTTGTACATATGTGTACTACATGTGGCGTCCAAAACAAAAAGGGAGAAAGGGCTTGGCCCAATCTATTAACTAACCCACTCCTTAACTAATAAGGATCCTAGGGAAATTTTATAAAACATAAACACAGGAAATAATTAAAACCCTAAAAGCTTTCTCTCTTCTCTATCTTTGGCCGCCGCGAAGAACAAGACCCACAAGGACGATTCACTATTTTTTATCTTTTTTTTCTACGGTATGTTCGTTTTAAAAAACCTTGTTAATCACGCGCATTCGGTATTCCTTAACCTTTGATTTCTTTATCATTATTATTAATTATTCAAGTTCTTGATTAT
Source organism: Glebionis coronaria (assembly GCA_025667525.1). Lineage (NCBI taxonomy): Eukaryota > Viridiplantae > Streptophyta > Magnoliopsida > Asterales > Asteraceae > Glebionis > Glebionis coronaria. The sequence goes on along the minus strand of JANFOE010000596.1, from coordinate 504,817 downwards.
GAAAACATAGAAAAACATGTAATCATTATAGATCAAACAAGATTAGAAGGGTTGGTTTGGTTTGTTTTGCTCGGCTGCACACCAAACGAGAGTCGCAAGACTCTCGGTGGCTGTTTGGTACCACCAGCTGCTACCCAAGGGTGGCGTTGGTGTTTATTTGCTGCCAACCGCTAGCCAAGAACCTCAGCAGTAGGGAACTTGGCCAGCCAGTGGGTACCGAGACCATGTATGGTCTCGGTGGGGGTGTTTTTCGCAGCAAGAGGAGCCACGGCAGCAGCGGTGGCTGCTGTTGTGTGTTCGGCCGCAAGCCACAGCCTAGGGGTTGTGGTGTTGCGGGGGTTTCGAGGCAATGCCGAGACCTCACGGTCTCGGTGGGGTTTCGTACGGGGTTCGGTGAACACCAAAACACGCAAGGGGTGTTTGGCTAAACTTTTTCTAAAAACATGTATGCATTTAATTATGAATTAGTTTAATTAAAAACTATAGTTAACTAAATTAATTAATTAATGTCATGACTTATATAAGTTATTTAAATAAAATCTTGTTATATTCTATGTTCATTTTATTTAAATAAACCTATGCTAAAATAATCAATGATTTAATTATTCATGTACATTAAATTAATTAATTAAAACTTAACTTAATTAATTAATATCTTTTAGAGTAAAGTTTAATTGTATGAAACATGTAATATTATTAATTAATAATAATTTATGATAACATGGAATAACATTATTAATTAATAATAATAAGTTAAACCTAAGTATTTATTGTTATTAAACTTTACAATATAATTATACATGACATATTATAAGCTTATTAAAACTATATGTTATATCATTTAATTATTTAATAAGCATATCATTAATTATAGGAATACATTAATTATGGAAACATGTTAATTACGGAATTATATTAATTATGGAAACATGATAAATATGGAAACACACTAAATATGGTAACATGCTATTTATGGAAACACACTAAATATGGTAACATGCTATTTATAAAAACATGCTAAATATAGAAACTTTCTATTTTTGGAAACCTAATAATTATGGAAACTTTCTATTTTTAGAAACTTACTATTTAAAGAAACTTGCTATTTTTGGAAAGTTACTTTATATGGAAACCTGCTGTTTTTGAAAAGTTACTATATATAGAAACCTGCTATTTTTATAAAGTTACCAATTTTGTTATAACAAGTACTGTAACAATTAAAACATGAATTACATGAATCTAAAACACATGAAACTATACGAAACGCATAAATAAACATGAAATAATAAAACAAGACAAGAACAAGTATAATAAGTAAGAACACGTCAAGTAAACTAAATAACAAGTATGTATAAGTAAAACAGACACTTATTCATGTCCATTTACTTATGTAGCTATTGTGAAGTCGGAGTGCTCTTCCGCGTTCGTTTTCGTCTTCATTTACTGGACATAAGGTACGGATATTCCGTCCTTCAGTAAGGACATCATTCCTATATTAGGATTTCCTCGTTTGCAGCCATCTGTTTTCCGCAGTAGTATAAGTGTCGTAAACTCTTTCAGTTTATGCTATGATTATTTTAGATTGCCTGAGTTATATACATGCATGCCAGTTTCACATAGTTATGGGGGTTCCATAACCATAGCACTAGAGACACCGGTGTTATGACTCTTCTGCGGTGAGAGTGATTACTCGCAGCATCCCTTTACGGTATTTTGGCCTTTGTTATTATTATCATGTGGGGCGAATGGGTGCATCCTAGGACAAGTAGTAAGATTTCATGGTAATTGCGGTGTGTGCCGTGAATCCGTTATAGGAGTTGATCCCTCCACTCATATTGTCATAATTAGAGACAGCACCTCTAATTGCATGATGAGGTCACCCCTCTAAGTACTCATGTACGTTGTTATAAAATGACCTATATAGCCTCCGGTAATATTTAAAATATAATTTTCAGAATAAACTAAACATAAGTCTTTTCAGAAATATAAAACCAGTCTTATAAGCTTAAAACAGGTTTTCTAGGACATACACTTATTCTGCTGTTATTCATTTCATTTCATTACTTGCTTATGTTTATGTTTTACATTCACTGTCATATATCCGCACACTGAGCGTATTGCTCAGCCGTATTTTTCTTTCCATGTCCCAATACGGAAGGTACTAAAGAGCAAAGCTCAGAAACAAGAGTACGTGCATGGAATGAGGCGCCTAGTCTTCTTTCTGCTTTAGTGCATTTACATAATTTTGCTTTGTTGGACACTGTTTAGTCCTTTCCTTTACATTCTATACTTATGCATTTGTGTGTGGAGCTTATGTTGGAACCGATGTTTGTTTCCAGTTTCCTTTATGGTCATTTAATGTTTTAGACATTTTCCTTGCATGCTTTGATGACACGTCATAATTATTATGTAACGGTCCATTTATCTAAATGGGGTGTTACAGTTGGAGTCCCCCAAGAATTTTCTTCTTTTGGGCTAGGATTTGACTGTTTATACACTAAGAGGTAGAGCTATGAGTCCATTTCTCATTGATGCATTTTTCTTTCTTAAGTTGTTCTTGAAGAGCATGATTAATTTTAGTAAGTTCAGTGTTCTGAAGTTGAAAACTTACTGCTTCAAGTTTGGATTGTTTCAAAATTAGTAGATCATCTCTCCATTTGTTTAATTCAAAAACAAGTTTATTATATTTTGAACGAAGGTTTAATCTCTGCTCTTCAACAAACGATAAATCAATATTTATTTACTTATGGAACCTTTGCCAATCAGACTCTTCATCCATAGAAAGAAGCATGTTTACCTTTCTCATGGTGATGTCAACCCATTCTCCATTTCTAGCATGACTCTTTCCAACAGATAGTTCATCATCAGCTAGAGCTATCAACACTTGATATCTAACTTCTTCATCTTCTGAGGATATATCTTCATCATCCCAATCAAAGGTTTCAGCTACCAACCCTTTGGCTTTGTTCTGAGGAGGTTTTTGAGTCTAAGAATTCGAAGGTCCAGCTTCTAAGAGTGCAAGCTTTGCTTTGACCTTCTTGTATTCAGACCTATAATCCTTCTCAATTTTATTACTATTCTAAAAACTTTGGTTAGTTGGAGGAGCCTGAATTAGTTTAGGTGTAAACTTTGGTTGAAAATTGTCATTTACTGATGATGAATTTAACTTTTATATGAGGCGCATGGAGTTTTGGAAAGACGATATTTTGCAAAGTGCCCAGTTTTACCACATCTAAAACAATCCACTCCCTCAGTGGATTGATTTCCAGGAAATCTAGTTCTTTTGATATAACGTTTGGTATTTTCCAAAAGGGCTCTTTCATGAAATTCCCTATTTAGATCCCTTATGTATTCAGTACTAGATCTTTCATCAACCTCATCATCTGAGGTCTCCTGAAAATCTTGAACAATTACATTTGAGTAAAAAGCAGTTGATTATATGGGTCCATGATTAATAGGGTTGGTTTGGCTGAAGTTTCTGTTATTAAGGCCTTCTTAGACTCAGAATATCTTCTATTTATTAGATTATCCTCATAGATAAATCTTCCATAGATATCTGCTAGATCCTGAATCTGAATGTGATTAACATTTCTCAGTCCTTGAGAAAAACCAAGCTATTTTTCAGGGAGACTGTTCACAAAACCAACATTGATTTCATGTTTAGACAGTTTCACTCCGTCATTTGATAGCTCATTGAGCAAGGTCTTATATCTGGTGTAAGTCTGAGGAAGAGTTTCAGATGGTTTATCCCTGAAAGTGTTATATTCTAACTTCAGGTACATAATCCGATTTTCCTTAGTGTCGGATGGTCCTTCGCAACTATGAACAATATATGTCCAAGTCTCTTTGGACGTCTCACACTCGATGACAGCTTCCTTAATATCGTCAGGAAGAAAAGATATTATGATGCTTTTGAGACGTTGGTCTTGATTAACCACTCTCCTTTCATCGTCAGACCATTGGTTTTCAAGTTTGTCATCACCTGCTGCTGTTTTTGGTTTGAATGGACCATTCATAATACAAGTAATGTAATAAGGTTCCATTCCCATCAAATAACATAGCATTCTTTTCTTCCATTTATTAAATCTTTAAACTTCCAACTTAGGAGCGTTAACAAAGTGACTTGCTCCCTTTTTGTTGACAAGTTGTGGTACATTACTTTCAGCCATAATGGATCAAGATTTTTTAAAAGTTTGTGACGATAGTTAAAAACTTTTATAATCCTACCGCTCTGATACCACTTGTTGGTCCCTTGTAATTAGTACTATACTTAAGAATTCTAAGTATAGTCCTAACTCATGGTAAAATAATTTAAATACACAAGAAAATATAAAGTAAGTGACACAAAAGGTTTTCAACGTTTAACTTTTATTATTCAAAGAATTATACCTTATTGTATGCGAAGTTACAAGCGGGATTGAACAGAAAATGTGTGTGTTTGTGATCTCCTCACTAACAAACTCTATCAACCCTAACGATTGACAAGCTTGACGATTAAGAAAACAAGAGTTTAGAACTCAAGTGCTTTTTATCGTATTTGGAAGAGAGAACTTGTTTGTCAATGTGTAAAGCATTTAGTGCACAAACTTGAGTTCTATCTTTTACAACCATCCTAATTATAGAAGCAAAGGGTAGAACGTAACAAAAGAATTTCCATGTGTAATTCTTGTCTCATTGGTACAATGTACTATCTTGTCTTAGCCTATTCTAGGTATTAAGACATAAGTCCTTTTACAAGATCAGTACCCTATCTATCCTATAAGGGGTAAGTCATGATAATTGTGTGATGTACTACATCTTATCACAATTCAACTTATCCCGCCTTTACTTTAGTCTTTGAGGATGCTTGTTCTTTTAGAGAGATCGTATGAGGTTCAGTGAGTCTATTGCCACAACTCACTACACCCATCACCTTCTTCTTTGTCTTAGATACATCATTCATTGAACTTTGCCTCTCTGAATGCTTGAGTCTTTCTCTTAGACTCAATCTAAGGTCTTGAAGGTAACTCACTGAGTGACTGCTCACTCAGTTACTTCTTTAAGTTAAAGGATAATACTTTACTTAGGCTGATTGTTATTAAAATCCATCAGTGAGATCATTAGACACTGAATTGACCTAACACATGATTCTAACATAATTAATTAAATAAGAACAAGAATTTAATATAGATCAATACCTTTAGATGATCAAAACCATGTTTTTTTCTAAGAACCCTAACTTTTCTTCTTCTTTTTTTCCTTCATTCTCCTGCGTTTTCTTTTTTCCCTCCGTAGGTTTGTGTGTTTTTTTACAATGGCTTTTAAATACTAAACATCTCCTAGTATAAGCCCAATACCAAAAAGCCTTTTTTTTCCTTTTTTTTAAAACCGACTAAACCAAATTATTTTTCAAAAATAATTTTTTTAAATTTAATTATTAAATTCATTTTTTATTAGTATTTCCTAATTTATATTTTTTTATTAATTCCTTAACTAATTAATTACACCTAAACCTTTTAAAAGCTAGCTTAAAACATATGTTTACATTTTATTCATAAAACTTTTAATCAATTAAAATTTTATATAATAAAATTTTACTATCTACGACTCCTAAATAAATCTACAAAATTCTAAACTAACCCAAAGTTACTTGCTTACATCACTAAATGCATACGTATATAATTACATAATTATACTACGTACACGGTAATAAAATACGTACGCTCGAAAACTAAAATAACACGATACTACCCATAACTATTTACATACAAAAAAATTACCTCAAAATGCCATATCACTTCATAGTCACATCCATGTGAACTCATGAGCACGAACTATACCCATCGTATCATCATATATCGTACCACGTACTACATAAATGATGTCTGAACCTAAGTCAAAGTCTCAAACAAAAACATATGACACATAAACACACACTCAACACATAATTAAGGTCAAACAGTCACAAGTGGCAGTCCTCAAAATTTATGGTTGTCACATAATTCATTGAAATATAACTTCTAATTATACAAAATTCATGTTTAAACTATGGAGAAAACTAACCATTAATAATAGATTTAAATTTATTTGGATACTAGACTTTCTAAGATAAGAAAGGACTCATATCCACCTTTTATCTCCTTATCATTATATGACTGAGATTAAATCTTTATTTTTTACTTCATACTTATTTTGGTCATTTCACTCGTCCACTATATAAACATCTTTTTTCGACTTTCCTTCTCATAAAACACACACATACTGTTAGGTCAAAAAGTTGATGTGGCAGAAACTCAAAATCGAAGAAAATATCAAGACATTTGTTCAAGCGTTGACAAGAGTAATTCCAGCGTTGACAAGAGCAAATTGGGCGTTGACAGAAGTCAACAAAAGTCAAACGCAGTCAACAAAGTCAAACGCTGATGGATGTTGAAGATTTGATGGAGAATTCTATTTAGGGAATATATTGAGTATATTATTTATGATATACACAATATATAGTTTATCTAAATAGAAGATTTAGATGTTTATTTGATATTATCTCTTGTAGATTCTGTTCCTTCCACTATAAAAGGAACAAGAGTCTTAGGTTTCATTCACAATTCAATTCATACAATGTAAACCTAAAGCGTGTGTCGACTAGGTGTGGGATTCAATGTACACACACCTAGTGATTGTTGATTATTAATATAATTAGCAATCCATTTGTTTTAATTCGTGTTCTTTGTGTCCAAACACCTAGTTATGATCATTGTTCTTATTCCGCTATGTTATCATATGAATGATGATCAACCTAGATATAATGGTTCATAACCATTGAGTCTAACGATCAATGGACTCCACAATTGGTATCAGAGCCTAAGGCTCTTGATATCTAGGTCCAACAAGGTGTTCGTGTATGGTGAAAAGAAGAAAAATCCGTCTAGGGTTTTTCTGGACGTTTTTGTGTGCGCAGCAGTATTCAGAAGGCCATAACTTTTTATTGAACCGTTGGATCGCCACGAAATTTTATATGTGTGTTATACATACATATATCTAGACATCCACCGGAGGGATTGTCGAGATCTATCCCCAAGAAAAAGTTATTAAGCGTCGAAGTCAGCAGGGGTCATATGCTGTTTTCTGTGAACAGTTATAGTAAAAACGCGTTTTCTCCTTCGTTAACCGTTGGATCGTCGTGAAATTCGATCTGTAGGTTCTTGACACTTATGTCTAGGATCTCACCGAAGGGATCTTCGATCTGAGCATTTATGAAGAAGTTATTCGCTGTCGAAGTTCACTGCAGTTTATGGATTTTCACATGAAATAATGATTTAGGGTTTATAAAACCCTAGATCAATTAGCCGCTGATGGGAATTATTTAGACACTGATAGATGTTGGTGTGACGCTGACAAGGCATGGATGAGACGCTGATGACGTCAGTGTTTGGGACAAGACGCTGACAAGGTTTAAAGTTGGCGCTGATGTTTGTTATTTAGGCGCTGACAGGCTTAATTTAGGCGCTGACAGGCTTAATTTTGACGCTGACAGAATAAGTCAACGCTGATAGGTTGACAGTGTTGTCCGATATATACATTCTAAACGCTGACAAGTGTTGTCTGATATTGGACAACACACAGTGTTGATATCTTGGACAGTGAAGGATATTGGACAACACAAGGAAGGCTGCTGTTTGAGAAAATTAGACGTTTTAAGCACACAAAAAGGTGGAATTTACACACGAAGGTACATGGAATCTCCGTTTTAATTTAGAATATCATGATGATATTTATGGCTCGGATACTTTTGAAAGGAATTAATGATTTTAAGGTGAGTTAGCAACGATTCATGAAGTAATTTATTGGAGTATGTAATCGGGATAGCCTTGTGAAAGAGTTATTCGTTTACATCTTTTACATATGAAGATATTGACTTATCATGAAGAGGTGTTGACTTAAGGGGAAGAATTCTTATGGTAAGTTTGATGATTGAAGAAGATTTTTGCGAGTTTGTGTTCTATCATATCTTAAAGTCATGCACTTCCAGTCATAGACTTTAAAGGTAACTTGTTTATGCTTACATGGTTACTGATGAAGTGATACAAGGTCTAGAAATATGTGATTTTTCTTATGGTTCTCTATGCACATATTTGCTATCACTTGAAGGAGTTACATTATCGTGCTCAGTGTCTCACAAAGGATGAGGATTTTTGTATCAGCCACATACTTCATCACATCATCGTACAAGATATGGAACATAGGTTTGGGTTACTCTACTTCTACATCAAAAATATTATATTAATTGTTCTTCAAGATCATTACATAGAGCTACATTTGGAGAATCTTCAAAGATTGCAACATTGTTTACTTCCTTGTTGATGTGACAAAAAGGGGAAGAAATACATGCTACGCTTGAGGGGAAGCAATCTGAAGATCATGTACAACTTACAAGAGATACACATAGAGTTTTGCCACTATCAACTAGGGGAAGATTGTTGGGTCAAAAAGTTGATGTGGCAGAAACTCAAAATCGAAGAAAATATCAAGACATTTGTTCAAGCGTTGACAAGAGTAATTCCAGCGTTGACAAGAGCAAATTGGGCGTTGACAGAAGTCAACAAAAGTCAAACGCAGTCAACAAAGTCAAACGCTGATGGATGTTGAAGATTTGATGGAGAATTCTATTTAGGGAATATATTGAGTATATTATTTATGATATACACAATATATAGTTTATCTAAATAGAAGATTTAGATGTTTATTTGATATTATCTCTTGTAGATTCTGTTCCTTCCACTATAAAAGGAACAAGAGTCTTAGGTTTTATTCACAATTCAATTCATACAATGTAAACCTAAAGCGTGTGTCGACTAGGTGTGGGATTCAATGTACACACACCTAGTGATTGTTGATTATTAATATAATTAGCAATCCATTTGTTTTAATTCGTGTTCTTTGTGTCCAAACACCTTGTTATGATCATTGTTCTTATTCCGCTATGTTATCATATGAATGATGATCAACCTAGATATAATGGTTCATAACCATTGAGTCTAACGATCAATGGACTCCACACATACGTCTATCTATTTCTCTCTCTGCCTCTGATCTACTATCTCTTTCTATATGTTGGAAATTCACTTTATGTGACGACATTTAAAAATTCCCATTAGTTATCATAGTCACACACGCATAGACTAGACTAAGAAATATTGTATAGTTTAGGTGTGATGTGTGACTATATATACCCCTCCAAGGCTTCCAAGGAGGGATTGTTGCTTGTGTTTTCATTTCACTTTAATACATTTTTTTCTTTTTCACACACAACCTTCTCTCTAAACTCATCCATGTCTACCAACACTTTCCACCACCCACCTAGACCACCGGATCTTATATAGCAAACCTACAATTGGTATCAGAGCTTCGGTTCAATCCTTGGATCGTGTTTTTGTTTTTGATTTGGTGGTCTAAATTTTTTTTTTTGGTCTGTATCTATCATTTTTGTCACGGTTTGTGTTTTCTATCAATATTCACAAGTTTTGGTCACTTTCACATGTTCTTTGTCACGTTATATTATCTGTCTATCTATTCAGTCCATCCATACATTTCACATCTTGTCTTTAAGTTGTCTCATATGGTCGTTTTTTGTCTCACTAGTTATCTAATAATGGTCAAAAGTCAAACCTGCCATATTTCTTTAATCTATATTGATTGTGTGACTGGTTTTGAGTGCTATTATCACTTTCTGGGAAAAAAAATTTCTGGTAATTTTTTATGCATTGCGATGGGTACCATTGCGATGGGTACCATTGCGATGGGTACCATTGCGATGGGTACCATTGCTGGGTACCATTGCGACGGGTACCATCGCGATGGGACATCATGTTGTGATGGGTTCAAAATATTGATTGCGATGGCTTAACTTTTTAATGTTGCAATGGGTTTAACAAACTACGATGGACTCATTTTTTGACATTACGATGCTGTTTAAAAGAAACACATTGTGACAGCTTTAACAAAAACAGAATGACTTGTCTAAAAAACTTGCCGAGACCAAATCTGTAACAACTATGACTTTACCATATTACTCCCAATCAACACCAAATCTAACCTACTCCCATCGTCTCCTATACCCCCATCGTATCTAGTCTCGCACAAAAAACAGAAAACAAAAAGATCTCAGTTATCTTTTATTTTCGTGTATGATGCTATTGCATGTAAAGATCTTTTAAAGATCTATTCACGAAAATCATTATCATCATAGATTTGTTTTATTCGAAGTAAAAGAAAGGTTTTTAACAATTATGTTAAACCCAATCTTTGTTTTGGTTAGTACTAATTACACGAAATACAAACAATCATCACAGATTCATGTTATGGTCTACACCATCTTTGATATTCAAATTTAAAGTAAGATCAGTAACAATTATGTTATGATCTGCCTTTGATTCGAGTAAAAGAAACAACATGCGTGCTCAAAATATGCCTACCCGAGACCATGGATGTGATCTAGATGTTGGATCCATTCACTGATGATAGGAGACTACTTTAAAGGATGATTCGAGTTTGTTTATTTTTGGTTTAATATAGATGGGATTGTGTTTGAGTTTGATCTGAGGATGTTTGTCTTGATCTGTTGGTATAGATTAAGATGAGATGGGGACGGAGGACACAATGTGGCTGTTTGAGTTTGGTGGGAGTAAGTAGATGGGGGCGGATGTGATGAGATAGGTTTAGGTTGTAATGTGAGACTTATTAGGGATTGATTATATATCCCTAAAATCAATGTTTCGGGTATAGTTTTTTAGTGGACCTCTATCATCTATTTAGTTAAGCCCCCATTCGTTTTTATGACAAAAATGGGGGAGTACAACTTTGGAAATTAATTTAGTGATTTTCTTATGTTCGACCACGAATAGCACAATGGTGGGCCTGAGTATAATATTTAAATGGCAAGTTTATTCCTCATTGTATGGAGATATGTCAATTTGGTAATAATAGAGGCTTGACAAGGACATAGTGACGAACAAAGTGATAAGATTATTTTGACGAGACCAAAGAAAAATAGGTATATTTTTAGTAGCTACAGATCTGTTTGATCGGGTATTAATTATGTGAAGTTGAAGATGGATTTTCTCGAAGGCGTGTACTTATTTTATCTTTGAAGATAACTTGCTCGAGCTTAATCTTAGAATGAAGACTTGTTTATCTGGTTTCCATGTTTGGGGTGGTTGGTTGATGACTCGGATAACTATCACTTAAAGGGGTTACATTGTTGTACTCAGTGTCACGCGCTTAGTCGACGTGGATAACTTCAAGAGGTGTTGTGCTTATATACTTATTCAGTGATGTATTGGGTACTTAGAGATTTCTCCACCGTTCCTCATTCAACAATTGTGCAAGCTTAAGTCACAAGATCGAAGGATTTTTATTCAGTTTCGTGTTTGATATAACTGGTTCATTCCATCAGTGGTCACTTCAAATTGCCTACAAGGGGGTTGGTAAAGATAGCCATGGAGAGTTTATGAGTAGAGAATTTCGATCAACAACTGATTCTCGCCAATTATATAATTCTGCTTATTTATTGTTCTCACGAGATTTCAGGTACATGTGCGTACGATTTATTGATGGTTCCGAGTTTCGAAACCATCAAGGGGGGAAGAAGAAGACATATTGAACGCACAATGAGTACACGTGATAAACTTCATACCTTCTTTTGATTTGAAGACATTCCGGGAAGACATTTATCATAACCACAGAGTAAATCAGTGTTTTAACTCGTGGCGTTATCAATCTCTAAATGGTACACTACTGATTCGATGTTTAATTGTTTTGATGTTGCAATTATTCATCATCATTATCCTATATGGAGAGATATGCACTTCCGAGACTTAATTGACTCTGGTGCATCTCCGAAAGAAGATATGTGCATTTCCAGGACTTAATTGACTCTGGTGTTACGATATCAACTTCATGAATGGGATAAAGTGTCCACTTCAGTATTTGAGCTTCATACATGGGATTTGTTTACTTTCTTCAACTATGTGGGGGAAGACATGTCTTGATTCTTTCTAGTATGCATAACTTGAACACTCAGAGGAAGAAAAATTCAGAAGAATTATTCAAGCGTGAGAAGAGAAGTTGTTGATCTACTTGGTGTGCACCAAACTTTCAATCCCTCATAGCAACATTATCATTTTATATGATGGGGTTTGCTTGTTAAATTCTGTTGCGCGCTTAATCATTCTAAGCTTTATTGAAAGCTTTGAAGTTGCTTACGATGATTTTCGGTTTAGGGGGAAGCTATTTAAAAGCTTCTACATCAAGTTTATGTGGCATGAATTAGGGGGAAGTTAATTCAGAAGCTTCTCCTTAACCAGAAGTATATGGATTACTTAGCTCGTGCCGTTACAGTATTTCTACTACAAGTTACTTTAAAGATGAGTCGCTCTAAAGTGAAGACATGAAGTCAAAGGCCTCAGAAGACTTCATCAGCATTGGACGCTTCATGGAAGCTTTTGTTCTTAATCATTATGTACTTGTTAGGAAAAATTTTGTAAGGAATTCTACACGTCGTCCCATGGGGGAAGATTGTTGGAAATTCATTTTATGTGACGACATTTAAGAATTCCCATTAGTTATCATAGTCACACACGCATAGACTAGACTAGGAAATATTGTTTAGTTTAGGTGTGGTCTGTGACTATATATACCCTTCCAAGGCTTCCAAGGAGGGGTTGTTGCTTGTGTTTTCATTTCACTTTAATACATTTTCTTTCTTTTTCACACACAACCTTCTCTCTAAACTCATCCATGGTTGCCAACACTTTCCACCACCCACCTAGACCACCGGATCTTATATAGCAAACCTACACTATAGATCCTTAAACATGATGAATCGATCATCGTGAATCCATCATGAATCACCATCACGAATCAATCACCAAAAGATCGATTCATTATCATGTTAGATTAATTAGATGTATTCTTATTTAGCATATTTGATTTGAATAAGCTTATTAATTTATCATAGTTCAAATTTATAAGATTTTAATTAGCTTATTTTAATTAAATTGTCTGAATTTATTGTTCTTAATAATAAGCTACCTTATTTGATGATTTATGTGAATAAGCTTATTTGTTTGAGTAAGTTTTTAAATTAGATGAGGGTTATGAATATACTTTTGAATTAGAGGAAAATTATAAATGAGCTTGTGAATTATATGATTTGGATTTATTGTGTTGAACTATAAGCTAGCTTATTAGCTTATTTTAACGAATTATAATATTTTAAGAATAAGAGAGTTACGAATAAGCTTATGTTCATGTAATTAAGCTGTATATATTAAAAAAATTATGTAAGCCGAAATAAGCTTGATATATCATATATGATACCTTATTTGTCACATCTAATATATATAATATATGATATATGATAGGTATATCATATATGATACATGAGGTATCATATATGATGTTTTTGATAAACGAAAAAAACAGACTTTATGACTAATTTACACAAAATTACTTTAAGCTCTTCAACCATACATTCTATCATATATAATAACTTATATATGATATTCTATATAGATTGGTTATAAAACTCAAAAGTTGCTATGGATGGCTATGGTAAGTGTCATGTGGCTTAGAGAGGAATCAAATATGTTTGACAACGCTCAGTATCATAATCAAATATGCGTGGCTTATTACCAGGTTTTATATATGGAGTTATGTATAAGCTTTTTTTTAGTAGGAATTGTTGGGAATAAAATTAGCTAAGTCACTCAGACGCTGACAAAGGGATTTTGGACGCTGACAAGAAGAATTGAGGCGCTGACAAGTTGAACGCTGACAAGAAATATTGAGGCGCTGACAGAGGAAATATTAGGAAGACAAGGACTAAATCTGTCATTGATGAATTCTTCAAACTGGTGGACAAAATATGAAAATAAGAATTCAGAATATATTCTTAATGTTTAAAAAGATTTAGTCAATAAGTTGTTTTCTATGTTTATCTTGTATATCTTCCTAAAATAGCTGATTCTATCTTTTTGTACAAGGCTCCTTATGCTATAAAAGGAGGCCTTAAGGTTAGACATTAGACATCCCTTTCACACACCTCTTCCACATATTTCACAAACACTTTCATTGTAATCATTCATTGATATTATTAATCAAAGTGAAAGTTTGGAAATCATATATTGTTTGTTTGTTCTTTATTCTAAGTATTAGTTTGCGCATAATACTTAGAGTGTTGAATACACAAAGTTTCTCTATGTATTACTCTTGATTTATCTCGATAATACAAAGTTAATCGATCTAAGTTTGGGATCAACAAGTGGTATCAGAGCTTGTTGAGAAACTTTGATTTGAAGAACGAAATCTAATATCGTGAGGTGAACCAAGCTAAGGAAGAAGGTGAAGAAGTATCTGATGATGTTTTCAGTTAAGGCCAAGTCTACTTAAAGTTCCACAAGTTCCAAGTCATCTTCGTCATCTGATAATGAGGTATGCGATGAATCTTCTTGTAGGTTAAATACTGAAAGACTTAATAAAGAAGTTTTAAAATTGAAATCAGATGTTTCAGACGTAAAAGCTAGACTTTCAAATTATCAAGTGGCACTTGTTCAAACTAAAAAGACTATAGAGGAATATAAGAAAATGGAATTTGACCTAAAAGATCAAATCAATGTTTTGACGACCGAAATACTAGTATTAAGATTAGGGACATCTTAGAGAGATCCGAAGGTGTTATACCAGCTGAGTTGGATGAGGCCATTAAAAACAAAGATTATGTAGGGCTTAAGATTCAAAAGTTTGATAAAACTAGCCAAACCCTAGAAAAGTGTGTAAGTGAACAAAGAGACTCTAGGGACATGTCTGGGATTGGGTTGAAAGAATATGTGGCTGTTCTACCACCTGCTGGGAACTTCTATGGTGTCCATTGAAAGGATCTCTCTTGGACTGGTATTCCAGAACTCCAAGAAGAGGAATTTATTCCTCCACCTAGAGTCCTTTCCCCAGTCGAGGAATATCAACAAAAGGTTATTGACCTAGAAGAGTGGAAGAAGGCCAACCCCACTTTGTTTGTTAAGGGTGGGATGCTTAGTGAAAGTCTATTTGTGCCTACACCCATTGAGAGTCCAGTAGTATCTACACCTATCACTGTGACCAATCCCATCACTGGAAAAGCTGTTAATCTTGGCTCCCCGATTAAGAAACAACCTAGTGTTAAATATGCTGAAATGTATAGGAAACCTAGGTCACTCAAAAGCCAAGAATGTGTTAATGGGACAGGGTTTTATCAGTCTAAGCCTAAGTTTGTGTCCAAAAAGGCTTGTTACTCATGTGGGAGCTTCTCACATTTGGCCTATAATTGTGTGAGTGGATACAATTCATTCGCTGACAATAGGTCATCCAATGTCAACCATAGAAATTTTGTCCACACTAGACCACGGGCTACTAGAAGAGCTCCCTTCTTCTCTAAGGCAGCTAATACCCATGGACAAAGGCCCTTTCAAAAGACCAACACTTGGTCAAGTAGGCAGTATGTTCCTACAGCAAACCCTAATTTGGGAACTGACAAGAACAAATTCAGCCCTGACAGGAACAAATTCAACGCTGACAAGAACAAATGCAACGCTGACAGCACTAACTTTGGTATGAAAATGCCACAATTAGCTGCTTTCAGACCTTATGTTATATAAAAAAAGATACTTGGTTAATAAGGGTCAAGGGTCTAAAGCATCATCCTACTTAACTTGGAAACCTAAACAAAAGCAAAATTCTAATGTTAATGGTATTTCAATAACTTGTAACAGATTTAAATATCTTGAGAAGGTCATTACTAGACTCATTGGAACAAATTGGGTGATTAGGTCACAAAGGGATGAACAGGAATTTGTGGTAAAGAATATGACCACTTTAGTTGAACAACTAGACAGATCCAAGTCTAACAAGGCTTGGATCTCCAAAGAAAACTAATTTTTTTCTTGATGAGGAGACTATCCAAAAGCAGGTTAATGATCAAGGATATTGGGATAGTGGATGCTCAAGGAACATGCATTGTTGGTCTTTCCACTGTTATTATTTTTCTCCACTGACATGTTATCTCTACCCATTATTGTGGGAAAGGGTAGCCTCTGTTAGTGTGTTTTTGTGGTTTTTTTCTAACTATGTAGGAACGTGGAGCTACATTTGGATGGATACAGAGTTGCAAACTTTTATTTATGATGGTGTAATGTTTACATTCCTATCTTGAGATAAAATTTTGCTTCTTCACATATAATGATTTGTATGCTTTTGTTAAGGGGGGGTAAACCTTTAGGTTTTTGGGTACTAATGTAGCTATTTTTAAAGGCTTTTAGCAATTAATGTTCGTTTTTCCTCGACTCACTCGAATTGATATCGGATATGACGTAAGACTAATTGTTCTTGGTAAAATTACTCTTTTTGGTATTTTTAAAACTAATTAAAAACTATTTGATTAAAAGCTAATTACTTAACTACTAAAACTATTTAAAAAATTGTGAAAACTATTTTGAATTATTTTAAAACTAATTTGAATTTAAACAAAATCTACTTAAAACTATTTTTAAATAAAACTAAGTTAATTTAAAACTAATTTTTAAAAACTAATTTTATATGAAATCTATACTAACTAAAATTTAAACTAAATTTAAAAACATTTGAAATTCCTAAAAGTAATTAAAATATTTTTTATCTTTTTATTTTTATTTGAACTTTATAAAAGAGAAAATACTTTAAATTAAATTAAACTAAAAACGTGTATTTTAAATGAGACCTAAATCTGACAGCTTAAAAATAACCCTATATTAACTAACAGACTAGAAGTTAAACACAAAACAGGTACTAGCTAAGATGGTTATGACGTTGGACTGTTAAGCGTGAGGTCACGTGTTCGAGTCTGGTAATGGACAGAATTTTTGCTTATATTTTTTTTTGACTTTTGATACTCAGACCAAGTGGGTCTGAGTTTTATGCAGCAATATAGCACTACAGATAAATCAAATAAGCTAAAACAAAGAACCAAATAAGCAGTTCTAAAAGCAAATAAGCTGAGAAGCTGACACTAAAAAAATAGAAACTGATAATAAGCTATTACAATAGAAAAACTACCTTATGACTAAACAGAATTATGACTATCAACCAAACAAACCAAATATTTAAGCAGTAAAATCAAATAAGCACAACATTAAAAAACAGAAAAACAGATATAAACTTTAAACGAAATTTGAATCAAAAACAAATAAGCAGTTCCAAACACTAGCAGATATAAGCTAGATATTAATAAGCAGATCCAAACCAACTGAAATTTGAACAGTAAAAGCAGGTCATCAGCAACTCAAAACCAATAAGCAGATGTAATCAGATCTAAACAAATCTAAAATAAGCTAAACAAGCAGATTCAAGTAAACATAAACCGAATCAAAACTAAACTTAAGCTAAAAGCGATTCAAATAAACTTAAACTAAAACTAAGCAAATCCAAACAACCTCAAAACAGAAACAGATTAATCAAATAAACATCAACCAAATCAAATAACAATTAAGTAAAACTGATAAAACTAAACTTAAACTAAAACTAAAAAAATAAAAGAAAGATGAACCTGGTGATGATTTCCGTTGAGAAGTAGAGGTGCACTGAGCACTCTATTGAACCAATTCGAAAACAAACACCACCTTCTTTCACCAATATCGTACCACGAACCAAGCTAACCAAACAAAATATCCAAACCAGATTTTTTATAAAATCTTCCCAGTGGGGGAAGATTAATACCACTTTTTACTTTAATGATTATTAATATAAAATAGATTAAAAATTAAATTGCAAGTAAATTAAAAAGAGACAAAGTTTAACAGAATATAAATTTCATTAATAATTAAAATTTGATTACAATACTTTTTGAAGGAAAAATTACAATAACTAAAATCTATTTTGCATAAAAATAAAAATTAAAATAAAAGGTATGGCACGAAACCAATTACACAAATGAGGGGGGTTTCTATAGGAAAACCCTAGAAAACCTTCTTCATAATCTTCGTGAGCAAGGTATTAGATCTTGGCCGCTAAACACGTTTTTTCTTCTTTCTCTCTCTTCTATTCTTGATCTTGCGGTTGAAAACACACCAAGGGTCACATGGATCGCCACGCTGGCGAGTTTGTGCTAGTTATGTTAGTTTAGGGGTTATGTGGACGATGTTTATTGGAGGATTGGTGTTGGTAAGTTATCATAACCAATCAAAATAGGGGATAGATGCCACGTCTGATGAGGACCACTAGTAAAGGAGCTTCCGATTAAGATGGGGATTTAATTCCCCATCGTGTGAATCACACACTTAAGGGAAAAGCCCCAATTTATCTTGGGTGAATTTTTGGTTAGGGTTTGGGAATAGTAAAAATGGTGGTGGCTGTTTATTTTGGGAGAGATGAAGTGAGGTGAAAGGTGAGTTTACATTGTAAATATCAAAAACAATAATGGGAGAGTGGGGGTGGGTGAATAATTTGTTTATCAGAATGTGTGTGTGGGGTGAGGTAAAGTAATAAACGTTTGTATTGACCAGGAATTTGACTTAAGCAAAATCGTTTCATCCGTCCAAAGATATTGTGCAAATGGGCTTAGCCCACAACATAATACATTCCGTCTCAATTTATTTGAGGTTTGGGCTTATTTTGGGCTCTAATATGTTCCTCGTGTAGCTTTTGGCCTTAAATGGGCTTATTTACCAAAAACTAAGTAGTAACCTTCCAATATTGGGCTTTTGGGCCCAATAAGAACATGTGTGACCCACTTCGCCCAAAATCTTCGTAAATGATTAAATCCACTAAAAATCGAGCTCGATATTGGCATTTTCGATCTTTCTTTTAAACCCTTGTCGATTTTGCCGGCTTTCGTGATCTTTGGCACACTTTTGGTTCCTTGACTTTGTCTTTGTCTCTTTCTTGGACTTTTCTTCAACATTTGACCGTGAAATCCCGTGTTTTCTTTCCTTTTGATCATTTGTACCTATTTCACACAAAAAACACAAAACCACGCGTAATTCTGACTTTTACGATATTAAACACATGATAAGGTCTTGTTTTTCCTTGATTTTAGTGGTAAAAGGATAAGTGTTTACACACTTATTAAATCCCCTACACTTGACCATTGCAATGACCCCATGCAATACATAGTTTTAAAGCATTAAGTTACATTTTCCTCATAATTAATCCATCTCGGCCTTTATTAAGATACACTATTACTACTACGATAAAAAGAAATAAAGCTTTAAAGAAAACAAAAGTTATAACAATTTATTAACTTGGAAATTATTTGATGGAAGAAACTTGTAAAGAAATCTAAGACTTTAATTAGGGCTTTGGTGTCACGAATATTAATCACCCTCAAGTTTCACGTTCCTCATACCAAGCTTAAAAACGAGATCATTGTTTACCATAAGTCCTCAAGTTAAAACCACTAATATAAGATAATTGTGTAATACTCTTTCTCCAATTCCTATGTTGTATCTCTAGATTTTATTGATTGTCATTCACCCGTAGGCTCATTTGACTTATTTGATAATTATTAGTCCAAAAATGACTGCAAAACGGTGCAATCCCGACACTCAAAACCTAACCTCGTCCTAAAAAACGTTGTCACTAAAGTAAGCCCACATCAAGGATGATTTAACACGATTTGGGGAATAAATTCCCGGACCCAAAATTTGGCCAATAGTACTACTTATTAATTATTCATCCAAAGTCATGTTTTGACTTTATGTGGAGTTTAGCAAGTTCACATCATATACCCTTAGGCTCTTTAAGATGTAAAAATGCTCCTCATCTATTGTCCACACCCTAAGGCTCCTTGAACGATAAACGAGGGAATTGATTTTTTGATCAATTTTTATTCAACACTTACCATGCCATACACCCTAAGGCTCTAATGAAAAGGTTTGTGCTACATGCCCCACACCCTAAGGCTCCTTGAGGTCATGTTTTAATCTTATTCTTTCTTATTTATGATATATATATAGTAGGCCAAATTCCGCGGTCACATGGTCTGAATACCTCCTACTTAGTGGTTATGAGCCATCTTAGTCGGAAGTCCACAACGCTGGCACCCTCAATGTGTTCATGCTTTAATTACAAGGAGATAAAAGATTTGGCAGAGAGTTAAGATATCGAATCTACACCGCAAAAATCCTCATTTATTAAGCAATTAAATATACAAGCGGGAAGAAAAGAGCCACAAAAACTCATATAAGTAGGAATTAACCCTTAAACTTATTATCTTCTCTATCATCTCTTGTTATCCACAATTTAAAATCTCAAGAAATGAGACTCGTGGATGCTTAGCCTAATAAACAAATTAAGGTCCATATGGTTAAGGATACTAGCTAGAGTAAACTTAGATAAGTAAACTCGGGTTGAGTCAAAATATTCACGACGGGCCTAATATATCAAAGATATCTAAACTTGTTAAAACCATTTTATTTATTTTTGACTTTATTCTTTGAAATGGAAAATATAAATACGATGCGATGACAAAAGGAAAGAAAATAAATGAAAATACTACTAGGCCAAAATAGATCAAAAATTTGAAAAACGTTGAAAATTTTTTAAATTTTCCGGTTAAATGGGGTCAAATTCATGGAAAAGCCCACTAAAATTCGATAGAAGTCCCCCTACACTTAATATAAACATTGTCCTCAATGTTTAAGTATGTGGGAGAATAAACTCCCCTACACTTAGGACATTGAGTACGTTGTTTAAAATCAAGCTAAGGAAGAGACAACTAAAATGATTACATTTATTCGTCTTTATTTATATACAAGTATGAATCACTATAGCAAAAACTTATCGAAGGAACCGGGTACACGGGAAACACTGGATCACGGATCGCGTCAAAAATACCAAAAGTGGATCATGAAAGCTCACATCCCTGCACAACATCACAGCACACAAACAACCTACTTGGCTGCCCCTACACTTATTGGTGGAAATGGATGAAGGTGAAAAAGGGTGGAAAGGATGGTAAAGGTAAAAATCTAACCTAGCTAAACGATGCTTGATTTATTTATCACGAGCCTCTAGCTCGATTCGATTTCCCGAATGTCATCATTCAAATGGGAAAATCATGGGAAAATCGAGATTTCCAAGGGAGGAAAATCTCTCCATGATAAAGGGGTGAAACAAAGTCATATAAGGGATACCCCATGAAAATCCACCCCGGTCAAACACATAATTTCCATCACAAAAGGAAATAATCCCCGAGGTGGTAAAATCACACAAGGCAAAGAAAAGTGGGGTATCCTTAGTCAAAAGTCTCTTATAAGGAAGGGTGTTATGGTGATATGGCAATGAAAGCACAAAAGTCTCTATTCCAGGATCAAACACCGATTCCTTAACGGGAAAATAGCAAGAGGTGTTGACATTTAAGCTCAAAATATCATCAAAATCCAAAGTGGGAAAGTCGTCCTCTTCTAAACTTGATGTGAAAACATAAGTATCGTCGGAGTCATAGGAAAATACTTCCTCATGAGGAAAATAGGTATTTAGAGAGGTATCTAAATCCTCCTCAAATGGAATAACCTCTAAAGTAGGAATGATCTCTAAGAGTGGAGGATCCTCCTCGAAAGTTATGACTTCTAAAATTGGGGTATAAAAGTCAAAAGGAGTTTCCATAATGGAAGAATCACTCATAGAGATATGAGGTGCATTAAGATCATGGGGTGGGTCATCAAAGTTAATGATATCACTTAAAGAAGTGTCATCATCATAAGTATCAAAGATTGGTTGATCAAAAATGGGTGGGTTAAAAGTGGGTGGGTCAAAAGGTGGGTCGTCTAAACCGAAGATGTGCGATCACTTGAAGAAGTGTCATCACTATAGGTGTCATAAATAGGAGTTTCCAAAATTTGAGGCTCTAAAGGAAGGGATGAAGTTATCAGAAAATCATTTTGATTAGACGTTTTAATTCCAAAAGGGTTAATAAAAATATCGTCATTATCATAATTAAGAACATCAATCATATTAACTGACTCTTTTCCATTTGATTTTGTTGTGATTTTTCCCATTTTAAAAACTTGTTGTTCATCCCTAACCCTAAGAATTAACTCCCCTTCGGCCACAACAACTAAGGCTCTTCCGGATCGTAAGAATAGTCTACCAAGTATTAACGGAATACGAGGATCCATCTCATAGTCGACGACGACAAAGTCCACGGGAAAAGTGAATGTACCAACTCGAACAAAAACGTCTTCGGCAATACCAACGGGGTATGTGAGAGTTCTATTAGCTAATTCGAGAGTCATGCGAGTCGGTACAAGGTCGGGTAATGATAATTGTTTCCATATCGAGAGTGGCATAAGATTGATGCTAGCGCCGAGATCCGCTAAAGCCATACAATCATCAATTTGAGGAAACGAGCAAGGTAACACGAATCTTCTGGTATCTCCTAGCTTTTCGGGAAGCTCTTTGAGAAGAATCGCGAAACAATTCTCATTTAAACGGATGTTAACGAGCTCAACCATTTTTTCTTTCTTATTAAGCAAATCTTTGAACATTTTGACAAATTTTGGCATTTGAGCAAGTTCTTAAATAAGGCTAATGTTAACATTGACGTTGGAAATCATTTTCAAAAAGTTGGGGACATGAACGTCATCTTTGGTGAGCACTTTAGCCTTGTCCAACCTAGAGGGATAAGGAATATTAGGCTTAGATTTTGAAGGTTGAGAAGGAGAAGGACTCGCTTCTTGAACAACCTTATGGGTGGGATATTTGGGCAATGGAGCACTAGTACTAGGAGTGGTAGTGTGAGGAATCACCGGAGGGGGAGTAGGATTACTCATTATGACCTCCGGGCCTTGTCTCTCCTTTATGGGCGAAGAGATGGAAGGTCCCACTAAAGTGGCTCCACTTCGAGTAGTGATAGCACTCACATTAGCACGAGGGTTAATCTCGGTATTAGAAGGTAAGGCTCCTTGGGGTCTACGGGTTTGAATCATTGTCAAAAATTTCTTATCGGTCGATTCTTGCATTTGTCTAGTAGATTCTTGCATTTGTTTCATAATTCTCTCATGTTCGGTTAATTTTTGTAGAACCAAGTCCATTTGAGGGTTGTGCATGTTCATTTGATTAGACCCTTGATTGTTAACCCCTTGATTAGGAAAACCTTGGTTTTGATATTGAGGTTGAAAACCGTTGTTATTATGAAAACCTTGGTTATTATTTTGAAAACCTTGATTTTGACCATTAAAATTCCCTTGATTTGCATTCCCTTGAAAATTACCCATTTGAGGACCTTGGTTCCTATTTTGGTATTGGGAATTTTGGGCGGGTGGGGTGGTCTTTTTGGAGCTACAAAACCCGGGGGAGCCAAATAGTTAGTACTCTTATAAGACAAATGGTTAAAATCAACATTTGGTTTGAATTGAACCCGTTCATTAGCATTGGTGTTATAAGCATAAACTTGTTGTTGTTGATTGTAAACCTTATCACAATTAAAGTACGAATGTGGTCCACCACAAGTCTCACACGTTTCACAAGTCTCTTTTAAGGCATTAACTTGACCCTTTATTTCTTTGGTTTGTAAAGCAATTGATTCAACAAGCGAAGTAAGCTTATCAATTCTTTTGTCATTCTCACTAGAACTAGCACTTGCCATAGTGGCCCTAACACTCTTGGTTTGCACTTTAGCCTTGTTTTCAATTATGGCCCAAGCCTCGTTCATAGACTTCACAAGAATATTACCCCCCGCGGCACTATTAAGTGAGTCTTGGTCATTAAGTGTTAAACCATTGTAAAACGTATTAATTTGATGCACTTTAGTGAAACCGTGTTGTGGACATTTTCTTAAAAGCTCTTTAAATCGATCCCAAGACTCACTAAACGTTTCCCATTATTGTTGTTCGAAGGTAATGATGTCTTTCCTTAAGGTCCGTGATGGTGGGAAAAAGTAATTAATGAACTTGGTCTCTAAATCAATCCATGTTGTAATACTTTTGGGTGGTTCCTTATCAAGCCAAATCCGGGCTTGTCCCTCGAGGGAAAAAGGAAAGAGTTGTAAACGAATGGCCTCTTGTGGCACCCCATTGTATTTGACGGTGTTTTCCAATTGTATGAAACATTTGATATGAGCGTGTGGGTCATCATTAGTACGGCCTAAAAATGGTGTAGCGGAAACCATTTGAATAAAACCCGTTTTTAGTTCAAATTATTAGCTCCAATATCCGGCACCACAATCGCGTCATCGTTTCCTTTAACGTGAGATTGTAGAATCTCAATCATTGGTCGATTATCCGTTTCCATCGTGTTGTTCAAAGATCGATTCTTGGGATCGGCTTTAATGATGGTCTTTTTGTTTTTCTTCTTCTTCTTTTTAGAAGAATTAGAAGTATTTAGTACACCAATCGATATGTATGTATGCCGCGAGTGCGCATACAATTAAAACTTTGGAATGAGGTAAGTGACCTCGTTGGACTTTGAGAGGAAAAGGATTATTCCTCTCGAGGTGCAATATTAAAAAGCTACAAAAATATATACTTAATACTAATTGAGTTGGCAAACCAATAATCGGTCGTCCCTCTCAATATACGCACAAGCAAGCGGAGAAACGAGGTGGCACAAAGCACTTAAAAACCTTTTTCCTTAGACGGCCTTTTATAGCGCGTCGCCTTATACCCACCTTATAGTTTGTATAAATCGAGTTCAAACGTCTTACTAGTATTTATCTATTTTGCCTTTTTTTTCTTGTTGTGGATTCAAATACAATACTTAGGTGATGAAATCCCAACTAAGGTCTTATTTGAAAAGTAGGTAAATTAATTGTGCTACGTAATATAATATAGTAAATGAAAAATCTTTTTGTATTTTTTCTAAGAAAAATATATATTCACAATAAAAATCGAAAGAAATCGAAATAAGAAAAATAACACTAATACGTAATATTTTTGGTGTAATAATTTTAGGAAAAAGTATTACTTTTGGATTTTTTTTCATTTTTTGGTGCAAATCTTAGGAAAGAATTTGCTTTTGTGATTTTTTAAATTTTTTGTATTTTTATCTTTTTGAATTTTTTTAATGTTTTTGATTTTTTTGCAAGAAAATTAACGTTCAAAAAGAATGGATCCCAAAATACAAACGTCTCATGAAATCTTCAATCGTAACGAGCGAAGCGGTAGAGGCGCCAATTTAATGTAGCTATTTTTAAAGGCTTTTAGCAATTAATGTTCCTTTTTCCTCGACTCACTCGAATTGATATCGGATATGAAGTAAGACTAATTGTTCTTGGTAAAATTACTCTTTTTGGTATTTTTAAAACTAATTAAAAACTATTTGATTAAAAGCTAATTACTTAACTATTAAAACTATTTAAACAATTGTGAAAACTATTTTGAATTATTTTAAAACTAATCTGAATTTAAACAAAATCTACTTAAAACTATTTTTAAATAAAACTATGTTAATTTAAAACTAATTTTTAAAAACTAATTTTATATGAAATCTATATTAGCTAAAATTTAAACTAAATTTAAAAACATTTAAAATTCCTAAAAGTAATTAAAATATTTTTTATCTTTTTATTTTTATTTGAACTTTATAAAAGAGAAAATACTTTAAATTGAAATTAAACTAAAAACGTGTATTTAAAATGAGACCTTCTGTCAGCTTAAAAATAACCCTATATTAATTAAAAGACTAGAAGTTAAACACAAAACAGGTACTAGCTAAGATGGTTATGACGTTGGACTGTTAAGCGTGAGGTCACGTGTTCGAGTCTAGTAATGGACATAAATTTTGCTTATATTTTTTTTAGACTTTTGATGCTCAGACCAAGTGGGTCTGAGTTTTATGCAGCAATATAGCACTACAGATAAATCAAATAAGCTAAAACAAAGAACCAAATAAGCAGTTCTAAAAGCAAATAAGCAGAGAAGCTGACACTAAAAAAATAGAAACTTTTAATAAGCTATTACAATAGCAAAACTAACTTATGACTAAACAGAATTATGACTATCAACCAAACAAACCAAATATTTAAGCAGTATAATCAAATAAGCACAACATTAAAAAAACAGAAAAACAAATATAAACTTTAAACGGAATTTGAATCAAAACAAATAAGCAGTTCCAAACACTAGCAGATATAAGCTAAATATTAATAAGCAGATCCAAACCAACTGAAATTTGAACGGTAAAAGCAGGTTATCAGCAACTCAAAACCAATAAGCAGATGTAAACAGATCTAAACAAATCTAAAATAAGCTAAACAAGCATATTCAAATAAACATAAACCGAATCAAAACTAAACTTAAGCTAAAACCGATTCAAATAAACTTAAACTAAAACTAAGCAAATCCAAACAACCTCAAAACAGAAACAGATTAATCAAATAAACATCAACCAAATCAAATAACAATTAATTAAAACTGATAATACTAAACTTAAACTAAAACTAAAAAAATAAAAGAAAGATGAACCTGGTGATGATTTTCGTTGAGAAGTAGAGGTGCGCTAAGCACTCTATTGAACCAATTCGAAAACAAACACCACCTTCTTTCACCAATCTCGTACCACGAACCAAGCTAACCAAACAAAATATCCGAAGCAGATTTTTTATAAAATCTTCCCAGTGGGGGAAGATTAATACCACTTTTTACTTTAATGATTATTAATATAAAATAGATTAAAAATTAAATTGCAAGTAAATTAAAAAGAGACAAAGTTTAACAGAATATAAATTTCATTAATAATTAAAATTCGATTACAATACTTTTTGAAGGAAAAATTACAATAACCTAAAATCTATTTTGCATAAAAGTAAAAATTAAAATAAAAAGTAAAGCACGAAACCAATTACACAAATGAGGGGGGGTTTTATAGGAAAACCCTAGATAACCTTCTTCATAATCTTCGTGAGCAAGGAATTAGATCTTGGCCGCTAAACACATTTTTTCTTCTTTCTCTCTCTTCTATTCTTGATCTTGCGGTTGAAAACACACCAAGGGTCACATGGATCGCCACGCTGGCGAGTTTGTGCTAGTTGTGTTAGTTTAGGGGGTGATGTGGACGATGTTTATTGGAGGATTGGTGTTGGTGAGTTGTCATAACCAATCAAAATAATGGATAGATGCCACATCTGATGAGGACCACTAGTAATGGAGCTTCTGATTAAGATGGGGATTTAATTCCCCATCGGGTGAATCACACACTTAAGGGAAAAGCCCCAATTTATCTTGGGTGAATTTTTTGGTTAGGGTTTGGGTATAGTAAAAATGGTGGTGGCTGTTTATTTTGGGAGAGATGAAGTGAGGTGAAAGGTGAGTTTACGTTGTAAATATCAAAAACAATAATGGGAGAGTAGGGGTGGGTGAATAATTATTTTATCAGAATGTTTGTGTGGGGTGAGGTGAAGTTATAAACGTTTGTGGTTAATATTGACCAGGAATTTGACTTAAGCAAAATCGTTTCCTCCGTCTAAGGATATTGTGCAAATGGGCTTAGCCCACAACATAATACATTCCTCATGTAGCTTTTCGCCTTAAATGGGCTTATTTACCAAAAACTAAGTAGTAACCTTCCAATTTTGGGCTTTTGGGCCCAATAAGAACATATGGGACCCATTTGGCCTAAAATCTTCGTAAATGATTAAATCCACTAAAAATCGAGCTCGATATTGGCATTGTCGATCTTTCTTTTAAACCCGTGTCGATTTTGCCGGCTTTCGTGATCTTTGGCACACTTTTGGTTCCTTGACTTTGTCTTTGTCTCTTTCTTGGACTTTTCTTCAACATTTGACCGTGAAATCCCGTGTTTTCTTTCCTTTTGATCATTTGTACCTATTTCACACAACAACACAAAACCACGCGTAATTCCGACTTTTACGATATTAAACGCATGATTAGGTCTTGTTTTTCCTTGATTTTAGTGGTAAAAGGATAAGTGTTTACACACTTATTAGGTACTCTTAGAGCACTCTTGCATAATTCTTGATTGTGTCCACTAATGTGTGGGGGTTAGAAATAATGAAGGCTCTTTCCTTATGAAATTGTTGGAATTTCTAAACCTTGAGGCACTGTAGCATGCACGTAGTTTATTTTGCATGCATCCTGCCAAGACATTTGACCTAGATTTGGGATTGGTCGGTTGGGAGACTTTGGGTATATGTTTGTGTTACTTGGGGAGTTGCAAAGGTTTTATATGAGTTAACTTTCTCTTTGGGGCATTTGTGAACAAAGGACTCTAGAGTTCATGTGTGTCTATCATGCTTTTGCATTAGTGTATGCGTAAACAGTGTTTGCCACTCTTGCTTATTAGAGACTAGTTAATTTCCTTAGGATTATTACCATTGTTTGTGTTTTAACTAAATTTTTCTACATTCTCAAATCCATTTTATGCTATGACATCTTAGCTGGTGTCATTTATAAACTTCTTTATAGACCCAAAGCATTTCATCACCCTTTCATTTATAAATTTTTGGATATCTGGAAGCCTAATGATCATTGAGATGTTTTTCCTAGTGATTAACATATAGTAGCAGAGAGATCACTTTAACAAGGGTGAATAGTGTTATGGAGATGGCTGAGACTATGGTACTAGCTTTAATGCAGGTCAAGTCAGTCTTATCATCAGTAAGTCCATCTCCATGTCTTATGAATCAACATTGAGGATTCATTTCCCGAATGTGGATGAGGACAACATGAAACTTTTTGAATATCATGGAATTGGCGAATTTTTGTATTTTCTTGAAAAAGTAACATACATTACTTGTACCAACTGTCATGCATTAAGGTTTCGAACTCACACAGTTGAGGGAGAGACTTACTGTTTTGGACGCTGCTGGGAAGCCAAGGAGGACATTCATGGTTCCATCCTTTGATATTGATCTTGGAGAGGAGTCTTAAAAAGGGGAGGAGAAATTGAATTTGAGTGACAAAAGTTATAAAGAAGACTCCAGAGACTCTGTAGGTAACTAAAGAAGCTCGCATTTATAAGATGTATTGAAGAAGGTGATTGGCTACACAAGCGATTTGATTGTTTGTAAGAATCCTCTATGTATATTTTGTTTTATTCAGAAACTTGATTACTAGAGTAGATATCAAGTTTAGGGGAGGATTGTTGGGAATAAAGTTAGCTAAGTCACTCAGACGCTGACAAAGGGATTTCGGACGTTGACAAGAAGAATTGAGGCGCTGACAAGTTGAACGCTGACAAGATATATTGAGGCGCTGACAAAGGAAATATTATGAAGACAAGGACTAAATTTGTCATTGATGAATTCTTAAAGCTGGTGGACAAAATATGAAGATAAGAATTCAGAATATATTCTTAATGTTTAAAAAGATTTAGTCACTAAGTTATTTTCTATGTTTATCTTTTATATCTTCCTAAAATAGCTGATTCTATCTTTTTGTACAAGGCTCCTTATGCTATAAAAGGAGGCCTTAAGGTTAGACATTAGACATCCCTTTCACACACCTCTTCCACATATTTCACATACACTTTCATTGTAATCATTCATTGATATTATTAATCAAAGTGAAAGTTTGGAATTCATATATTGTTTGTTTGTTCTTTATTCTATGTATTAGTTTCCGCATAATACATAGAGTGATGAATACACAAAGTTTCTCTACGTATTACTCTTGATTTATCTCGATAATACAAAATTAATCGATCTAAGTTTGGGATCAACAGGAATAAGATGTATTATTAGGCATTTTAATTAAGTTGCTGATTTAAGCTGAATTAAGCTTGATTTATCATATATGATACCTCATTTATCATATATGATAGCGATATGATATATGATATACGATAGGTTGTGTGTTGGGTTACCAGATAAAACTTATGGAGAAGCAATGACTGCAATAGTTGTGCCTGACATAGAGACTAAGAAGGATCGTGAGAATGATTTGAAGCCTGTTGTAACTCTTGATGAACTCTGATCAATGGCTAAACAGAAACTTACACCATACAAGGTAGCCCTTTTGTAAAGCTAATCTTCATATTAATTTAGCGACAACTGATACTATATGTTATGAATACTATTCATATATGTTTCATCATAGATGAGTTTTTTTTCTCATTACGAGCATATATAAAGTTACCGATCTTGTGCTTACTTTTTTCAACGACAGCCCGATTATTTATATGGGAGTCACTGCCTCGTAATTCCATGGGAAAGGTAATAACATACTGGCTTTGGTTTGCACTCTTATTTCAGTTCTGGATCAATTATGTGAATTATATACCCTTTCATCTACATCAGAAACTTAATGAATCACTTTCTGTTTAAACTTAGGTGAACAAAAAGGAGTTGAAGACGAAATTGGCTGCTGAAGGACAATAAACCAAGTGCTTCATAGTTTATTAAATGCCAATCGTATGTCCTGTAATATCATTTGAATACATGATTTCTTACAACACACACCTTAAAGTTTCCAACTTTGTCAAACTCTTCTATGCGACGAAAACAAATAAATTTATATGTTATGTACACATTCGATTATCTCCAATATAAGTGAAGCCTTTGAAGTGTTTCAAACTTTAAATCACATGTGGTTTCTAGGACGGAGCAGGTAAGTTATGATCGAGGAGGCAATCTTTTACAACTTTTAGAAATTACATTACAAATCGGTTTGTTAAGTAGGCAAATTACAAAAATAGCCACAAATTTTAAAGCTTTTACATAATAATTTTTTTCATTTGGAGGCACGTGCCCCTAAAGGAGTTTTTCATAATCTATTGATAACTTTTCACCTGAAGTTGTACAAAGAGGTTTTGCACCTGCTTTAATTCGAAAGTTAATGTTTAGTTTAATTTTCTATTTATAGAATTTGTACTTAATTTTATTTAAATTTTCATTCTTATTTGCAATATAGGAGCACAAATTTGGCATGGTGTTTTACATTTTTACAACATTTTTTTTGTTTTTTAATTACCTTCAACACTTTGTATATCTATGTAATGATTTTTTTACAAGTTATTTGTATGAGTTTTACATATTTACTATATGTTATGCAATGTATTTGAATATTTCATTTATATTCATTAAAACAACTCTTTAAAGCCACCCGTTCATCGGACGGGCCTTGAGGCTAGTTTGTTATAAAAATAGTTTAAACACTCTTCATATTGTATCAGAATTGATTGGGTATTTGATACGAAATTTTTTAAGTTTTTAAGTTTTAAATGAAAACATACGTATTCACATCTCCTCTACGGTTTTCACGCATATTTTTAAGAATAAAGGTTATTCTTATCACTAATATTAATGCTATAAATAGAGTCCTAAGGTGATTCATTTCTTGCACTTAGCGAACTAAAAAATACACCAATACTCTCTCCATTGTCCTCTTGTTTTTGAAACCTTAAGAAGAAAAGAAACAAGTTGATTACTTTTTTTTATCAAGTATTCAAGTGGTAAGACCTAACAATCAAGGATAGTTCTTTAAGGTGTTGTGTGGATACACTTAGAGAGGCCATTCTTTTGATTTTGGGTTTTGGAATCTTGGTAATTTGTGTAAGGTACACAAGGGCGTTCTTGTTCTTCACCATTGTTTTGATCAAGTAAGGTATGTATTATAGTTTTTTTCTGTTAATTATATTTGTGTTTGTGATTGTTGTCCCTAAAAATATGATGATAGATTAAAGAAATGAGATGGAAAAGATATGAATTTTAGAGAGAGAAAGTAGAGAGAGAAAGTAGAGAGAAGATGGTGATTAACTTAGGAAATTAGATTAAGAAAAATGAGATTACCTCCTAACATGCTAGGAGGGTACTTATATAGTCCACCCACATGCGGGCTCTCTAATGGACTATATATCTTTTTGGGCCGGGCTTGAATAAATGCTTAGTACCTTAAAAGAGGCCTTTTAAGCTAACCATCAAGCCCGTAATGTCACCACTATTTTAAATAACTATTAAAACATTCTAATAAATATTACAAAATAAACCTATGACCGAACATTCTTGTTTGACTCAATATTTTGAGGGTAACAATCTCCCCCAATGTGAGGTCATCCCTCTTCGATATTTGGAGTTCAATGGAGATTATGAATTTCGTCATAAATGAGTCTTGAACGTGTAATAGTAGCGTTGTTCCTTCATGATGTGATCTTTGATCCTTTGTCGTTGTCTTTCGACTTTTCCTTTTAAACTTGAGATCTTAAAATCATCCTTGACTTGTCTTTGCAATCTTGCGATCTTGTGTCGTTATCCACATGCTCATACAATGCATAATCTTGAAAGATTGCTAACAATCTCCTTTGAAGAGAGGTCATTCCTCTATATTAATTGATAAGGAAGATTTTGATCATCAGAGTTGCGGAAGTCTTTAGCTTTCTTGATTGTTGAATATGTCTTTGGGCATGAGTATGTGGTTTTGAATCTTCGACTTTGCTGAGTACACCGTAACGTCACTTTCTTGAGACAAAACATAGACACGGAACGAATGGCTTTGACATTCGTCCTAAATCGGTAGCGTTTTATCTCCGGTCGATGAAGACCGTTACACGATATTAAATATCGTACCTGTGATTAGGTAGATTCAATTAATAATCTCCTTGACAGGGTTTCGCGGCTGTACTAGCCGTTCTCTTTATTCGACCGTCTCAAAGCAAGACTGCGAACATAAAGAGTAAATCAATTGGATAGATATCCGCTTGATTAAAGTCGTCAATTAAAATTCCTGGAACAAGTTTGATTCATTAAGAATATTACCATTGTTGCTTTCCAGTTGACACAAGCTTGATTCATAAGAATCTCGTAAGTTACCTACCGTAGAGCTTTTGATGTTGACGCTAGAAGGATTTACATTCATCACTGTGAATATTAATAAATATCACTCTGAATGTTCTGGCAAGACCATAAAGATATTGCGTAGAAACCTGAAACGAGTTTGAATCAATTCAGAATCAAACCACTGTTGCTTTTCAGTTTACAGATGTTCAATTCTAAAAGAATCATACACATGACCTACCGCAGTGCTTTTTGATGTTAACACTGGAAGTGTTTCCACTCATCATTGTGAATATTAAGTAGTATCACTCTGAGTGTTCTAGCAATATCACAAGGATATAGCATAGGACTCTCTTGATCGTCATCCGTGTGTCCTAACGAGATTTTATTGATCTCTTGGCTCTAGACTCGATTTTTGCACTTTTAGTAGTCGGAGGCTGGAGCAGATGCCACCTATTCAATAACAACTATCTCGGAGTGAGAAAGTCAATAGAAATCGTGTTGATCTCTGTGACAATAAAACAAACTTCTTTTGAGAGAAGCCTGAGTCAGCTGGGGAGGGGTTGTGCATTACATCACTGGGTCCATGATGCGTTGTCTTCATGATGTGTTGACCCGGTTTCTGCCTAAGTTGTATGAAGGGCTAATTTCTTTACACCCTTTATCCTTACATTTCTTTTTCATTCTTCAACCCCTTCAATGCTTACCAAGACATCATTACTAGCACCTTGTTGTGATTGTTCCAGTGCTAGCATCAGTACTTAGTCGGCATTCAGCTACGTTCACATTCTACTCCATCTTTCCTAAGGACTTCTAATAATCTATTGGATTGTCCCTGGGAAGATCCCTCCGGTTCTGGTTGGATCATAGGACTTAAACCTAACCACCCTTTTGACACCAATAACGTCGTGAATTAAAGATGTTGTGGGTATTTGATCGTAACCATGAGTGCTTGAGTCTTTAGATCACATTTTAATCATATTTTGTCCCCTATCTCTAATATATAAAATCGTTTGATATTAGAGATACCAAATTCGATTAAAATATATTGTGAAAAATAGTCTTGAAAAACTTTCGGGAGAAAAATGTGTCAAACTTAGCATGAATTTGGAACGCTCCCCCTCAAAAATTGATCCAATTGAATTGTCATTACGAAGATATGATCCACATTAAACTTTTGAGGATGGAGTTTTTGAACAAACAATTTTTGAAATATTTTGAATATCATTGAGAAATTCTTGAAAAAATTGTGTTCCACGCTTTTTGAAAAATCAATTCTTTTTAGCGAAAAGGTTTTTCTAAAGCATAAACTTGAGTTCATAGACTTTGAATGTCTTGACGAATCCACTCAAGTGTAAGAAGATTTAACTTCTTTTGCTAAGGGTAAGGGCACTAAAGCGTACACTCCCCCGTAAAAATAGATCCGGGTTGCAATCTCAAAGTGATTACAAGCCATTGTGTTGAGCTCAAAACGTTGAATGTTTTGTGACAAGCTCAACCCAAGATAGATTGCTCTACCCGTTGTTGGAAAAATTGTCCAATAGACATTTTCATTTATAAAAGATAGAAATGACATGTTTTGAAAAATATTTACAACTTTCATTCGAGCTTTATGTACACACCCGTGTCGTTATTGAGCGATATTTCTAGGTACGTCCATATTATCGATACTGAAAGACATGTCGAGAAGAATCTTTTTGGTATTTTGAAAGATTTTTCATTTTGTATTTTGCTTTTTCATTAATATTTACATGTAGATGTTTGATAGATGAATCAAGCAGGCTTCTTTGCCAGAATCTCCAGTTCTGTTGGAGTCAAACATCTCATACCAATTTGCCTAACAAGATACGCAAACCTCTCTTTCGAAAGAGCTTTTGTAAACAAGTCAGCTAATTGGTAATCAGTTCCAACAAAGTATAATTCAACAATACCCTTTTCAACTTGTTCCTTAATGAAGTTATGTCTGACATCAATGTGCTTCGTGTGGGAATGCTGTACCGGATTGCAGGAGATGGCTATGGCGGACTTTGAGTCACAAGACATAGGTACTTTATCAAAGTGGAAGCCATAATCCGTGAGTTGTGTTCTCATCCAAAGAACTTGAGCACAACACGCAGATAGAGACACATACTCTGCTTCGGCTGATGATAATGATGTGCAATCCTGCTTCTTGGAAGACCATCCCACAAGCTTATCTTGACCTAGAAATTGTGCACCACTAGAAGTACTTTTTCGTGTGTTAAGACACCCTGCATGATCAGAATCTGAATAGGCTGTTAGAAAGAAACCAGTTTCCCTCGGATACCAGAGTCCCATGTGAATGGTATTCTTAAGGTACCGAAAGATCCGTTTAACCTCCTTGAGGTGCTTTTCAGTGGGCCGTGCTTGATATCGTGCACAATAACACGTAGCATGTGATATATCTGGTCTGCTTGTTGTTAAGTACATGAGGGAGCCGATCATGGAACGATATCTCGTTTGATCTATAGTATCTCCCTCCAAATCAGCATCTAGGGATGTGGTTGATAATGGTGTCCCAACTGGGTCACATGAGGTCATACCATGCTTTTTGATTATCTCTTGACAATAGTTAGCTTGGTTTATAAAGATACCACTTGGGGATTGGTGAACTTGAATTCCTAGAAAGACTTTTAGTTCGCCCATCATGGACATTTCAAATTTGTTGTGCATTACTTTTTCAAACCATTTTGAAAGTTTTGGATTTGTAGACCCGAAAATAATGTCATCAACATAAATCTGCACAAGCAAAATGTCATCCCCATATTTATAAGTAAACAAAGTTAGATAAATGGAACCTTTTTAGAAACCTTTGGAGACAAGAAATTTCGAGAGCTCGTTGTACCACGCCCTTGGAGCTTGCTTGAGTCCATAAAGTGCTTTGTGGAGACGATACACCTTGTCAGGATAATGAGGATTGACGAATCCTTCCGGCTGCGTGACATAGACTTCTTCCTTCAAAGGACCGTTAAGAAACGCCGTCTTTACGTCCATTTGATAGACAAT
Source organism: Glebionis coronaria (assembly GCA_025667525.1). NCBI lineage: Eukaryota > Viridiplantae > Streptophyta > Magnoliopsida > Asterales > Asteraceae > Glebionis > Glebionis coronaria. Next base: position 469,089 of record JANFOE010000596.1, on the reverse strand, counting down.
GAATCCCTTATGTGTAGCATAAGCAAGGAAAATCCTGACCGCTTCCATTCGAGCTACTGGTGCAAATGATTCTTCAAAATCAATACCCTCTTTCTGTCCATACCCTTTAGCCACTAGCCTAGATTTATTCTTGATGATCGTGTTCTCTTCATCCATCTTGTTTTTCCAGATTCATCGAAGATTTAATGGTATTACATCGTATGGTTTGTCAACAAGTTCCCAGACTTTAATTCTTTCAAATTGTTAAAGTTCATCCGTCATAGATTTAATCCAAGCATGACCAGCCATGGCTTCGTTGATGTTTTTTGGTTCAGCTGAACTCACGGCGAGTGCGAACATACAAACATCGCCATCGGTATTAAGCTGTCGTCTTGTGCGAACAGGCTGTGAAGGGTTTCCAATTACTTGAACCAAAGGATGATCTCGGGTCCAATGATGTGTTGAAGGATGTCGTTGGTAGAACGTATGCATATTTGACGGATCAACATGGCGAGTAGAAGACTCTCCAGTTTCGTGTACCGGTGTACCGAATGGGTTGATAAATTCGTCTTCGTCAAATAATGCATTGTCTGCTTGATTTGTGTTCTCTGGAGCAATGATAGTAGTTGTGGATGTTGTAGGAGCGGTTGTTGATATGATATTCTGAGGAAGTAAATCTGCAGCAACCGGTGTTGAAGTAGATGAAGTTGTATCCTTTTGTTGACGATGATCGGTATCATCATTCTTATCATGAGTGACAGCGGAAGAGTTCGATACAACATGTTTCTCCCCCGTGAAATATTCATCATACATTGGTCCATATAACATTTCCAACTCTTCAATTGTCGTGTTGACTGTCATATCTGCTCTTGGAACATTTTGTGGAACCAGCTTTGAACTTGACGGTTCATTGCTGTGGTCTTGAGTTCCGAGTTCCGTGCGGTTGTGAACGGAAGTCGTTTGTCGTTGTGGTTCGGGACTTAAATTGTTTTGTTCAAGTGCCATCTCTTGTAATTCATCAAATCGGATGTGAATAGTCTCGACTATCAATTTTGTTCTCTTGTTAAATACTCTATACCCCTTAGACTGAGTTGCATATCCCACAAGAATACATGCATCACCTTTCTCTTTCATCTTATCCAAATTTTCACCATCTCGTATTATGTAACAAGTACATCCAAAAACGTGAAGGTGTTTGAGTGAAGGTTTTCGATCATGAATTATGTGATATGGTGTCTTTTCGTGTCTTGGGATAATTAAGGAGCGGTTTTGTGTGTAGCATGCGGTTGACACGGCTTCGGCCCCAAAGTATAGTGGAAGTTTTGAAGCGGATAATAATGTTCGAGCAGCCTCAACTAAAGTACTGTTTTGTCTTTCAACAACGCCGTTTTGTTCGGGTGTTCGAGCAATAGATGTTTCATGTTAAATTCCTTCAGCTTCAAAATAGTTTCTCAGTTTTGAATTCAAAAATTTTGTACCTCTGTCAATACGAACCACTTTAACTTGAGCTTCAAGACCACGTTGTATCAGTTTAAGAAAGCTGATGAGAACTTCGGGTGTTTCATCCTTGGACCTCAAGAAGTGAGTCCATGTGTACCTTGAGTAATCATCCACAATTACCAAAATATATTTCTTTCCATTGATATTATGAACACGCATGGGACCACACAGATCCATATGGAGAAGATTTAACCGTCCTTTAAAGCTTGGTGTAGTCTTTGTTTTGAAGCTACTTCATTTAGCTTTACAAAGCTCACAAGAAGAACAACGATGATCTTTGATGAATTTCAAACTTGGAAGGCCTCTCACAATATCTTTCTTGGAAAGCAAGTTGATGGTATCAAAATTAAGATGAGATAAACGTTGATGCCATAACCATGCCTGAGTCGTTGAAGCTTTAGCCACGAAGCAAATAGAGTTGATGAAGTTGTATCTTGAAGTGAAATAGTGTAGAGATCAGTACCCCGTGTACCGGTAAGTAAATCATTCCCATCATAATCACGAACAAAACATGTCTTCTTTCTGAAAGCAACCTCCAAATCCGCATCATAGAATTGACCAACCGAGAAATGATTGTGATTGAGCCCTTCGACGTAGTATACCCTTTTGATCGTTATATTCCCCTGAACCAAATCTCCATATCTTAGGATCGGTGCAAATTGATCATTTCCAAATCGGACCGTACCCAGGAACTTCTCCATGAAGTTAATTAGAAGCTTGAGATTCCCCGTCATGTGCTTAATGCATCCGGAGTCCAGTATGAAGAGAATTATTTGTATCACCTGCAGAAGAGTTAGAACACGATGGAGCATTTGCTAAATTGGATACCACAGTAGTTGTGATTGTAGAATCATTAGTGTCTTTAGCCATATTTAAAGGCATACTAACACTCGTTGTCACATTGTCTGTCCTAACTTTAGGCATCCATTTATATCCTGGAGGACATTGATTAGCAAACCACCATTTCCAAGACTTGCTAGCAGACTCATATAATTCCTTAATTATGCTTCTAGGGTTCTTAGTGGTGGAGTTTGATGCATTACTTTTCTTAGTGGGGGTTGCACCAGAATGGTTCACTTTGTGTTTGGGTTTACTAGCACTAATAGGCATCTCATCTTGCTTCTTAGTTCTAGTTTCTACGCCTTTGACATTATTAATAGCACACATAGAATGATTAGCATTAGCACACTTTCCACATTTGACACAAACAAATTTCACATTCATAGCATTCAAATCGTTCAAATCATTCAAATCGTCATTACATGCGATTACAGACTTTTTATTCTTAAAAACATTTAAATTCCTAGGGTGTTCTTCTACTTCCTTCATCTTCCCTTAACTCTTGTGTTTCCAGACCTTATCATTCACTTGAGTGCTCTTAAGCTGAGGCCGGCTAACACTAGCAGTGGAGACTACTCCTGTAGTAGAAGACACACGAATATTAGTGTTTCTAGAAGTCTGAGGTGAGTGACTAACTTTGTTTGTGGGTTTAGTGGTCATTCTATACATCCCTGGTTTAGTCACATTATTGTGCTTAACGCTTGGTGCTATAGCATTCCTTTTGGGTTGAGTATGTGGTAACCTTTCCTTTCCATCCATCTTGGGGGCAAACACAGGTTTTGCAAACGAAGAATTTGAAAGAGCAGATGGTTTTCCCAAGATAGAGGATCTATTCACTCTAGAGGCATTGGGTTGTCTAACAATAGGTTGCCTAACGCTAGGTTCCATAACTTTCCCACCCATCTTAGCAACGAGTTTCTTCAACTCTGCTATTGCTATGTCTTTTTTCTTGTAACTAAGCTTTCAAATCCGAAATATCAAGACTTCTTTCGTTTAATAATCGACATGACTCAGATAATCTTACTTCTAAAGATGTGTCATTTGAAAAGCTGCCAACTTTCTTTTGCAAAGCAAGTTCAAGTGAGTGACAATGTTTTTGAAGATAATCATATCTATGTTGAAGTAACGAAAACTCTTTTTGGTCAACTTTATTCGAAAGCTCAGTTTCAAGACGTTCACATTCTTTAACTTGATCAAGATATTTGCATGCAACATCAGAATTCATCAATATCAGCACAGGATGTAATATAAGCACACATAATATCTTTTGAGAGACATTCATGTAAGAGTAGATCATATGCTGTAGAAAACTCGTCTCTTTCACCTTGATGGTCGTTAACTTCATGTTCAAGAGATTCCACATATTTCAAATCATCAAACATTTCTTGCTTAATTAATGTTTCAAATTCCAAAATATGTTTTTGTGTTCTTTCCGCAAGCGGAATCAAAATACTTCTCACAAGCACAGTTATATCGTGAGGAATTTCTTTGTCTCCTTTCGAAAGTTCACGTTTTTTCCAGTCATCATCAACAACCTTTTTGAAATTTTCAATGTTACTCTTAAGAATACTAAGTGCATACTTACTCTTTCTAACAGAAGCTTTAAATGGCAAGTATTCAATAATGTTTGAAACATTAGTTTTCTTAGTGGCAAAGGCTTGTCTACATTTAACTCTTATTTGTTCACATTCGAAAAATATTTGCTCACGAGGATTCTGTGTTTGCGGTTTGAAAAGACCATAAAGACTGTTTTCATAAGCATAATTATACGGTTTAACAAATTCTTTATTAATTTTTTGTCTACTCTCTTCTTCCACATCGTGTGTCTCTTCACTATCGGGCCTAACAACAAGACAATCAACATCGGTCCATTGGGACTCATCAAGATATAAGCGCTGATTCTCAGATTGAGCATTCTCAAGGTACTTAGGATTTGCAAAACTAGGTCTATCCTTGAAAAACGAATGAGGTGCCAACATTCTCATGGTTTGAATTGATTGATTAGTTTTGTAAACAATTTTCTTGTAAAAATCAAGTTGAGTTTCAATTTCCACCATTTTGTCGATGTCCTTCGCTTGTTTAGTTTTGAGATCCTTTTCCATCTTTTCAACCACTGCTTTCTTTTCATTCATAAGTTTAGTTTTATCCTCTTGAAGAAAACCATTTACCTGAGTTAGCTCATTGACTTTAGTGGTATCAAGATACGTTTTGTGACGTTCAGTACACAAAGAGGTGTTATAATTACGTTTCTCTTGTTCAAGAAGCTTAAGAGTTTCGTTATATTTCTCTTGAAAATCGTCCTTTTTAACATTAATTAAACACCCTTTGTATCCCTCAACCTCATTAGTCTTTTGAAGAAGCTGAGCTCTATAGCTATCAATGGTCTCACTAGATTTAATTAGAGCAGCTTTGCATTCTTCAAAATTTTGAGTGAGCGTAGCGTTTGCCTTCTTTAATTGCTTTTGACTCTTTCTAGTTTCTTTGACATCTTTTTGTAAAGAAGCAGTTAAGTTAGCAAGCGCAATACGCTCCTCGTCATCATCATACTCATTTGCATGTTGATCATCCCCAGACTCATTATTGCACATGTCTGATGAATCGGGTGTGGTATTGCTATCAACCGTTTCCGTCATACATGTGTCATTAATGGCTTTGGATAGCTCACAATGCTCATGAGTATTACCAATCATATTATATTCCTCTTCAGTGTGTACCTTATCGATTGGATCAGTGTCAAAGATAGGACCATTGTCATCTTCAGTGATGTTGAGAACTTCTTCAACATTTGCCATTACGAGTAATGTGCTTCAAGTTCTTGATCGGAGGCTTCATCATCAGTATCATCAAGCATTGCTCCTTCCTCATCCGACAGTTTAACCCCAGCTTCCATCTTCTTGCAAAGTAGCATCTCTTCCTTATGATAGCCAGAGTCCCTAACCGGTTTCGGCTTCCTACATTCCTTTGCCATATGCCCATAGCCTTGACAATTAAAGCACTGAATCCCACTTTGCTGAACCACTTGAGTACCAACAGTCTCCCTATTCCCAGCAGCAGTAGCAATCCTCTAAGCATCATACTTAGTAGTTTGTCGTTCATACCGTGCAGAACCCTCAACATGTGTTGGATTACGTCGATCATACCTTGGAGGACTTTCATCACGTTGACGTGTATCATACCTTCGAGGACTCTCAACATATTGGTTCCTTGTATTTGATGATGTTCGAAGATTGTTGTTGGTGGGTTTGAAGATTTTCTTGCAGGTGTTCATAATGAAAGCAATTTGTTGCTTCATCTCCCTATCATTCTGAGCTAGTTCTTCATCACTGTCCTCTTCAGATGATGGCTCAGGTGATGGTGATAATGCTCTTGGTTCTTTTTCTCATGATCGTGTGGGAGCAGAATACTTAGATGAAGTGGAGTATCTTGGTGAGGAGGATGTAGTGGAGTACCTTGGTGAGGATGATGTTGTGGAGTATGACTTTGGAGCACGAGAGCGATGATCTTGAGTGTGTTGAGTGGTAGACACCAAAGCAAGTGGATTAGCAGTCTTTGCTATTCTTTCAGCACGAAGTTCATTTGCCTCATTTTGAAATTGTTTCAAAATGTCAAAAAGCGTGTGATAGTTGACCTCGTCTAACTTACTTTGTTGTTTCACCAAAGTTATAAATCGTGTCCACTCAGGTTGAACTTGCTGTAGAAATTGCACATTGACTTGCATGGTGGAGACTTGCAAATTGTTTCTTGTCATGTCATTCATTATCTTGTAGAATCTTGAGTAATATGAATCAATTGATTCCCCATCCAATGAAGTAAACTTACCAAAGTTCCAGAACAAGTTAGTTTTGACATCTTGCTTGTTAAGTGATTCACCTTGTTGCAAGCGTTCAATGGCAAACCACATCTGTTTAGCAGTAGAGCATGCATCAACCGTTGAGTAAATATCATCCCCTATCCCACTTAGAATCAAATAGATTGCATCTTTCTCTACATCAATCCAAGCACGGTTCTCTTTCGAAGTGTTCTCATATGTTTCCTTAATTGTTTTCTCATCGGAACCAGTCATCTATTCGTTTGCTGGAATTACAGGAACGGTGATTGTAGTGGCAGTATAAGGTCCTTCTTTGATGCAACGTCGAAGAACATCACCATTGGGTTTGGTGTCAAGATATCTAAGGAATCGTGATTGCCATTGTGCATATCTACCAGTCACAAGCATTGGTGGTCTCTCTTTGTTACCCGCCTCCATGATGTTGTTATTACTAAAACAATATTCAGCAGTAGAATCCATCTCAAGAAAGAAGTGAAGTGACTAGGATCTTAAGTAGATGTTGTTGTGAGTAGATTGTGGTTGAATCTTCAAGAAAATGGTGTGAAAACCCCAAACAATGTCTTCGTATGAAACCAAAAATTCTTAAGTGAAAAAATCACACGAACTCAACCTAATTCGGAATAAGTCTTTTAAAAACAATTCAGAATCCAATGAACTTATATATAATTCGGAATGACTGATCTTGAAGTAATTCAAAATGTGAATCAAATACCTAGTTCGGAATCTGTGTGACAAGGATCTAGTTCGGAATATGAATCAAGGACTTAGTTCGGAATCTGTTAAACCATGACCTAGTTCGGAATCTGTTAAACCATGACCTAATTCGGAATCTTTGAAATTCTGATCTAATTCGGAAATGGTGAAATTCTGATCTAATTCGGAATGCTGGAATTCTGAGCGAGTTCGGAATGATGGAATTCTGACCTAATTCGGAAATGATGAAGCACTGGCCTAATTCGGAATACACGCTTCTCACCTAGTTCGGAATCGAGTTTCTCACCTAGTTCGGGAAACAAAATTTGAGCCTTATTCGGAATGTTAAGAAACCCGATCCTTAACCTAGTTTCGAATACCCCATTTTCCTACCTAGTTCGGAATACCCCTTTCTCACTTAGTTCGGAATAAACTGCTTTTCCCACCTAGTTCGGAATACCCCTTTCTCACTTAGTTCGGAATAAACTGCTTTTCCCACCTAGTTCGGAATATTCCTAAACCCTAGTTTCCCGAGTTATAAAACTTCAAATTCCGAACTGTGAAACCAAAAACTCCAAATGACGAATTTTTTACCCAAAAATCAAGCCAAAACTTCCAATTTTTCGTGAAAATCACCAAAATGAAGAACACAAATTCCTACCACAACTTTTTAGGCAATTTGTATGAAGATTTTGAGCTCAAAAACAAATTTTTATTTATACGAGATGATTTTAAGATGAAAATCACACGAAATCAAAAATGATAACCACAAACTAAACACGAATCTACCCCATGGCGATTGATACCAATTGTTGTCCCTAAAAATATGATGATAGATTAAAGAAATGAGATGGAAAAGATATGAATTTTAGAGAGAGAAAGTAGAGAGAAGATGGTGATTAACTTGGGAAATTAGATTAAGAAAAATGAGAACATCCACCCTCCTAACATGCTAGGAGGGTACTTATATAGTCCACCCACATGCGGGCTCTCTAATGCACTATATATCTTTTTGGGTCGGGCTTGAATAAATGCTTAGTACCTTAAAAGAGGCCCTTTAAGCTAACCATCAAGCCTGTAATGTCACGACTATTTTAACTTACTATTACAACGTTCTAATAAATATTACAAAATAAACCTATGACCGAACATTCTTGTTTGACTTAATATTTTGAGGCTAACAGTGATCTAGTACTTTCCGATGCATTACTCTTGATGTCTCAATATATATGTGATATATAATTGTTAAACTTCAAGTTACGATTGCTAAAGAGCATTATTGATGAGAAACGATTATTGACTTTCTCGGATCTTGACTAATTTAACTAAATTAGAGAGTGAGAGATACGAGTTATAAACTATTGATTTGAGACTTTGTTATCTCTTTTACTTACCATAATTGATGGTTGAGTTTTTACACTTTTAGGAAAAAGAGCGTAATTAGGGGTAAATATTAAACAAACGGTTTAGGAAAACCACTTGTAAATGACCCAATGAGTGAGTTTGTTCTCAAGGAGGCTAGTGTGTTGTGTAAGACTTGATTAATGTTTGTGATGATTATGAGAAAAGAAAAGAGAAAAAGATGACGGTTATGAATTAAAATTACACTAAGACGAAAAGTCGTACACGTAAAATCGTAAAAAGTGACGAAATTTAAAAATTAACCCAAAAATTCCTAGAAAATTGCAATAAATCCTAAAAAATGTAATTAGAGTTTACAAAAGATCAAAATTCACTCGAACCTTTTATTTAATTAAATATTAATTTTTAATGCTAATTAAAGCCCAAAAAATCAATTTAATTAGCAAAAATCCCAAAATGAGATTTTTCACTTTGTAAACCTCTAAAATAACTTAACTAAATTAAAAACTATTTTTGAAAAATTTAAAATTAATTAAAACTATTTAAAAACGATTAAAAACTCTAAAAATCTTAAAATAATCCTAGAAATTAATTAAATGACAAGAAAATTAATCTAAAACTTTAAAAATCCTAACTTAATGTATTTAAGCTATAAAAATGAAAAAGTTGCAAAAATCCTAAATTTAATTTTTAATAATAAAATAATAATTAAACAATATTAAAAATCCAAAATTTATAAGAAATTCTAAAAAGTTGCAAACTAGTTTAATTTTAACCTAATTAACACAGAAATGAACTTGAAATACCAAAAATACCCCTAATGGGCCTCCAAATGGGTCAAACAGTGAAACAGACCCTTAATGGGCTTAGATTAGGCCCAATAAGAAAAAGGCCACCAAAATGCCCCAAAACTTCCAGTTAAGCTTAAAATTCAATTTTAAACACAAAATTTCAAAGGCCCAAAAGCTGAAAGTGAGTTTATCACAGCTTATTTCAAAACAACTTATTCTTTTGGGTAAAAGGGACTATCCCCGGTAAAATATATTACACTAAAAAACATTGAAGTACAGATGGAATGTGGCTGAAATACCACATTAACCTCAAGCTAAACGCTTGATAAACGCCTACAATGATGTATATGACATGCCATATACATTTACACACCTAAAAATAGAACAAAAATAAAATCAAAGATTTATTCTTGTCTTCATTTAGCTTTATCCCTCTTGTCATGATATAAGTATGCAGCTTCATCAAAGACATTCTCAACCTCTTCTACCTCCGAATCAGATTGATTTAGAATCTCAAAGCTATTTGATGTACCAACACCACCCTCATTCCGACTACTATTATTCATGAAACCTGCCTTAAACGTTGCTGGAAATTCAGAATTAGAATCTGAATTATTCGTCCGTTTAGTAGGATTAATTGGAGTCACCGCAACAAGGGCCGGTCCACTCTTAGTAGAAGACGCACTCGTACCGGCCTTTGGTATCGATGGAGCATTCTTATTATACTTGGAAGTTGAACTAGCTGGAAAATTGACTTTAGGAACATAAAGAGGTTTACTACCAACCTGGAAACCTCCATTCACGCTGCCATTAGTCTTTTTACCTCTCTTCTTCTTACGTTTAACATTCTGAAAACCTTCCTCCTTTTGCTCATTGACCTTGCTAAGATCAGCAACTTGCGTAGCCATAGGGCGAGCCGTAACAATTTTAGGACAGCACGTGTTATCATGGCCAAAAGTATAACATTGGGAGCACCGTAATGGCGTCCATTCATACTCAATAGTAACCGTCTCATTTGAATATCCAGACCCATTTGATAAAGGGACACCAAAAGTTAGCGTTTCCAATGGTTCATCTCTAGCACTGACTTCAATCAAGCACCGTGCATAACTACTTCTTCCCCACGATTCCCTACACATGTTAGTCGTGTATGCATCAAGCATAACAGGCTTACCAACATGGGAAGCAATAATGCTTAACCCATCTTCCGAAAAAACCTGAATTGGCACATTATGAATTTTAACCCACACTGGCAAACTTGTAAGTTCTTCCTTTTCCAATCTTGTATCAATTGACCATTCTTTGAGCACTATTGGAACCTTGCGGATCATCCACGGGCCATTTTCAAGAACATCCTCCATCCCCTTATGCGAACTGAATTTAAAAAAGAAAAACCCTTTCGCATCTAACATGATACGAGTAAGCCCAAACTTACCCCAATTTTGTTTAACAAAGTACTCCACAACTGGGTATGCAAGCCGTTTACCAATAAAGTACCCACATAATGTATTCTCAAATCGAGTTTGTACCTCATTGACAACTTGAACTGGCATGCAAAACTTGATACCCTCATCAGGGCTCGTAGGAACCTCCATGTATCTAAAGTTAGCCTTAACATTGCTGCTTTCACTCCTCAAAGAATCCAAACCATTACCCTCCTGATTGTTACAAACAATAGGAGCTGTATTCAATGATGGCTGAATCAAAACAGAACCTATTAAAGGGACAACAACACTAGTTGGGGATTTCAAACCCCCGTTTCTATACGCATCATTCAGTGACGGGAATGCAGCAACTTGTGAAACCTGTGCTCCAACATAATTCGAGACCCCTTCTACCACAGCCGGGCTTATACAAACCCTAGCATCACATGGATTCATATCAGAAATCCTAGCTGTATCATTATGACTAGACGAGACCAACTCATCATTAGGGTTTTGTACATCACTCATATTAGGAGTTGGATCCAAATCACTAATATTGTTAGCTTGAGAATGTGATTTGTTTACCCCAGCCACATTCGACATCAAAGGTGTCTCAAAACTAGGGTTATGATTCTCAGTCGACAGCGACGCAAGACCATGTCCTCTATTTTCATTATTAGACAAAGAGATCTCATGAATACTCGATTCTCTTAACCGTGCCATACGCTCCTTAAAACCCTCCCAATCAATCGGACAACCTTCATTATTCATCACACGCTCTCAATTTCAGGATACTCAAAAACAAGCCCACATAAAATAACAAACCCTAGTGACGGCTGCGCTCAAAAATTATGAACCCTAAGTCTGAATCAAACAGCCCGAAAGTCAATGCTAATCATAAGGATAACTCCAACATAGGCTGCTCAAATAAAGAAAACAAGGATTCACGTTTTTGATTGCAAATGAAAATATAAATGAAAAGGCGGCTAACCCTAATCTAATTGAATTCTAAATCTGTGATTCAGGATCGAAAATAATCCTAATATACTCTTAATCAAAAGATCAAAAGAAATATCAGAAATACAATATGATCTCAGATTCAAAGAGACGAACATGGGCTTTTTGGCACATTAAGCTATAAGCTAATGCCATAAGCTAAAATTTGACACACAACCTTCTCTTGACCTAATTAAGCTGCTTGTAAAAAGAATTTTTGAATAAGCCCATGAAATAAGCCTGAAATAAACAAAAGCTCTCTAAAGAAAACGACAAAATAGTTGTTTTTGAGTTCTAGACCACTTCAAAAGCTGATTCGACTTGCAAAAGGTTTTAAATGACAAAACTAAGCTTAATCAACAAAAAATTTTCCAATAAGCACACTCAATAAGTTGAAATATGTAAAACCCGTATTTAAAATTAGAATATTAAATACGTAATCTCGAATCATTATAAACTATATATATAATTATTCAGGAAAATAATTATTACAAATGTATTATTTTAGCATACAGAAAAGATATTTACGTTCAAGAAAAAAATAAATAAACACGCGAAAATTTAAATACGATGGTACGTAAATAAAATTCAAGTGTCGAAAATGAAAAGAAAAATTTATATATTAATGGGCCGGTTTTAAAAGAATAAATGAAAGAAAGAAATGGGCTTGAGCCCGGCCCGTCGGAAGACACAAATATAGGAGAACCTCACACTACTCTTCATTCCATCAGTTGTAAAAACAAAAAAACGTTGGTGCTAGGGTTTGTGGCCGTTGGGATAAAACAAGAAAAAGAAAGGTTTTGATCTAAAATGTATTCGGGTAGCGTGTTTATAATCCTTGCAATCACGAAATCAAGGTAAGCAAATTCTATTTTTTTCATTCAGTAGGTCGAATCCATCTAGTTGATTTATTAAACACCCGATTATACATGTTAAACATGAAATTAAACCAAGGGCTAGTCGGATTTCGGGTTTTGCCATGAAAACCGAGATGCATTAAGCTCTCGGTGGACTGTGATGATGAACAGCCGAGACAAAATGTCTCGGTGACCCTTTCTCTGCCCAGCGGTGACCCACACAGGGGCGGCTTGGGGCTGTTTTCGACCAACCAGGGCTAAACGAACCTACCAGGGGTGGTTGATATTGAAACAGTGGAAAATAGCTTATCAGGGGTGTTTGGGATTAAATGTCAGCAAGGGGGTGTTTGGGATTGCGAACAGTGAGAAATAATAACTAACGGTGAGAAGAATACATAAACAGTGGGAACTTTATTAAATCGGTGGGAACACCATAGAGGGCAGTGGGAAAAGATTTGGACAGAAGAATAACTATTTTAATATGAGATTAGCGACAGATTAGCGACGCTAATTTCTGTCACAGTTTAGTAGTAACAGCTTTTATTGACAGTTTTAAGAACTCAACTTTTAGTCAAACTTCTTTTAGTGACAGATTTTCTGTTGCTAAGTCAAATAGGCAGATTTATATAATTGTTGAATTGTTTTGGTGCGACCGAGAAAGAGGTATCTCGGTAGGCTCGAGATATAGTTAAAATAACAAAAAAATGAAGATTTTAAATTATACCTTTTATTACTTATTTTTACAAATGTCTTAATAATATATTTAAATGAATTAAATTAAAATAGTTTTATATTATTTAAAAGGGTATAATTTTATTAAGGAAAATATAAATGATTTTGGAAACTTTCTAATTTAGGAAACTTTCTATTTTAGCAGGTTACTTAATATAGTATTAATATAGCGTAAGAATACGTTTGTACCGTAATTAATAGTAGAACGATAATAGATAAAAAGGAAATATTAGAATACCCAGACTTATCAGTTTATATACATACAGTATTCCAAGAATAAAATAAATCACGAGAAACAGTTAAAATCAGTGAAAATAAATATATATCAGTCAACTTATCTTCGCGTCTATTATTATTGTAGCTTCCATGAAAGCCCGAGTAGTATTCGTTCAGTCTTCCATTCAGTCAGTTACTGGACTAGAGGTACGGAATTTCCGTCCTTCCGTAAGGACTTCCTTTCTATGCATGATTAGGATTCCCCGTCTGCAGCCAAATGTTTTCCCCAGTATATGTTTTAAGCTTATCAGTAATCATGTTAATAACTAAATAAATTGCCTGAGCTTTATATACAAGCATGAACAGTTTATGTACTAGTTACGGAGGTGCCGTAACCATGACACTTGAGGCACCAGTGTCGTGACTCACATGCAGGAGAATGATATCCTGCATCGTCCCACTCAGCTCAGCTTGGCCATTTTATCAGTATTATTAGTGGGGCGTATGGATGAATCCTAGGCTTATCAGTTTACTGTTTATTAGGTGAATGTGGTGTGTGCTCTACATCCTTCACATTGGAGCTGATCCCTCCACCCAACACAGTATTTAGAGGTCACCCCTCTACAGTTATTTAGAGGTCACCCCTCTACAGCATGACAAGGACACCCCTCTATGTATTCATGCAACAGTTGTTACAGCACATGACCTATATAAGCTCTTGGCAATTAAAATACAGTAAATGCATGTTATTCAAATTTAGCAGATAACAGTTCAGCTTTATTATTTATAAATCATACTTTTCAGATTATATACAGATTTCCGCTATAGTCTTACTTATCAGTCTTACAGCTTCAGTAGTTTATCATCTGCTCATTTCAGTAATTTCTTATCATGCTTTATATCCATTCACTGAGCGTTATGCTCAGCCGTAGTTCTTTTCATGTTCTAACGACATGTACACCAGGACGCTCTTAGGATTCTGTGTAACACCCCACTTTGATAAGTGGACCGTTACGCGTAATTATGGCATGTCATCAAAGCATGCAAGGTAATATGTACTAAAACATACATGACCATAGGGAAAACCGGAATCAAACATCAATTCCTAAACATAAGCCCAAAACATAAATAAAGTAAATGAAATGAATGAAAGACTACACAAGCATAAGTATACGAAGGCAAAAGGAGAAGAAGTCTATGTCAACTTCCATCCTATGCACGTCCTACAAATGCTCGAGTCTGTCCATGGGTACCTGCCGTTTTGGGACATGGAAAGGAAAGTAACGGCTGAGCATAACGCTTAGTTCACGAATATACGACATAGTATAAATGGCTGAAACATAAATAAGACTAACAGCAGCGGAAATGTATAAGTCCTCGAAAACCTAGTTGTCTGTCATGTTAACTTGTTTTAGTTCTGAAAACATAGCTTATGTTACTTATGAAAATCTGTATTAGTTAATGTACCAAAAGCCAGTATAGGTCATGAGGTCAACAACGTGCATGAATACTTGGAGGGGTGACCTCGTCATACAAATTAGAGGGGCTGCCTATAATTATACTGGTAAGTGGGTAGGAGGGATCAACTCCTTGTGAAGGATTCAAGGCACACACCACATTCACCATGAAATGCTGACTGAAACATGTAACTAGAATGCACCCATACGCCCCACATGATAACATAATAATATGGCGAAAAGCTGAAAGGGACGCCACGAGCTATCACTTCGCCGTGGTGAAGTCATAACACTGGTGCCTCCAGTGGTATGGTTATGGTACCTCCATAACTAGGTGAAACTGGTCATGCATGTATATGGCTTAGGCATTTAATTAAACATAAGCAAATCAAAACATATAAAACATATACTGGAAAAACAGTTGGCTGCATACGGGGAATCCTAATAAGGAAAGAATGTCCATACTGAAAGGACGGAGAATCTGTACCTTAAGTCCAGTGAACGAAGAAGACGAACAGAAGAGAGTCCTACATCGATATCACTAATGCTACATAAATAGTATACGTGTATAAGTATTCAGATTACTGAGTACGTAACTGATTTTATATCGTTCTTAGCTTGTTTTATATGTTCATGTCTTGTTTTATATGTTCATGTCTTGTTTTAATTATTCTAACGTTATGCTGTGTTTATCATGCATTATGTATATTCTGATTAATTATTACTTGTATTTCTTATATTATTATACTTGTTGTGTAATAATAAGTAACTTTCTAAAAATAGCAGGTTTCCTAAAATAGAAAGTTTCCAAAAATAGATTTACTACTTAAATAAATAAGTTTCTAAAAATGAAAAAAGTTCCATAAATAGATTAGCTGCTTAAAATAATTAAGTTTCTAAAAATAGAAAGTTTCCAAATTTAGAAATAAGCTCAATTATTAAGCTAATAAGAAAAGTTTAAGTTTTGCTGATTAATATTCTAAGTCATTTGATTAATAGTATAGTTTATTAATTAATACATGTAAATTACATAAACTATATGTTATAAGATTTAATTAAATATAGCATGATTTAATTAAATTAAAGTGTATATAATACTTAGGTTAAAACATGTATTAATATCTATATTAATTATAACATAAGTCATGTTTATTAATTAATTATATTCCATGTCTTAAATAATTAATAATACTATAGCCTAAATTAATTAAATAAATACTTAGGTTAAAACATATATTATTGTCTAAATAATAATAACCTAACTCCATGTTAAATTAAATTAATTATAGTCTTGTTTTAATTAATTTAATTTCCTTGTTAAAATAATATAACTTGTAACATATAAACTTATAAAAAAAATTAATCATGTAACCGAACCCGTGTTTAATTTAGACCGAATGTGAACCGGACCGGACCCTTGAACCGGACCGAACCAAAACACCCCTTAGCAGTGGCTACAAGGCCTAGCCGGTTGCCACTGCTTGTACAACTTCACCACCGGCTGCAGCCGGTGGTTTCCCCTTGGTCTGCCTCGTGTTCCCACCGAAAGAACGAAACAGGTACCGGTCTAGGACCGGTGGTGCTGCTGTGCTGCCGAGACCCACAATGGCCACACGGTTGCCCCGACGTGTGTTGGGGTCCTTGTGTCCCATGCTGTCAAACCACATAGCCCACGCCGAGACCCTGAGGTCTCGGTGGTGATGTGATAAACCAAGCCGAGAGCTTGGTTGCTCTCGGTGGTGCTTCGGCTAAACAAACCCCACCAAAACCAATTCCTTTTTGATGATTTCTTAAATAGTTTTACTTGTTAATCATGTTTTTAAGATTTAATTAATCATGTGTTCATGATCTCCATAAAAGAAATAAAAGAAAAGGTTTTAAGAGATTACCGAATACGTGAATCAAATGAGATAAAGAACACGAACACAACACCCGAAAATCAATACTCAAAATCAATCATCAACACCTTTGGTGTGTCCTTAGGCCGGCGGCAAGAGAGAGGACAAAGGGAGGCTAGGGTTTTTTTAATTATTTTGTAAAATCTTGATAAATGAAAAGTCTGTGATTAGTTTTTCCCTTAACTAAACTTTAAATGGGCCTAGGCCCTCCCTTGCTCTTTGTGTCCGCGGCCAACATAGCCCACAGGGGGTTTCCCGGGCTTTGTTCATGTCTAATAATTTATGTTCTCGTTCGTTAGCACTCTCATGTTAGTTCGTAATTAATTATTCGTGTTATAATAATACTTGTACGTAATTGATATTTATCGTATAATAATAAATATATACGTTGTTACATGTTCGTGATTTAATATTCATGATTTTATGTTCATGGTTATAATTATTATTGTTAATAATTATCGTGTACTAACACGTATTTAATATTTATCGTGTAATAACATGTACGTAATGTAATTAATACTCGTGCCACGTGTTCATGCTATAAAAGGAAAGTTTTAATATGTACGTACGTTTATTAAGTGTACTATTCATGGTAAAAGCATGCGGGTTTTACAACTCTTCCCCCTTATAAAGAATAATTCGTCCCCGAATTATAGGTAAAATAACTGAAAGAAGAACATACCCGAACCAAAACTGGAAAGGTATGCAAGACAAAAGGACATGAAGTTGACATGCTAGAAGGAACGTGGAACGTGACATGGCTAGAGAGGACATGGAACGTGACGTGACTGAAGAACATCATTGAATTATGGAAGGATGAGTGGATAAAACCCGGATGGACTCCTCCGTTTCCAAGTGGCTTTCCTCTCAGAACGGATCCTCTACTAGATCTTGACACATATGATAATCTTGGTCCTTCCGACCCTGACAAGAGGTAAAAGTTCTTGGGTATCAACGTATGATAGATCCCCTGAATTTGATCAAGGGAATAGGAGTTAACGTGCAAGGGTAACTAAAACGTTATGATGCAAAATTAACTGGAGTGACTGATAATAGTAACGTCTTAGCAATGATGCGCGAGACATACTGAAATGTAGTACGTGAAAAATTGTGAACGTGATACGTGAACAATTTTGAACGTGATACGTAGGGATATGTTGAGTGTAGTATGAGCAGACATATCGTGATCAATGATATGTGTAACATATCGTGAACGTGATATGATGAACGTAGAATGAACATGACATGTGAAACATATCGTGAACATGAAATACGGCGGCGGTAACACCAAATGCTATAAGGTGAGACATGGAATGTGACGTGAAACGTCCGTCTGAGGATAGAGAGTAATACTAAACTTGGGTCTGGTCTCTCAAGCTCTTGTAAAACTACCCAGAACGAAAATAAACGTAAAATCGTAAGGCAGGAGACAATCATGAACGTGAATAGTGTCATGAACGTGAGTATGAAAGCAAGTCGTAAAATTTGAACAAAGACGTGAACGTAAATAAGGAGCACAAATGTGAACCTTTGTCTGGTCCAATAGCTGAGGTATTACCAAGTGATCGGATGAGCCCTGGCTGGAACACGTCCGATCAATCTGCTGGTTCTGAAATCCTTGCGGATGTAAGGATTTTGCAGACTTGGTCAAACTGTTGACAATAACCTAGATAGCACCATGCTTCTTCTGAGTTTGCGTTAATCTGGTAACCAAAATCCATGGAGATCTTGTCCCATTTCTGTTCACAATTTCAGACGATGGAAAAACATCCAAGTTTGTTGGTGTTCTATCTTAACCTGTTGGTATGTCATGTACTTAGATATGAACGTAACTATATCTTGCTTCGTAGAAGCTTGATACATATAATTTTACAAAACTATGCGTCTCCAAAATTAGACTTCTCTTATCGTAGAAGTTTCTGGAACACCTAATGTAGTGTAGGGTTCTCACATTTGCGCATATGTTGAGTCATGGTAAGACTAACCGTGAGAATCCATGTGATTCAGCGTGTCACTGTAATCAAACATAATTGATATTGGAAAATTTCCAGGGTGAAATTCCTCATGGCATAGAATTTACAACATAGTGAAAATATGGTCTTCCAGCTCTTCTCTAGACTTAGAGAAAATTAGGTTGTCCTCGATGAAAACACTGATGAATTTGTTTATGAGTTCATGGAAACTCATTCCATTAATTCCCTAATGCTGCTGGGGCATTTATGAGACTAATATAAAATCATGAATCTAGCATGACCGAGTCGTGTACGAATAGCAGTCATGGAAATGTCCTGCTCTTTCACTCGTCACTGTTGGCAGCATGAACATGAATCCTATCTTGGAAAAGTGATTAACATCCTAAGTCGATTGGACATGTTGTCAATACGTCGATGAGAATAACGGTTATGGATGGTGATTTGTTTTAAATCGACGGTAGTCGACACATAATCTCGTGTTACCGTCCCTCTCCTTGAAGGTTCTTCTGGAATGTATGGGAAGATATTGGTATAATCGTTTGGTTATGCGTAAAAGGAACTTCAGTGATCGTGTGTTAACTGACAGCTAGAAAATTTTAGCAGTCATGGCTAACAAAGCACGTGTTTGGAAAGCATAGATAATTCGTACAGATTTTCCTTATGGAAAACCATGCTGAATGTATTCAGCAGTCTTAACATTATTGTACAAAATCATGAATCGTAGCAGGGTGTGCTGCTCGTAGTCCATAGTTAGGATTAAATTCAACTCGCATCTGTCCGAGGTAATACGTTAGCAGCTTGGATCTCATCATTAGGCTGAAGGAAAAACCTTTATATACATGGGGGATACGAATGGTGTCCTTTGTGGTCATGAATATATGAAATATAGGTGCAAGACAGGAAAGTATCATCGAACAATCGTGAAATATCTCACTGATATGCTGGTACTGGTACTGAAATTCTTGTGTCCTGATTAATACATGGCACCACAAAATGGATATACCCTTTGGAGGGTACCCTGAATTTCTTAGGGATTTTCCAGAATTGGACATGAGTCATGTGTCTTGACTCGTGTCTTGGAAATATAAGATGACATGTGCCTTGACTGGTGTCTTGACATGTGTCTTCGGAAAGTATACATGAGACATGCGTTTTGACTGATGTCTTGACATGTGTCACGAGGTGTGAAACAAATAAAACTACAGATATTAGGTTATTATGCCAGAATTGGCGGATCGGTTGGACTACTGATCCTTTGCATTTCTGATCACGTCAGGGCCGGAACCTCTGTTGCGATTGCTAGGATAGTTGCTGTCACAGTAGTGGTTACTATCGTCTTGTCTGTTAGTTCCATGAAGGTCATTCTCATGATTGTGTTTCATGTAACTATTCAGCTGAGTGGCCGACTGGTACCAGTTCTCACTCATATGACTAAAACGACAACTGAATGAAGTATGCCATGTAACTAAGAATTAGGGACAATGATTGATGGAAATCGTCTGGTGGTGAAGCATCTTCTCGTCCGATTGCTTTGATCTAACGCCTTTGTCATCGTATTGTAAGATCTCCAGGTTTTGAACATCATCAGCATCTCGTAGCGTCTCTAAAATCCGCAGCATCAACCCTTAGTAACATCTCTAAGCTATGAGCGGCATCAGCAATTTGTAGAGTATCAGCAAGTGGAATACGCACACGGGATACGGTACATGGAGTACACATGGAATGCACATGAAATGATCGGTATGGGGTCGATCATCTAACATGATTTTAAAAGGAAAAATGATTGGTTAAACGGTTAGAAAGACCATCACGATAACCTGGCAATGCTAGTATATACCTCATTCTGGTTGCATAGAGAAATGCTAACGTGTGGTTAAATGAATTTCAACGATGATTTTCCTGAAAGCATGATTAATGAAAACCAACCATGACTATCATGAAAGCATGATTTAAATGAATTCCAACAGTGTCTTGCATGAAAGCATAAACAACAAAAGAGACGTAAGACGTAATCAATCATGAAGACGAAATCATCACGAAAAAACATGAAACAACTTAACATGAAGGAGTATATAACATAATCAGCATGAAACTGAAGTTAACCATGACAGTATGAAACATACTTGACATAAAAACATAGTAACTTATGAGGGGACATAAAAAAATTTATGCTAATAAATCGTGAGAAAAATTTTATACATGAAAACAGTTGATGAATACATGATCCAGTTTATAAAAACCCTTTATATGCGCGAGGGTAACCGCCTATGGTCAGTTTACCCAAAACAAAAGACATGGCAAGGGGACGCCAATGGGTCGGTCCCAAAGTTAAAAGTTTCGATAAAAGCACATGCGACTAAATAGGGCCAGTCCTTTACCAACCATTAATTAGTCAAAATTCCTACAACAATGATACATGAAACATAAATAAGTAAAAAAAAATCATCTGTCATAACTTATCAAAAAAAATTTATGTGACTAATTATGAACTATCGGGGTTCAGTCCACATAGCCATAGTTCGCGAGGAACATCATGCATGAAACAATGACACATAACTAAATATGAATGACGGTTGTCCATCCATATTAGTAAAACAATATCGATGAAAACATCAAGGTTAAAACATCAAGGTGCAGAAAACATCATGGTTAAAACAACAATGCGCTGAACACATCAATATGTGGAATAACAAGCATTGGCTTAGGAAGCTCCTGGTGACTACCCACTAGTCACAGGTCAAGTTTTAGAGCCTACAGGTCGAAGCCTTGGCTCTGATACAATAATTGTAACACCCCACTTTGATAAGTGAAGCGTTACGCGTAATTATGGCGTGTCATCAAAGCATGCAAGGTAATATGTACTAAAACATACATGACCATAGGGAAAACCGGAATCAAACATCGGTTCCCAAACATAAGCCCAAAACATAAATAAGTAAATGAAATGAATGAAAGACTACACAAGCATAAGTATACGAAGGCAAAAGGAGAAGAAGTCTATGGCAGCTTCCATCCTATGCACGTCCTCCAAATGCTCGAGTCTGTCCATGGGTACCTACCGTTTTGGGACATGGAAGGAAAGTAACAGCTGAGCATAACGCTAGTTGTCTGTCACGTTAACTGGTTTTAGTTCTGAAAACATAGCTTATGTTACTTATGAAAATCTGTATTAGTTAATGTACCAAAAGCCAATATAGGTCATGAGGTCAAAAACGTGCATGAATACTTGGAGGGGTGACCTCGTCATGCAAATTAGAGGGGCTGTCTCTAATTATACCGGTAAGTGGGTAGGATGGATCAGCTCCTTGTGAAGGATGCAAGGTACACACCACATTCACCATGAAATCCTGACTGAAACATGTAAGTAGGATGCACCCATACGCCCCACATGATAACATAATAATATGGCCATAAGATGAAAGCGACGCCACGAGCTCTCACTCCGCCGTGGTGAAGTCATAACACTTGTGCCTCCAGTGTTATGGTTATGGTACCTCCATAACTAGGTGAAACTGGTCATGCATGTATATGGCTTAGGCAGTTAACTAAACATAAGCAAATCAAAACATATAAAACATATACTAGAAAAACAGTTGGCTGCATACGGGGAATCCTAATAAGGAAAGAATGTCCATACTGAAAGGACGGAGAATCCGTACCTTAAGTCCGGTGAACGAAGAAGACGAACGGAAGAGAGTCCTACTTCGATATCACTAATGCTACATAAACAGTATACATGTATAAGTATTCTGATTACTGAGTATGTAACTGATTTTATATCGTGTTTTAGCTTGTTTTATATGTTCATGTCTTGTTTTATATGTTCATGTATTGTTTACTAATTCTAACGTTATGTTGTGTTTATCATGCATTCTGTATATTCTGATTAATTATTACTTGTATTTCTTGTATTATTATACTTGTTGTGTAATAATAAGTAACTTTCTAAAAATAGTAGGTTTCCTAAAATAGAAAGTTTTCAAAAATAGATTTACTGCTTAAAATAAATAAGTTTATAAAAATAGAAAGTTTCCATAAATAGATTAGCTTCTTAAAATAATTAAGTTTCTAAAAATAGAAAGTTTCCATATTTAGAAATAAGCTGAATTATTAAGCTCATAAGATAAGTTCAAGTTTTACTGATTAATATTCTAAGTCATGTGACTAATAGTATAGTTAATTAATTAATACATGTATATTAAATAAACTATATGTTATAAGATTTAATTAAATATAGCATGATTTAATTTAATTAAAGTGTATATAATACTTAGTTTAAAATGTGTATTAATATCTATATTATTTATAACATAAGTCATGTTTATTAATTAATTATATTCCATGTCTTAAATAATTAATAATACTATAGCCTAAATTAATTAAATAAATACTTAGGTTAAAACATGTATTATTGTCTAAATAATAATAACCTAAGTACATGTTAAATTAAATTAATTATAGTCTTGTTTTAATTAATTTAATTTCCTTGTTAAAATAATATAACTTGTAACATATAAACTTGTAAAAAAAATTAATCATGTAACCGAACCCGTGTTTAATTTAGACCGAACGTGAACCGGACCGGACCCTTGAACCGTGTCGAACCAAAACACCCCTTAGTAGTGGCTACCCGGCCTAGCCGGTTGCCACTGCTTGTACAACTTCACCACCGGCTATAGTCGGTGGTTTCCCCTTGGTATGCCTCGTGTTCCCACCGAAAGAACGAAAAAACCACCGGTCTAAGACCGGTGGTGCTGTTGTGCTGCCGAGACCCACACAGGCCACACGGTTGCCCCGACGTGCGTTGGGGTCCTTGTGTCCCATGCTGTCGAACCACATAGCCCACGCCGAGACCTTGAGGTCTCGGTGGTGGTGTGATAAACCAAGCCGAGAGCTTGGTTGCTCTCGGTGGTGCTTCGGCTAAACAAACCCCACCAAAACCAATTCCTTTTTGATGATTTCTTAAATAGTTTTACTTGTTAATCATGTTTTTAAGATTTAATTAATCATGTGTTCATGATCTCCATAAAAGAAATAAAATAAAAGGTTTTAAGAGATTACCGAATACGTGAATAAAATGAGATAAAGAACACGAACACAACACCCGAAAATCAATACTCAAAATCAATCATCAACACCTTTGGTGTGTCCTTAGGCCGGCGGCAAGAGAGAGGACAAAGGGAGGCTAGGGTTTTTTAATTATTTTGCAAAATCTTGATAAATGAAAAGTCTGTGATTAGTTTTTCCCTTAACTAAACTTTAAATGGGCCTGGCCCTCCCTTGCTCTTTGTGTCCACGGCCAACATAGCCCACAGGGGGTTTCCCAGGCTTTGTTCATGTCTAATAATTTACGTGCTCGTTCGTTAGCACTCTCATGTTAGTTCGTAATTAATTATTCGTGTTATAATAATACTTGTACGTAATTGATATTTATCGTATAATAATAAATATATACGTTGTTACATGTTCGTGATTTAATGTTCATGATTTTATGTTCATGGTTATAATTTTTATTGTTAATAATTATCGTGTACTAACACGTATTTAATATTTATCGTGTAATAACACGTACGTAATTTCTGTAATTAATACTCGTGCCATGTGTTCTTGCTATAAAAGGAAAGTTTTAATATGTGTGTACGTTTATTTAGTGTACTATTCATGGTAAAAGCATGCGGGTTTTACATTCTTAGAGCATGTGCCTTTGGATGGAAGTTATCCAGACTTCTTACTTTATGCACTTCTTACATTATTCTGCTTATTTGGAAATTGTTTAGTCCTTTCTTTTAGTATTTTACTTTTCATGTTTTGAGCTTATGTTGGATTACCGATGTTTGATTCCGGTATTTCCGTTATGGTCGGTTAATGTTTTTGGACATTTACCTTATGCTTTGATGACACGCCATAAATACACGTAACGGATCCACTTATCCAAGTGGGGTGTTACAATTATGGTATCAGAGCTATAGGTTCGACCTGTAGGCTCTAAAACTTGACCTATGACTAGTGGGTAGTCACCAGGAACTTCCCAGATTTTGGCGTTGTTATCTTTCATGTTTCGCATGCATTTATCAGTCACTTTTCTTCAGTTATCAGTCGGTTTTCTTAAAGTTTTGACTAACTAAAAGGTTGGTACAGGACTGGCCATATTTAGTCGCATGCGCTTCTTAGAGAATTTTCGTTTTGGTGAACTGACCATAGGCGTTCACCCTTGCCGTTCAGATTTTTGTATAGATGAACTGACTATAGGCGTTCATCCTTACTCATGTCAGATTCATGTTTTTAGTCGAATATTACTTGATGAATCAACCCATATACGTTCACCAATGTTCAGATCAAATTTTCATGCTTTACAGTCGAATGTTGTTTTGTGAACCGATCCATAGTTGTTCACCTTTGTCATATCAGGACATCACATCAAATTTTGACAAGTATGGATTGGACTACAACCACCCATATTTAGTCCCAGATCGTAAATTTCTATACATGACAGTTTTCAGAAAAAATGACAAGTATGGATCGAACCAGAA
This sequence comes from Glebionis coronaria, assembly GCA_025667525.1. Classification (NCBI taxonomy): domain Eukaryota; kingdom Viridiplantae; phylum Streptophyta; class Magnoliopsida; order Asterales; family Asteraceae; genus Glebionis; species Glebionis coronaria. The sequence goes on along the minus strand of JANFOE010000596.1, from coordinate 444,012 downwards.
TCGCCCATACTTAGTCACATGTTTTCTCTTTTGAATTATGTGATTCAACCATAACCATCCACATTAGTTGATGTTAAACCTCATTTGATTACCTTTTCATGTTCTTTGTAACAGTCAAAGTTTATACTCTCACGTTGATGTCGTCTTCATGCTGATTCAGCTTCATGTCTCCTTATGAGAATTACGTTTTTAGCAAGGTGATGATGTTTTCATGCTAAGATATAGAAGGGTTACAGTAAAATCCTGTTTTTCATAATAAATCATGTTTGGTCTTCATCAGTCATGTCTTCATGCTGACCATTGTCGAAATTCTGTTTAATCATGTTCTTAAACCTCTATACAACCAGCATTAAGTCTACGCAGAAATAACTAGGCTATCATGTTACTCACTTCAGTTTACTACCGTTTAAATTAGTTTATTTCTTTGATCATGGCAGACAAGCGACACCAGTATCGATCATCCTATAAAGATTTCCACCAGTGCCATGTAAAGTATTCCATATGTACCACATGTACCGTGTCTCAGTTATACTCCATATATAGTATTTCATGTGTACTCCACGTACAGTGTCTCAGATATGCTCCAAGTGTAGTATTCATTTTGTACTTCATGTACAGTAGTCCAGGTGTACTCCATGTACCCTACTCCATGGATATTGCTAATCGAACCACAATCATCTCAGGCATTTCCATTTGTCGATATTCTACCAGATGCTGATGCTGCTCCTGAGTTGAAAATTTTACCAGATAATGTTGCTAACACTTTGAAGACCTCACGAATGCTGATGTTGCTGATACTTTGGAGATTCCACAAGATGCTGATGCTGTTTATATTATGAAGACTCTGCAGAACAAGGACGAAAATAATAAATTTGGAATTCTGACAAGAATAAATTTCAACCATCAGACACTACCATTCTATTCCATGCTTTTACTTTCCCAGTTAGATGTCACACTTCACTCAGCTAATCTTTCAGTCAAGAGAGTGGGAACGGGTAACCAGCCTGTCACTCAGCAGAAATAGTTACATGAATCACGGTCATGATAACGACAGTCAAGAAATTGATAGACAAGGCGGTAATGACAACCACCGTGCTTATAATTAATCATTCAGTAACCATCGAAACTCCGAAACGGACGTGACCAGAAATACATAGGTCAGTAGTCTACCCGGCCCGCCAATCCAAACAGTTACCAAAAAAAATTCAGCTTTGTCCAGATTCATCCACTAAAACATATGTCAAGACATCAGTCAAGACATCAGTCAAGACATAGGTCTCAGTTATCATTTCGGAAGACACATATCAGGACACCAGTCATGACACGTCATACGAATCTTTTCTCAAAGTACGAGTCATATTCATAACACCAGTATGCCTTCTAAACCAGATCCTCAGAAAATTCAGGGTACCCTCCAAGGGGGTATACCCGTTCTGTTATGCCACGCATAAATCAGACCAATACAATTCAGTTATCACCACTAAATTATTATTCAGGTTAAACACGTAGTATTCATTCTGTGAGGTCACAGAGGAACACATTCAGTGAAAATCGCCATGTTTATTTCACGTATTCCCATGATAACTTTATTTTTAAAACAGGTATTTACCGACCTCCCAGCCAGAAAGGACTCCACAGTACCACCCATGTTTATTAAAGTTCTCCTTTTAGTTAACGACGAGATCCGTCTTACTAAATCCCAAATATATTCATTATATTTCTGCCAGAAAAATCAATACGAATTATTTCTGCCTTACAAGCGCGTGACTTATCAGTCCATAGCTACGAAGACTTTCTAGCCACCAGTTATGATCCACTTCTGAAATTCTTAAATTATGATCAGCAGATATTCTTTCTTCAGCATTTCCAGAAGTAATTGAGAAGGTGTTCCAGCAATTCCTTCCTAACCATCAGACAGAATTTAACATTGAGCTTGTCTCGAGAACAGAACCTATTTTCAAAACTCTTTATTACATGGCTTCAACTGAGTTAAAAGAGTTGCAGCATTTGCTGCAAGAATTACCGGAATGAGGCTTTATTCGCCCTGACGCACCACCAGGAAGTGCACTGTTTCTGTCTATCATGAAGAAGGTCGGTATTATGAGATCATGTATCAACCACTGAAAATTTTTACAAGATCACCATTCTTAATCAATGTCCACTCCATAAATAGCAGGTTTATCTGAGCTGCTACGATATCTTAAACATTTTCCAGAATAATTTCCAATCATACCACCATCAGTGGTGAGAGAAAGAACATGATGTTTTCCAGACTGTTGTTGCACACGTTATGGCTTCCCTAAAAATTTTGATTTATACTTCTGAGCTCCCTAATGCTCCAGCTATAGTATAAAATTTATGAATAAAAATTTTCATGACTTCTCAGACAAAATCACCAGTATATTCATTGATAACATTCTGATCCGCTAAAGTCTAGAAATATAGGAGAATCATCTTCTCACAGTTGTATAGAATCTCCCATAGGAGAAAATTATATAAGCAGCTTCCCAGATGCGAATTCCAGTTAAACACGGTGGCATTTCTGAACCATCCTATTTCAGTAGAAAGAAGTTTTAGAAATCCTGCGAAGGTGAAGACAATCACCAGATGGTCAAGACTAACGTCTGTAACTAGAGTACAAATTTTTCTAGAAATCAGTTGATTGCTACCGCAGAAATTACTGACAGTTCTCACTAAAAAAAATTTCATGACTTTTCACCCAGATTCCACCAGAATGTACCAAAATTCCAGGCAGGATTTTGATAGAACAGTACAACACGTTGAGGCAGCTATGCTCATATCTAATGCCTGCCACCCCAGCGGGTTCAAGATAGGACACCGATATGCTAATGAGTTATTACAACCATTAGGAATTTCTGATCATAAATGAGATAAGATTCCATGGAGGTTATTGTCGGTTACCACAGACTCAGACGAAGCATGATGCTATCTAAGTCGTTGTTAACCAGTTAACCCAGCCTACACGTCTTCTTTTATCCGAGATGATTACACACTAACAAATCCGTAGGAAATTCAGCAATAGATCGTATGATTCCAAGGTATTCCATCAACAATCTTGTTAGATGGAAATTTACGTTCACGAATCGCGCTCATGTTCATGTTCACGATCACGTGTACGTTCACATTCATGTTCACGTTTATTTTCACTTTCACGTTTACGTCTCATTTGCAGTATGATGTTGTTTAAGTTCATGTTTCGCGTTATCTCATGATTTAAGCTCATGTTAGTGTCATAACATTGTTCACGTTCAAGCTCGTGTGCCATTTCGTGATACACGTTTTATAGTCTTTTACCGAATACGATTACAGAAAGCTTAAGAAACCAGACTCAAGTTTAGCACAACTATTCCATAACCCGGCAGACGTTTCACATCTCAGGCCGTATCGTTTGGCATTCCGTTCTCAGTCAGCATATGTTCATGATATGTCCTAACATCACGTTCACAGAATGTTTCATGTATTATCGTGCACGATATATTCCATACCAGCATTCCTCATTTAATCATGAACCACGTTCACAATTGCTCACGTAGCACGTTCACAATTGTTCACGTAGTTCGTCCCTATATATTTCAACAGCTTGCTCAGATTTATCTTTCAGGATATTTATACGTACCGTTTCATGTATCCTACATACTATAGCTTATTCATTCTATCAGATTCAGAAAATCCATCTTAAGTATGGAACCGGAAACTATTCAGATCATCAGGACCAAGATTTTCATTATGTCTAGACCTTTGAAGGAGTCGTTCGAGTGGGAAGCCACTCGGAACGGAGGAGTCCATCCGGACCTCTCATACCTTTTCCTTCGATAAATCCAATTAAGTTCTTCCAGTCATGTCACGTTCCATGTTAACTCCAGTCATGTCATGTTATACCTTTCAACAATAGTATGTTGTAAATCAAGGACGAATGGTCCTTCAGCTTATGTGTCTTTTCAGCCTTCATACTCGGTCAGCATATATGTCCTTTTAGTTTTTATAACTCCACCAGCTTATAACCTTAATTCGAGGACGAATTTCTCCTTTTTAGAGGGGAAGATTGTAAAACCACGGCATAATCGCATCTTTAATTAGGGGACGAATTATTTTTTAGAAGGGAAGAATTGTAAAACCCGTATTTAAAATTAGAATATTAAATACGTAGTCTCGAATCATTATAAACTATATATATAATTATTTAGGAAAATAATTATTACAAATGTATTATTTTAGCATACAGAAAAGATACTTACGTTCAAGAAAGAAATAAATAAACACGCGAAAATTTAAATACGATGGTACGTAAATAAACTTCAAGTGTCTAAAATGAAAAGAAAAATATATATAATAATGGGCCGGTTTTAAAAGAATAAAAGAAAGAAAGAAATGGGCTTGAGCCCGGCCCGTTGGAAAACACAAATACAGGAGAACCTCACACTATTCTTCATTCCATCAGTTGTAAAAAAAGAAAAGAAACGTTGGTGCTAGGGTTTGTGGCCGCCGGGACAAAACAAGAAAAAAAAAAGGTTTTGATCTAAAATCTATTCGGGTAGTGTGTTTATAATCCTTGCAATCACGGAATCAAGGTAAGCAAATTCTATTTTTCTCATTCAGTAGGTCAAATCCATCTTATTGATTTATTAAATTCCCAATTATACATGTTAAATATGAAATTAAACCAAGGGCTAGTCGGATTTCGGGTTTTGCCATGAAAACCGAGATGCATTAAGCTCTCGGTGGACTGTGATGATGAACCGCCGAGACAAAATGTCTCGGCGACCCTTTCTCTACCCAGCCGTGACCCACACAATGGCGGCTTGTGGTTGTTTTCGACCAACCAGGGCTAAAAGAACCCACCAGGGGTGGTTGATATTAAAACAGTGGAAAAAAATGGCTCAGCAGGGGTGTTTGGGATTAAATCTCAGCAAGGGGGTGTTTGGGATTGCGAACAGTGGGAAATAATAACTAACGGTGAGAAGAATACATAAACAGTAGGAACTTCATTAAATCGGTGGGAACACCATAGAGGGCAGTGGGAAAAGATTTGGACAGAAGAATAACTTTTTAATATGAGATTAGCGACAGATTAGCGACGCCAACAACTTTTATTGACAGTTTTAAGAACTCAGCTTTTAGTCACACTTCTTTTAGTGACAGATTTTCTATTGCTAAGTCAAATAGGCAGATTTAATATAATTTTTGAATTGTTTTAGTGCGACCGAGAAAGTGGTATCTCGGTAGGCTCGAGATATAGTTAAAATAATAAAAAAGTGAAGATTTTAAATTATACCTTTTATTACGTATTTTTAAAAATGTCTTAATAATATATTTAAATGAATTAAATTAAAATAGTTTTATATTATTTAAAAGGGTATAATTTTATTAAGGAAAATATAAATGATTTTGGAAACTTTCTAATTTAGCAAACTTTATATTTTTAGCAGGTTACTTAATATAGTATTAATATAGCGTAAGAATACGTTTGTACCGTAATTAATAGTAGAACGATAATACGTTAAAAAGGAAATATTAGAATACCAGACTTATCAGTTTATATACATACCGTATTACAAGAATAAAATAAATCACGTAAAATCAGTGAAAATAAATATATATCAGTCAACTTATCTTCGCGTCTATTATTATTGTAGCTTCCATGAAAGTCCGAGTAGTATTCTTTCAGTCTTTCATTTAGTCAGTTACTGGACTAGAGGTACGGATTTTCCGTCCTTTAGTAAGGACTTCCTTTCTATGTATGATTAGGATTCCCCGTCTGCAGCCAAATGTTTTCCCCAGTATATGTTTTAAGCTTATCAGTAATCATGTTCATAACTAAATAAATTGCATGAGCTTTATTTACAAGCATGATCAGTTTATGTACTAGTTACGGAGGTACCGTAACCATGACACTTGAGGCACCGGTGTCGTGACTCACATGCAGGATAGTGATATCCTGCATCGTCCCACTCAGCTCAGCTTGGCCATTTTATCAATATTATTAGTGGGGCGTATGGATGCATCCTAGGCTTATCAGTTTACAGTTTATCATGTGAATGTGGTGTGTGCTCTACATCCTTCACATTGGAGCTGATCCCTCCACCCAGCACAGTATTTAGAGGTCACCCCTAAATAGTTATTTAGAGGTCACCCCTCTACAGCATGACGAGGACACCCCTCTATGTATTCATGCAACAGTTGTTACAGCACATGACTTATTAGTAAGTGTGAAAACACTTATCCGTTTACCACTTAAATATAATAATAACCAAGCCAAAACGTGTATTTTATGTCGTAAATGTCGGAATTATGCGTGGTTTGTGTTTTTGTTGTGATTTAGGACTAAAATGTGAAAAGGGAAGAAAACACGGGCTTTCACGGGCTTTTATCGAAGAAAAAGATAAAAGACGAAGTCAAAAGATCAAGAGTGCAAAAAGAACGGAAGTCCAAGGCCTATTCTGAAGATTTATCGAAGAAAAAGTCTAAAGACGGAAGTTTAATGAAGTCGAAGAACTCAAGACTAATAAATGAAGAAATTATAAGACAAGTTCAATTTATCCATCGACAAATCCCGAGACAAAGTCGAGAAAGTCTAAGAATTTATAAGACGAAAAGATGAGAAGAAGAATAAAGCATCAACACATGTTAATCCTCCTATAAATACCCTCCTAATGTGTCATTAGGAGGTGTTAGCTAATTTGACACATTAGTCTTTCTATTTTTATTTCCTTGCACTTTCATATTGTCATTTACTTAATTGTCTTTAATTTCAAGTTATTTCCAAGTAAGTTTTTAATTTGTGTTGTTGAATTTTTATGTTTAATCAAGTTTTTAATTAATCTCTCATTCTATCTTTCTTGTCTTGCTTAATCTTTATGCTTATTTTCTTATGGTTATGCTTATTTTATTGTTTGTTATGTTTTTATGTGTTTGATTGTGTTAGCTTGTTGTTCTTATAGCTTATTTTGTGCTATTCTTAAATTTAATTAAGTGTTCTTAAAAGTTATTTTATAAAAAGTTGATTTTAAATATTTTGATTATATAGTGTTTTTAAAAGTTTTAAAATTTTGGCTTATTTGCTTTTTCTTAAAATTATTTTGGTTAAGTTTCTAGTAAGTGCTTATTTGGTTTTTAGCTTAGTTTCCTTGTTGCTTATTTTGTTTCTAATTCAGGTTGCCAAAACCCTAGTAATCCGAACTAGGTGTAGGATTTGCCTTTTCCCGAATTAGATTGGTATTTTACTTTTCCCGAACTACTTGCTAATGTTGTTTTCCCGAATTGCATGTTGATGCATTTCCCGAATTAGGTGCATGATTCCTTTATTCTGACTTATTTGCAAAATAACATATTCCGAATTATTTATCTGATTGGATTCCGAATTGCATGTGGGCCACTTATTACGAACTAGGTTTGGCATAACATAATCCGCATTAGGTCCTGGACTCTCATTCCGAATTACATGTGGTTCTCGTTTCCCGAACTAGGTGACGAATTCATATTCCGAATTAGGATCAGAGTTTGTATTCTGGATTAGGTGTGAAAAGTGCATTCCGAATTAGGAGTTTGATCTATATTCCGATCTAAGTGTTGTTTACACATCCCGAACTAGGTAAGGAATTGTGTATTCCGACTTAGGTTTAGCATTGTGTTTCCCGAATTAGGTTTAGTTCTTGTTTTTAGTTTAGTTTTTTAAATGTTATTTTTCCCGCTATTTTCTTTATGCTCTATTTTCAATTGTTTTATCTTAAAGTCATTTAAAGTTTGCATTTTTATCTAAGTTTTCAAATTTACTTTTTAAGCTTTAACTTCTCGTCATTTAATTAATTTACTTTTAAAGTCTTAATTTTTCACCATTTACTTTTTAATCACTTTTAGCTTTATTTACCTTGCCTTTTACTTTAAATGTTTTGCAACTTCATTTTACTACAACGACAACATATTATTTTTACCCACCAAAAGACGACTGAGTCACACAATAAACCATTGTCAATTCGAATCGAGACAAGACGATAACATTTTATATATATAAAATCTCTAGTATTAAAAATGGCATTTTCGTGAAGATTAACGGTTTTCTGTGAGAGACGCGTTGGATTTTGGGATCTGTTCACTCGTGAACGTTATTTTTCGTGTCAAAAATTTTCAAAAAATCCTAAAAAACAAAAAATTTCAAAAATCCCAAAAATGCTAAAAATCAAAAATTTTCAAAAATCCAAAAACATTAAAAAAACTCATTGATGTAGTGTTTTAACCACTCTTTAGGAAAAGAGAGCAAAATAGGGAAAGTATTAAGTGTTCGTTTAGGAAAACGAAAGCACTTATGACCAATGAAGTTCAAGTTCGTTTCCCAAGGAGGCAAGTGCGTTGTGTTAAGAGATGATTAATTTGTGATTATATTGATGAGAAAAGAGAAAGAAAAAGACGAATTACGCTAAAAATTACACTACGACGTAAAAAACGTAAAACCGTAAAATTTGACGAAAAATGAAAGTGTCCTAAAAATTACCAAAAAATTACCTAAAATCAAGAAAAATGTAATTTAAGACAAAAATGCAAACAAAAATTTCCAAAACCTTTTTAATAATTTTATATTAATTTTTAAAGTTTGTTAAAAACCCTAAAATTAAATAAAATAAAAAATAAGTTAATTTGAAAACTTAAATGAATGTAAACCTCTAATTACTTAATTAAAACTTAAAAACTATTTTTCCAAATTTTTAAAACACTTTTTTCTATTTTTTAATTACTTTCTATAATTAAAACTAAAAATAATCATAAAAAATTAATTAATGATGTGAAAATAAACTTTTTATACTAAAAAGTCTTAAATTAAGCCTAGAATGCAAGAAAAATAAAAAGTCTTATTTGTAAGCTGATTGTTTGAATAAGCTAAAACTTAAAACCACTTAAATAACAAACCAAGCAAAGGTTAACCAGTCAAAGACCCTAGGACAACTGGTTAACGCGTTGGTGTGTGAGAGGAGTGGTGCAGGTTCGAGTCCTGGCCACGTCCTTTTAGTAAAAACTTTTTTTTTTACTTTTCTTTTTGCAAAACTTGATTCTGATGATTTACTAATGCCAAAAACACTAACCATAGCTAAAAATTATCAAGAATCAATACAAAACTAAGCAAAAACGTATCCATATTTAATAAAAATGCTATAGTGCAATTTTTCCCAAGAATTAGTTATGTCCGAGAACCAAGTCGTTCTCTGATGACACAGAAAAGTCATTGATGAACTTGGTGTCCTGATTTGGCTTAGGAAAGCCTTGCTTGATTGCTTGTTTTGGTAAGAATAGGCACCTCACAAGTCAGTTGACTTGTGGGAGTCACAAATAACACATAAACATCATATTCAAGCACTAAACACACAAGATCAAGCACAAATATGGGTCTGGTGGATATAGCTGATGCAATTGGCTCAAAGATGGATTTCAATTGACCAAAGCTTGTTCAAAAACTTATCAATCCACAACAAAGCAGCCTACAATCCTAAATTATGCTAAGTTCTAACAGTCTAACAAGATTGGTGGTCTAAAATTATCAAAAACCTACTAATTTTTTAGCTTGCTGATTGAAACTGGATTTACAAGGTTTGTGAAAAAGGAGAAAAAGCAAGAACAAAAAAACGTAGCTAAGTTTAATGCCCTTTATATAAAGGGCTTACATGGTCCTAGTCTTTGAAACCCTAATGTATAAAATCCCTAAAAATTCCTTGAAGAGTTTTGGAATATGCCTCTAAGATGCCAGATTTTGAATCTTCTTCTAGACGACTTGGCCTTCATGTGATCAACCATGTGAAATTCTTGGACTGTTGTGGGGATTCTAGGTATACCAAGGTGTTTTGGAACGTTGGATGACAAGAGAAAACCTTTTAGCCGTTGATGAGGTTGTACTCCTTTGTTTTCTTGTGCAGGGGAGGATCAGGGGTGTCACATGAGTGAGAGTGACGGGTTATTTGGGTGTGGGTTGTGATTAGTCTAAGGTTAATTACCCATTTGGATAATTTGGTTCAAAAACCCTTTGTTTTTATGTTAATTCGACCTGGGATTATCTAGGGTTCATGGGGGTATTAAGGGGGAGTTTAATCTATTTGGGGATTAGTGGGTTTTTAAAAATATGTTTAGGAGGGAAAGAGTATTAAACTGATTTAATCAGTTGGTGGAGGGTGACGTGGAGTGGAGGGTGAGGTGATTGGTTGATGTATTAAGTGGGGTGAGGTGGCTTGATGTGAGTGGAGGGATGAGGTTTCGTTGTCTGGGCATAATTGGCCCCTCATTTTCCTTGTTCTTTTCAAACCCAACTTTCAGCAGCCAAAACTTTAAGTCCCTTGTTAAATAAGTTTTTGTTTTTATAATTTTGCCACAAAAACTTTACAAACATTTATCCAAGGACTTGTTTTGCCAATTCATGATATTTGAAGGACTGATTTTGGCATTTTCTTCATTCTTCAAGGTCTTGACTTGTTTGTTGACTTCTTGGAGGACTAAAATTGACAAGTCATGATTTATAAGGGACCATTTTTGCCAATTCTTCAAAGTTAAGGGCCCTTTTTGTAAATTTGACAAACTTTATGGACCAATCTTCTAATTATGAATATACAAGGGTTTAAAGTGTCAATTCTTCAATATTGGAGGACCCTTCTTGCATAATCTTCAAATCTTCAAGGGTTTTTCTTGGAAAATCAATACTAGGGCTTGGTTCATTGTGCGGCTTCGTTTCCCGTGTTCGTTTTTGCATGATTCTTGTGATGTTTTGTCATTTTCTCAATATCCATACCTAAAATACACAAGTAACAAACACAAGCATATATTTGGCCATTTTCATGATATTAAATGCATTTAAAGCCCTTTTTGGACGATGAGACTATGTATAACAGCAGTCTCATCACTCCCCCATACTAAACCATTGTCGTGCCCTCACGCAATGCTAGAATAAAGTATCTTATCATCTCCAAAATTCATTTTTATTCACTTTTATTGAATGATAAACTAGCTACACTACTACTATTAATTCTACTTGCGTTTTAGACATAATGTATGATTTTCATCGCAAAATGGGACGTTTAGGTTCATAGAATAAGAACACGTGAATGCTTCGTTAGAAATAATTTCATCGTCCTCGATTTTCACCCCAATTCCATGCTAAGCGTGCAACGAGATCATTGTCGTTATAAGTTAGTAATGCTAACACTACTCATATGCCCTAATCACGTACTTATCCTCCCATTTTTGTAAGTTGTATCTCTTATATTTTATTTTTGTCTTGAATGTTTCACGAGGATACATTGTTTGACTTATGCGATAATAGAGATTTAGGTCAAAAAATAGAGTCCTAACGGTGTAACCAAGACCATCGAATTAATAACCCCTCCTAATAGACAACGATGTCAAAAAATTAAGTCAGCAAGAAGGATCGATAAACACGTTTTTATAACGGTTTTGAACATGAGACTTATTACCAATACTTTTATATGCCCCCTAACGGAAGGGCCTTATTATCATAGGTTTACCTCCATCTTTTATTCAACTTCGCCATGAAGCTTTTATTATGACTTCGGTCTTGCCTTGCCTTTTCTTATCCGCCTCATCGGTGGTTTTATTATGGCCAAAGACGTATATCCTCACGCTAAAAGCGAATTTTGGATCTTTAAAGCTTCAAAGATTAAGGCTTGATTCACTTTCAATTTTGCATAGATTTTTCGGCCTTGTGAGCTTCAAATTTTTTGCTTGATTTAGGTGAGCACTTGAAATCTTATTATTGGGTGAAGCTTTCGATTATTCGGGTTGCCAATACTTCAAAACCGTGACGCTGGCGATACCTTAATGTCTTCCCAATTTAATTACATGGAAGCTACTAGAAAATACTAAAAACCAACAATAAAGACTAAACCGCTAAGTCAATATTTATTAAGCAAAAAATATTTACAAGTGAGGGGATAATAAGCAAACAACGAGAACACATGAGTCTTTGAAAGAATACGAGTACTCTACGTTTAGCATAGTAACTTATAATTAACTCTATCATTTCTCGTCCTCATTTAAGAGAATTAGCCTAATATAAAGTTAAGGAATCGAAGCTAAGTGCTCAACACACACGGTCGAGTCAAAAATAACTCTTATTCTCGCCATCGGAAAACCTACATTCGTGTCTTCAAACACTTATAAAACATGAGAAAAATTTTAAAACTTGGCCATTTTAGCCTTATTTTGCAACAAAACGATAAACAAAAAGATAAACTTTGGAAAGCGTGAAGGTTTGGCAAGGCAAGTATCTATTCACCCCCCATACAAAAGTTAAACATTATCCTCAATGTTTCGAGTCTAAGGGTAGGATACCCCCATACTAGAGACGTAGTCGAATGCTTAATCTAGCATGGAAAGGGTGTAACCGTTAAATTTTAAAGCCGTTTATGAAGTGTGCTATAAACCTAAGGTTAGAACATCAAAGGATATATCATGGATATTGAGAAAGTCTTTAATGCAAACGATCGAGTGCTCCCATAAAACGAACACGAGAGGCTCCAATCGTGAAGATAATGATCATCTAAAATCCACAATTCACAAACAACCACGGAACAAAGGTTGGAAGGGCACAAATCCCCACACGTTACTACATTAGAAAGCGATAATATGTACATAGGATAAGCATGGGACTCCCCCACGAGGCACCTCGTTTTTGATTACCGAGTCATGAGCTCGACTCGATCCCGTCCATACTAATTATCATTGGGGAAGGTGATTTGGTCGAGGTAGTTCAAGGATGGAACTTCCCCGCCAAAGTAGTGCTTCAACCTATGTCCATTCACCTTGAAATTGGGGCCATCATCTTGAGCTAGCTCGATGGTCCCATATGGAAAAACTTGAGTCACGGTGAATGGACCGGACCAACGGGATTTCAACTTACCAGAAAATATTTTCAAACGTGAGTTAAAAAGCAACACTTGATCCCCAATGTTAATAACCCGGTTTTTAATTTTTGAATCATGAAACTTTTTAGTCTTTTCTTTATAGATCAATGAATTTTCATAAGCAATATCCCTTAATTCATCCAATTCATTTAATTGCATTTTCTGGTGTTTTCACGTGGTCTCTATAACATCATTACAATGCTTAAGGGACCAATAAGCTTTGTGTTCAAGTTCAATTGGCAAGTGACAATTCTTTCCATACACAAGCTTATAAGGAGTGCACCCGATGGGTGACTTATGAGCGGTCCTAAAGGCCCATAAAGCATCGTCCAACTTATCCGACCAAGATTGTCGGTTTTCCCCAATAGATCTCTCCAAGATCCTCTTCAAATCTCGGTTTGCAGCCTCGACTTGCCCACTCGTTTGTGGGTGATAAGTCGTAGAAAGACGATGTGTAACCCATATTTCCTTAGGACCCTTTCGAATTGGTCTTTAAAAAAATTGGTTCCACGATCGCTTATGATCGCACGAGGGGTTCCAAACCGAGAAAACAAGCTTTTCAAAAACTTGACTACCACACGAGCATCATTGGTGGGCAAAGCCTTAGCTTCCCCCCACTTAGATAGGTAGTCAACGGCGACAAGGATGTACTTATTACCACGAGATGATGGGAACGGCCCCATAAAGTCAATGCCCCAAACGTCAAAGATCTCACACACTTGGATGATATTTTGTGGCATTTCATCTTTTTGTGAGGCTTTTCCTTGTCGTCGGCATGAGTCACACGACTTCACAAGTTCATGTGCATCTCGGTAAATAGTAGGCCAAAAGAAACCAGCATCAAAAACCTTCTTAGCCGTGAGATTAGCACCGTGGTGACCACCTGTGGGTCTTTCGTGACAAGCTCTAAGGATGTTAGAAGCTTCGGTACCAAAGAAACAACGTCGAATAATTTGATCCGCACAAGTTCGAAACAAGTAAGGGTCGTTCCAAAAATAGAACTTGACGTCACGAAAGAATTTTCGTTTTTCTTGAGTCGTCATACCCTTGATGATGAAGTTGCCCGCATGGTAATTTGCGATGTCCGCAAACCATGGGGTAGAAGAATCAAGCTTAGAATTCACTACACCAAGTGTCTCGAGCGGAAATGTTTCGGTGATTTCCTTGGGCTCGTAAACACTTTGGTGAGGATCTTCCAAACGAGAAAGATGATCGGCCGCTAGATTCTCGGCTCCTTTTTTTGTCAACGATTTTGTGATCAAATTCTTGAAGGAGGAGAATCCAACGAAGTAATCTCGGCTTTTCATCTTGTTTAGCCATAAGATACTTGATAGCCGAATGATCCGTATACACTATGCATTTAGTCAAGACGAGATAAGGTCGAAATTTCTCAAATGCATACACCACGGCATGGAACTCCTTATCCGTTGTAGTGTATTTTAGTTGAGCCTTTGTCATCGTCTTGCTAGCGTAGTGAATAGGCAAGAAGTGTTTTTCATGACGTTGCCCCAATACGGCCCTAATAGCGTAGTCACTAGCATCACACATGAGCTCAAAGGGGAGGTTCCAATTGGGAGCAACAAAAATGGGAGCTTCGGTAAGTTTCCTCTTAAGGATTTCAAAGGCTCGTACATAATCTTCATCAAAGACAAAACGTACATCTTTTTCAAGGAGATGTGTAATAGGTCAAGAGATCTTTGAAAAATCCTTGATGAATCGATGATAAAAGCCCGCGTGGCCTAGGAAACTCCTAACTCCCTTGACGGTTTTGGGATGAGGTAATTTGGCGATGACGTCTACCTTAGCTTGATCTACCTCAATCCCCGCTTTCGAAACCTTGTGCCCTAAGACGATTCCACTTTTAACCATAAAATGACATTTTTCCCAATTAAGCACTAAGTTGGTCTCCTCACAACGTCTTAACATTATCTCAAGGTTTCCTAAACACGAGGTGAACAAATTACCAAACACGGAAAAGTCATCCATGAAGACTTCCATCGTCTTCTCGATCATATCATGAAAAATAGCCATCATGCACCGTTGGAAAGTTCCCGGTGTATTGCAAAGTCCGAATGGCATTCTACGATAGGCAAACATTCCGTATGGACACGTAAACGTAGTTTTTTCTTGATCACGAGGATCGATGGGGATTTGGAAGTAACCGGAAAAACCATCGAAAAAACAATAGAAGTCGTTTCCCGCAAGACGCTCCAACATTTGATCCATGAAGGGCAAGGGAAAGTGGTCTTTTCGAGTGGCGTCATTCAACTTTCGATAGTCAATGCACACCCTCCAACCGGACACGAGTCTAGTGGGGATTAACTCATTTTCATCGTTTGGCACAACGGTCATTCCTCCCTTTTTAGGGACACAGTGAATGGGACTCACCCAAGGGCTATCGAATATAGGGTAAATCTTTCCCGCGTCTAGTAGTTTTAAAACTTCCTTTTTGATGTCGTCGTGAATTTTGAGGTTTACCCTACGTTGGCATTGAATTGCGGGCTTGTAGTCCTCCTCCATTAAGATTTTGTGTGTACAAAATCTGGGATCGATCCCCTTAATGTCGGATAATTTCCACGCAATTGCTCCTTTGTGAGTCTTTAGAACATCGATAAGTGCTTTTTTCATCATCGGAAAGGTCCTTTGCAATAATAACCAGCAACTCATCGTCTCCTTCCAAGAATATGTATTCATGGTGTGGAGGAAGATCTTTCAATTCGATGGTTGGTGGTTCCTCGATTGAAGATGTAGGTTCGATACTTATAACCTCCACCGGCGGAGGAAATGGGAAATCGTTTAGAAAATCTTTGATAATCGAGAAGTCCTCATCGTCATTGAGGTCTTCGTTACACGTACGTGGAACATCATATTCCTCTAACGTAAAACCACCTCCTTCGAATAGAGTGAACGAAGGTGTCGAATTATCAATGATGGGATCTAGCATTGTGGGATTGCCACAACTAGCTTCGTCAACAAAACCTAATATTTCTTGTGAATATTCCTCGCAAACGACATCAATCTTGTCAATATCAATGTCGTTTATGTAAGCGATGGAATAAACATAATAAAGTGTAGAGTTTTGTGTTGCGTTTATAACAAGTTCCTCATCGTTGAATCGCAAAGTGATTTTTCGAGCATGAACGTCGATAATCGCTTTCGATGTGTCTAAAAATGAACGTCCTAAGATGAGAGGAACTTGAGGATCCGTAGGAATATCGGCAATGATAAAGTCTTTGGGATAGTAGATTTTTCCCACTTTCACAAAAACGTCTTTGGCCACCCCACATGCGGGAATCATAGAATGATTGGCCATTTCGATAGACATTTGTGATGGAGTAAGATTAGGAAGATTGAGCAACTTGAATATGGAAAGAGGCATCAAATTAATGCTAGCACCAAGATCGTCCAAGGCATAGCGTTCTTCCATATCTTGAATTGCACATGGAATCAAAAATTTACCGGGATCGCCGACTTTTTGAGGTATGCGGTTAAGATAAACCGATGAACAACTAGACAATTTTTGCAATTTCTCCTTGTCGTTCAACATACTCTTAAAGTTTACGGCAAATCTAGGCATCATGATTAGTGCGTCGGCGAAACTTATGTTAAAGTGCAAGTCACGAAACATTTTGATGAAAAGCTCAAATTGGTAATTGCTTGGTTCTTGCATCTTTTCCTTTCGAAGTCTCGAAGGGTAAGGTAAAGGAGGTGTTGGTAAAGACGATGACGGTTCAAATGAAGAGGGTGGTGTGGGGTGGGGCATAGGCATAGCCTTTGGAATCTCGGGTTCCAATGATGGTAAGGGGTCGGCCGTAGGCGTGGTATGAGCGGTACTTCGTGGGATTGAGATATGCTCTTTTCCAACCACAACCTCGGGTTCTTCCTCAATTAGCTCCTCCATAGGAGCAATTGGTTGAGGAGTTGGTTCCTTAAGTATCTTACCACTTCGTGTGGTAATTACTTTCATCTCTCCCTTCGGGTTTGATATGGTGTTACTAGGTAGACTACCCGAAGTAGAGGCTTTGTTCCCCATGACCGCTTCCAAAATAGCATTTAGCTTAACATCTTTACTAGCGGCTTTTTGGTCTATCCTTTGTTCAAGCCTAGAATGACTTTGCTCAATTTTATTGTTTTGACCTCTAATTTGATTAGCAAAATCGTTTTTCAACTCATTTTTCATATTGGTATTTTCCTTAGCTAAATTAGCTAACTCCTTTGTGTTTTTAGCCGTTTCCCTAGCTTGACTAGCCAATTGCTCTTGAATGTTTTCCAAAATCTTATCATTTGCTGTAGCGTAATTCAAAAAGTCATTTGGAAGCTCTTTAGTGTAAGCATTTTGAAGACTTTGACTTGGGTTTTTAAAATTACGGTTTTGGTTTTGATTTTGGAATTGACTACTACCCCCTTGATTCCCATAGTTTTTATTACCCTTGTAATTGTTTCTTTGATTTATTTGGTAACCAACTTGATTGTTTCGATAATTGTTAGCATTTTGATTTGGTGAAAAACCCGGTGGAGTCAATTGATTAGTGCGGGTAACTTGACCATGTTGGTTATAAGTTCCCGCGGTCGCGTAGGCACTCGAAGTGTTACCACCTTTGGTAATGCAATCGGAGTAATCGTGAGCTCCACCACAATACATACAGGAAACCTCAACCGCTTTAGCCATAGCGGGAGTGGGTTGTTCACCAACTTTAACTCAATTAGCAATCCCTTAAGTTTATCAAAAATCTTATTTTCCAAATTAGCCTCGATTTGGCAAGCATCAATGGTATGTGACAATGAAGGCGAAGGTGAAGACGAAGTCTTATCAACACTCGATGTGCTACGAGGAATATAAACCTTATACCTATTATCAATGATTAACAATGCTTCCTCGACCGTTTTACACAAAACATTACCACCTGCGGCGGCATTAAGATAATCACGCTCATGATCGTTCAAGCCATTGTAAAACGTGTCAATTTGATGCAAGTCGGAAAAACCATGATGAGGACATTCGTGCAACATTTCCTTAAACCTATTCCAAGCCGTTGAAAAACTCTCATTATACTCTTGTGAAAACTTTGAAATCTCGTTTTTCAAATGGGTAGTCTTAGAGGGCGGAAAAAATTGGTTCACGAACTTTGAAACGAGATCCTTCCACGTCAATATAGAATTGGGTGGCTCTTTCTATAACCAAATTTTAGCGGGCCCCGCTAAGGAATACGGAAAAATCATCATCTTAATCGAGTCGTTAGAGACGTCCTTAAACTTGCAAGTGGCGGTAAGAAGATTGAATGGGCGAATGTGGTTATAAGGGTTGTCCTTTTCGTCACCATGAAACTTGTTGTTTTGAATCATGGACAACAAACCCGTCTTAACCTCAAAATTCTCCGCAAGGATAGCGGGAATCACAATCGCTTCTCCATAACCCTCGGTGGATGCTTGAAGCAACTCCATCATAGTACGATTAGCCATGGGAGCTTCTTGTTCTACGATAGGTTCGTCAATAGGAGACTCCTCAATAGAAAGATTAGGAGTGGTTTCCTTTCGGTTTCTCCGTTTACGTGCACGTCTAGCTTGGTTGCGAGTTTGCATAAACATCACGTATAACGTGGGGATGAGCAAAGAAGATTCTTTTTGGTGTTTTTAATTTTTTCAATTTTTTTGGTTTTTAATTGTTTTTACTTTTTTGGATTTTTTTTATTGTATTAAGTAGAAAAAAATCTACAAATCTCCTCCTTAATTAAATCTCTTGATTAAAGAAGACTCGAGGAATGAAAACGATCACGTGAAGTGAACGCCTTCGATGACTTTAGAACGTTGGTGGAACACCAAAACGTTCAAGAGGGTTTAATCAAATGAAACCAAGAAAATATATATGATACTTAGGTAATACTTTGGTTGGCAAACCCTCAATTAGCCCTTTTTATCTAAACACTCACAAGCAAGCGGGGAAAGGAGGCGGCGCGTAGCACTTAAGAGCCTTTTTCCTTAGGGTATATTTTATAATACACGCCTTATACCCACCTTATAGTTTGTGTTTTTCAAAATTAAGCTTCACGAAAGTATTTATCTATTTTGCCTTTTCTTTCTTGTTTGAGATTCGAATACAATGATTGAGTAATGACCTCCCAATCAAGGTTGTGTTTTCACAATTTTAGAGTACTTGTGAATTTATTATTCTACGTATACAATATAGTAATAGTATTCACATAAAAAACGAAAAACCGATAATACGTATTAGTAGAGTGCTACTAATACAATTAGCTATTATGGCTATATAAAAACAACAATTGCTCAAACAAAACACAACACGCCTCTCCGGCAGCGGCGCCAAAATTGATGTAGTGTTTTTACCACTCTTTAGAAAAAGAGAGCAAAATAGGGAAAGTATTAAGTGTTCGTTTAGGGAAAACGAAAGCACTTATGACCAATGAAGTTCAAGTTCGTTTCCCAAGGAGGCAAGTGCGTTGTGTTAAGAGATGATTAATTTGTGATTATATTGATGAGAAAAAAGAAAGAAAAAGACGAATTACGCTAAAAATTACCCTACGACGTAAAAAACGTAAAACCGTAAAATTCGACGAAAAATGAAAGTGTCCTAAAAATTACCAAAAAAATTACCTAAAATCAAGAAAAATGTAATTTAAGACAAAAATGCAAACAAAAATTTCCAAAACCTTTTTAATAGTTTTATATTAATTTTTAAAGTTAGTTAAAAACCCTAAAATTAAATAAAATAAAAAATAAGTTAATCTGAAAACTTAAATGAATGTAAACCTCAAATTACTTAATTAAAACTTAAAAACTATTTTTCGAAAATTTTAAAACACTTTTTTCTATTTTTTAATTACTTTCTAAAATTAAAACTAAAAATAATCAAAAAAGTTAATTAATGACGTGAAAATTAAACTTTTTATACTAAAAAGTCTTAAATTAAGCCTAGAATGCAAGAAAAATAAAAAACAGTAACAAACCTAAATAAATAAGCTAAAATCAGCTTATTTATAAGCTGATTGTTTGAATAAGCTAAAACTTAAAACCCCTTAAATAATAAACCAAGCAAAGGTTAACCAGTCAAAGACCCTAGGGCAACTGGTTAACGCGTTGGTGTGTGAGAGGAGTGGCGCAGGTTCGAGTCCTGGCCACGTCCTTTTTTAAAAAAAAAAATTTACTTTTCTTTTTGCAAAACTTGATTCTGATGATTTACTAATGCCAAAAACACTAACCACAGCTAAAAATTATCAAGAATCAATACAAAACTAAGCAAAAACGTATAGACATTTAATAAAAATGCTACAGTGCAATTTTTCCCAAGAATTAGTTACGTCCGAGAACCAAGTCGTTCTTTGATGACACAGAAAAGTCACTCATGAACTTGGTGTCCTGATTTGGCTTAGGAAAGCCTTGCTTGATTGCTTGTTTTGGCAAGAATAGGCACCCCACAAGTCAGTTGACTTGTGGGAGTCACAAATAACACATAAACATCATATTCAAGCACTAAACACACAAGATCAAGCAAAAATAAGCACAAATATGGGTCTGGTGGATATAGCTGATGCAATTGGCTCAAAGATGGATTTCAACTGACCAAAGCTTGTTCAAAAACTTATCAATCCACAACAAAGCAGCCTACAATCCTAAATTATGCTAAGTTCTAACAGTCTAACAAGATTGGTGGTCTAAAGTTTTCAAAAACCTACTGATTTTTAAGCTTGCTGATTGAAGACTATTTTTGCCAAAAATACAACATGCAACTCTCACAAATCCTATCTAACATGAACCAAACTAACATAACAACCCATTAATGACCTAAGAAGTATGTTTGACTAGTTTTTAACAGATTTGATGTAACTTGTATAAATTAAAACCCTAAGCCCAAACAACCCTTTAACTTTCTGATAATGGACTTTAACAAAGAAGATTCTTGTAAGAGTAAACCAAATTGATTAAAAACTATCTAAGCATGCATAAGGAACACCAATAAATATGATCAAACAGAAAAAGCTCATTTTTAGCAAGTTTCATACACATCAACACAAAACTCATAATAAGCTTACAAAAATTACCAAAAGGTGTTCAAGACACTACCTGAACTAATGCCTTCCAAGAGGTAAAGTCTAAGAGCTTATGTGAAGCTTATGAAGTGTAGAGAGTGGCTTGCTGATGGAATCCACTATGGACCCAAAGCCCTAATGTCTTCTAGATGAAATGAGGTGAGAACCAGATAAGAAGGATGGAATGTGTTTCCTTGTTTCCTGCACAACACCACAAGACCAAGAACAAATTCAAGTATCAAAGGCTACAAGCTTTTGGCTTGTAGATTTTGATACAGTAAAATGAGAATAAACAAAGGGACCAAACAAGCAAGAAAATTACCACCTCACAATACTTTTTACCCAAGGTCTATACCCACTGAATCTTGATATCTGTTTGATATCAGGGTTCTATGGTCATATAAGAGCTCAAATAAGCAGCTTATGTGGCCTATAAACTTTCTTACTTAACTAAAAACGAATGTGAAAACTTAAAAAAGGTTTACAGAAACTTAAAGATTGCCTTTTGAAAACTCATTCAAAGAAAACCAAACATGAAAATTAAATGGGACTCATTCTCTCTCATCATCAAACTCAATACCATTTTATTCCTTCCATAAAACTGGATTTACAAGGTGTGTGAAAAAGGAGAAAAAGCAAGAATAAAAAAACGTAGCTAAGTCTAATGCCCTTTATATAGAGGGCTTACATGGTCCTAGTCTTTGAAACCCTAATGTATAAAATCCCTAAAAAGTCCTTGAAGAGTTTTGGAATATGCCTCTAAGATGCCAGATTTTGAATCTTCTTCTAGACGACTTGGCCTTCATGTGATCAACCATGTGAAATTCTTGGACTGTTGTGGGGATGCCAGGTATACCAAGGTGTTTTGGAACGTTGGATTACAAGAGAAAACCTTTTAGATGTTGATGAGGTTGTACTCCTTTGTTTTCTTGTGTAGGGGGGGTCAGGGGTGTCACATGAGTGAGAGTGATGGGTAATTTGGGTGTGAGATGTGATTAGTCTTAGGTTAATTACCCATCATGATAATTTGGTTCAAAAACCCTTTGTTTTTATGTTAATTTGACCTGGGATTATCTAGGGTTTATGGGGGTATTAAGGGGGAGTTTAATCTGTTTGGGGATTAGTGGGTTTTTAAAAATATGTTTAGGAGGGAAAGAGTATTAAACTGATTTAATCAGTTGGTGGAGGGTGACGTGGAGTGGAGGGATGAGGTGATTGGTTGATGTATTAAGTGGGGTGAGGTGGCGTGATGTGAGTGGAGGGATGAGGTTTCGTTGTCTGGGCATAATTGGCCCCTCATTTTCCCTGTTCTTTTCAAACCCAACTTTCAGCAGCCAAAACTTTAAGTCCCTTGTTAAATAAGTTTTTGTTTTTATAATTTTGCCACAAAAACTTTACAAAGGTTTATCCAAGGACTTGTTTTGCCAATTCATGATATTTGAAGGACTAATTTTGGCATTTTCTTCAGTCTTCAAGGTCTTGACTTGTTTGTTGACTTCTTGGAGAACTGAAATTGACAAGTCATGATTTATGAGGGACCATTTTTGCCAATTTTACAAAGTTAAGGGCCCTTTTGTAACTTTGACAAACTTTAAGGACCAATCTTGTAATTATGAATATACAAGGGTTTAAAGTGTCAATTCTTCAATATTGGAGAACCCTTCTTGCAAAATCTTCAAATCTTCAAGGGTTTTTCTTGGAAAATCAATACTAGGGCTTGGTTCATTGTGCGGCTTCGTTTCCCGTGTTCGTTTTTGCATGATTCTTGTGATCTTTTGTCATTTTCTCAATATCCGTACCTAAAATACACAAGTAACAAACACAAGCATATATTTGGCCATTTTCATGATATTTAATGCATTTAAAGCCCTTTTTGGACGATGAGACTATGTATAAAAGCAGTCTCATCACTCATAAAAAGCATTTTTTTTTCAAAAGTTTTGCACCAAAAAGATTTTATTTTCACGATAACCATTATTTGTTTATTTCTTTGTTATCTTTTTCTTTTGCAGGTGTATGCGTACTCGCTCATCGTCTTATTCTGAGCCCGAGACTCTTGAAAACTTAGACATGACCGATGTAAACAACAATAATAATCCACCTCACCCCAACATGAATAATAATAACCATGGCCCTTAACCCGACCTTCGTACGATGGAGGAGCTTTGTCAACCAACAATGAATGGACGCGGAGGACCGATTGCGTCGATGCAAATCACGGCTCCAGAGTTTTCGTTGAAGCATCACATGATCCAACAAGTTCAAAACACTTGTCCATTTCGCGGATTACCGGATGATGATGCCAACAAACATCTCGACAAATTCATTATCGTCACTCAAAGCATGAAGTTGCCGGGGGTTACTATGGATTTTCTTCGCCTTCATCTGTTTCCACATACTTTATCCCACCATGCCGAAAAATGGTTTGATCGTCTTCCAAAAATTCAATTCATACATGGGACGAAATGACTCAACGATTTTTGTCGCGCTACTTTCCACCATCCATGGTCACGAGCCTTCGGAATCAAATCAGTGGTTTCACGCAAGAACCTGATGATCACTTTTTGATGCTTGGGAACGTTATAATGTTTTGATCGATCGGTGTCCTAATCAAAATATGCTCCCCGTCACTTTGATTGATACTTTCTACAACGGTTTAACTTTTCGTGATCGTGATACGATTAATGCAGCCGCCGGTGGCACATTTATGAAAAGAAGACCCGAGGAGTGTAGAGAGCTTATAGAGAACATGACTACTCATCACAAAAATTAGGATTCATCCGCATCTTCAAGGAATAACCCGAGATTCAATGATTCTTCTACCTTATCAAACCCCAAGATGACCGAACTCACCCGCATGATGGCCGAAATGAACAAAAATATCCAACTCATGGCTACGAATCAACTACAACAAGTTAAAGCTGTAGCCCTTTCTTGTGAGATCTGCGGCGGTCCTCATTCATACACTGATTGTCCTTCTACTCATGACAATCCGGAAAACGTGTATGCGGCTCATGGTAACTATTCAATGGAAAGCTATCAAGCCCGACCTCAAGGTGATCATAACTTGCTAAGTTATCGTTCTAACAACTTTCTTTAACCCGGTTTTTCTCCTCAAAACCACAACCCAAACAACTTCAATAGAAGCAATCCAAACCCACTTCGAGCTTCTACACCATATCACCCACCCGCTCCCCAAGCACCACCCATCACTCTACCCACGACTTATAATCATGATTTTGAAACTTTCATGAGGACCCAAGGAGAGGTGGTGAAAAATCTACAAAGCCAAATCATTAACTTGAAAGGAGATATCACTAAACAAGGGAATGATATTCGAACCGAGCTTCGAAATGATATGCAAACTTCTTTAAGGAATCAAACAAATGATTTGCGGAATATGATGGCTAGTTTCTTTCAAAGTAATCAACCCTCTACTTCGGGCTCTTTTCCTCCTAATACCATCACCAACCCAAGAGAGAATGTGAGTGTTATTACTACACGCAGTGGAGCAACTCTAGTAGGACCATCTACCCCTCCCCTAGTCACACCTTCTACACCTCTTCCACCACCATTTATCCCTCCTACTTCCACGCCTAGTACTAGTTCTCCATTACTATCTCCACCTCTTAATGAAGAAGCACCCAAGAAAAACCCTTCACCAACCCCACCTTCCACCTTTAAACCTTCAACATCTCAACCTTCACCTTCTACACCTACACCACCTAAACCCAACATCCCTTATCCTTCTCGGTTAGACAAGTGCAAACTGCTCACTAAAGAGGATGCTCAAGTCACTTGTTTTATGAATATGATCTCCCAAATGAATTTTAACATTAGCCTCGTTGAAGCACTTGTCCAAATGCCGAAATTTGTGAAAGCATTCAAGGAATTGCTTAATAAGAAGGAGAAGATGGCTGAGTTTGTCAACACACACTTAAATGAAAACTGTTTTGTAGTCCTTCTTAAAGAACTTCCGGAAAAACTTGGAGATCCCGGTCGTTTTGTGCTACCATGTACTTTTAACCAAACCGAAGAATTTACTGCCTTAGCCGATCTCGGGGAAAGTATAAATTTGATGCCATTAAGTGTTTGGAAAAAGTTATCATTAACCGATCTTACACCAACAAAGATGACTCTTGAGCTAGCAAATCAAACTCTCGCTTACTCCATTGGTATTGCCGAAGATGTGTTTGTTAAAGTTGGTACCTTCACTTTTCCGGTCGATTTTGTTGTTGTTGATTATGAAATGGACCCTCGTATTCCGTTAATACTTGGACGGCCATTCCTGAGAACCGGAAAAGCTTTTGTCGATGTTGCCGAAGTTGAACTAATCTTAAGGGTCGGGAATGATCAACAAGTATTTAAAATGGGGAAGATCACAAACAAATCCAATGGAAGAGAATCGGCGAATATGATTGATGTGCTTTAAGACGAGCTTGATACAACTACTTGTGAAAGTACAAATCTTGATGATTTTGTCGTCTACAACAATCCTCTTTTTGAGCCTATCTATGATAATCCACTTTTTCAAGAAAATGTGGAAGATTTTGAAGATCCTCTCTCTAATTTGGATGCCCCACCAATCTATGATGAGGGCTTTAGTTCTGATATGGATTATTATGATGATTTTACTTCAGAGTATAAAGACATGCCAACATATGATGATTTTGATGATGTTGATACTCTTTCGAGTGATTCTTCATATGATGACCTTGTTCATATTTTGATGAAGATCCTCCACCAACAATGCTTGATCCTACTTTGGATGACTACTCATTTGAGGAAGATTTTGCTACTTTTCTCAATACTTACTTCCCCAATGAGAATGATTCTCCTCCTTTGGATTTTGATTATGGTCTTTATCCTCCTTCGGATATTAAGAAACCCGTTTCAAAGGAGAAGAAGCCGGACGACACCGATATCCTTAGTACCTATGTCTTGACACCTCTTTATCCACCTTCTGAGGATGAGATTGTGAGATTTATGAGCGGATCTTCTTCAAATTCTACTGAACCTGAGTGTTATTTTCCCCTAAAGGAAAAGGTGTTCGATCCCGGTATCGCAATTTTTAAGCCATCTCAGTATCCATCTGATGAAATAAAAGGAAAGATTTTTGGACAATATGGAGCTATGATTTCACCTCTCCATACCTTATACCACCGTGCTCCACAACTGCTTAAGGGAACCTTGCCTACTCTTCTTTGGCTTGCCTTGTTCGCCTTAAGCTTGTGCTACTTGATGGATGAAAACCATGTATTTGATCCCGATAGATGTTCTTCAAGCTTCTTACCATGCTAATCAAGGTCGAGTCAGGCTCACGACTCGGATAACAAAAACAAGCGCTTCTCGGGAGGCAACCCGCAATATATATCCTTTTTATCCGTTTTTATAATAAGTGTATGGGGAGACCCTAGTATTTGTTTGTTGTTTTCTTTCTTATCATGTGCAGGGATTCGAGCTATCAAAGATCCATTCTTGATAACTTTTGACGACCCATGATTCCGTGTTTCTGTCTTCCCGGTTCTATCCTAAACTTTTGATCCATTATTTATCAATTATGTTAAAATAGGAATCACTTTAGTTGTCTCTTCCTTAGCAAGATTTAAACAAAGTGCACAATGTCCTAAGTGTAGGGGAGGTTACTTCCACATGCTTAAACATTGAGGACAATGTTTATATTAAGTGTAGGGGGAATTCTATCTAAGTTAAGTGGGCTTTTCCTTGTATTTGTCCTCATTTTAACCGGAAAATTGATTTTTTGACATTTTTATCAAAATTTCTAATCTATTTTGGCCTCGTTGTTTTTCCTTTGTTATCGTTATTTTTCTTTGTTAGAATAAATTTTAATAAATGGTTTTAATAAGTTTAGATGTCCTTGATATATTAGGCCCGTCATGAATCTTTTGACTCAACCCGAGTTTACTTATCTAAGTTTACTCTAGCTAGTATCCTTAACGTGTTTAAGTCAAGTTTTGCTAGGCTTTTAAATAGGGAACTTTAAAACGCGAAAGTCTTAACTCTTACAGGTTAAGAACAAGAACTTTTCGCAAGTTCCTATAATTGATCCTAGAAAGTCGTTTATCTAGGGAACTTTAAAATGCAAATTCTAAACTTGAAAAAGTCTAAGAAGATTCAAGATCCTACAGATGACTTAAAAACCTGAAACTTTGATTTAATAGGCTAAGCATCCATGAGTCTCATTCCTTGAGAACGAGAGATGATAGAGTCAATTATAAGTTTGGTATTCTTTCATGAATTTATGTGAGTTAATTATGAGCTTTTTCTCCCATCGCTTGTTAATAAATTTAATTGCAATACATAAGGTTGTACGATTTGAAAAGTTTCTTAGCTTCTAGCCCAAGATCGTTTATAAGTTGCTCGGTATTAATTAGAGTTCATAGCCAACGCATAACTTATTGAAGCGGGATGCGAAGATTGGCGAATCCGAAAAGGCCCTAACAAGGCATGAGGGCTACATTTTGTTGCTAAAGATCCAAAGTGATGTGAAGAATCATTTATCAAAAATCAATATGAAGGATCAAGACACACGACGAAAAGCAAATACTCCCGTAAAGATCATGGAGAAGTATATCCAAAAAGGCCCTAACAAGGTATGAGGATAAATAGATCCAAGTCCTAAAAGGAGGCGGATCGTTGTATATCAAAATCCTAAGTAAAGACTGGAGAAAAATGAAGAAGTCGTGGTCCAAGTAAAAAGAATCTCTCCAAACTTCAAGTGAAGAAATTCCTATTATGAAGAGAAGACCATTATTTCATGAACTTCTCTTAAGATTTGAAGTATGAAGTCAATGCCAAATATCGATCCGAGAAAGGTCTCAAATCGTGAAGCGAGTTATGCCAAGATATGAACTTTATCAGGTCCTGAGAAGCAGTTTTAAAAGATTTTGTCCTTTAGCTAATTGTTGATTAAATCGTCCTACTTTATTTTTAGCCTAAATAACTATCGAAATAAGTCAACAATGCATCCTCGTGATCATTCAAGACAACAATAAAATATAAGAGATACACCTAGGAATAACGGAGTCTAAGTGAATAATTGGGCCACATAAGTGAGTGTTAGCTTACTAACTTATAATAACAATGATCTCGTTTTTAAGCTTGGTTTGGGGAACGTGAAACTTGAGGGTGATAAACATTCATGACAATCCAAAGCCCTAATGTAAGTCTTCGATCTCTTTACTTGTTTTCTTCCTTTTATTTTCTATCTCTTTTAGTTTCCTTAATGTCTTATGTTTAATAAAGGCCAAGGTAGGTTAATTATGATGGAAAATGTAAATCTTGCTTTGTAACTAATACATTGCATGAGAGCATTGCAATGGTCAAGTGTAGGGGGTTTAATAAGTGTGGAAACACTTATCCGTTTACCACTTAATTATAATAATAACCAAGACAAAACGTGTATTTTATGTCGTAAATGTTGGAATTATGCGTGGTTTGTGTTTTTGTTGTGATTTAGGAGTAAAATGTGAAAAGGGAAGAAAACACGGGCTTTCACGGGCTTTTATCGAAGAAAAAGACAAAAGACGAAGTCAAAAGATCAAGAGTGCAAAAAGAACGGAAGTCCAAGGCCTATTCTGAAGATTTATCGAATAAAAAGTCTAAAGACGGAAGTTTAATGAAGTTGAAGAACTCAAGTATAATAAATGAAGAAATTATAAGAAAAGTTCAATTTATCCATCGACAAATCCCGACACAAAGTCGAGAAAGTCGAAGAACTTATAAGACGAAAAGACGAGAAGAAGAAGAAAGCATCAACACATGTTAATCCTCCTATAAATACCTTTCTAATGTTTCATTAGGAGGTGTTAGCTAATTTGACACATTAGTCTTTCCATTTTTATTTCCTTGCACTTTCATATGTTCATTTACTTAATTGTCTTTAATTTCAAGTTATTTCCAAGTAAGTTTTTAATTTGTGTTGTTGAATCTTTATGTTTAATCAAGTTTTTAATTAATCTCTCATTCTACCTTTCTTGTCTTGCTTAATCTTTATGCTTATTTGCTTATGGTTATGCTTATTTGATTGTTTGTTATGTTTTTATGTGTTTGATTATGTTAGCTTATTGTTCTTATAGCTTATTTTGTGCTTTTCTTAAATTTAATTAAGTGTTTTTAAAAGTTATTTTATAAAAAGTTGATTTTAAATATTTTGATTATTTAGTGTTTTTAAAAGTTTTTAAATTTTGGCTTATTTGGTTTTTCTTAAAATTATTTTGGTTAAGTTTTTAGTAAGTGCTTATTTGGTTTTTAGCTTATTTTCCTTGTTGCTTATTATGTTTCTAATTCGGGTTGCCAAAACCCTAGTAATCTGAACTATGTGTAGGATTTGCCTTTTCCGGAATTAGATTGGTATTTTACTTTTCCCGAACTACTTGCTAATGTTGTTTTCTCGAATTGCATGTTGATGCATTTTCCCGAATTAGGTGCATGATTCCTTTATTCCGACTTATTTTCAAAATAACATATTCCGAATTAAGTATCTGATTGGGTTCTGAATTGCATGTGGGCCACTTATTCCGAACTAGGTTTGGCATAACATAATCTGAATTAGGTCCTGGACTCTCATTCCGAATTACATGTGATTCTCGTTCCCGAACTAGGTGACGAATTCATATTCCGGATTAGGATAGAACTTGTATTCCGGATTAGGTGTGAAAAGTGCATTCCGAATTAGGAGTTTGATCTATATTCCGATCTAAGTGCTGTTTACACATCCCGAACTAAGTAAGGAATTGTGTATTCCGACTTAGGTTTAGCATTGTGTTTCCCGAATTAGGTTTAGTTCTTGTTTTTAGTTTAGTTTTTTAAATGTTATTTTTCCCGCCATTTTCTTTATGCTTTATTTTTAATTGTTTTATCTTAAATTCATTTAAAGTTTGCATTTTTATATATGTTTTCAAATTTACTTTTTAAGCTTTAACTTCTCGTCATTTAGTTAATTTACTTTTAAAGTCCTAATTTTTCACCATTTACTTTTTAATCACTTTTAGCTTTATTTACCTTGCCGTTTACTTTAAAAGTTTTGCAATTTCATTTTACTACAACGACAACATATTATTTTTACCCACCAAAAGACGACTGAGTCACACAATAACCATTGTAAATTCGAATCGAGACAAGACGATAACATTTTATATATACAAAATCTCTAGTATTACCTATATAAGCTCTTGGCAATTAAAATACAGTAAATGCATGTTATTCAGATTTAGCAGATAACAGTTCAGCTTTATAATTTATAAATCATATTTTTCAGATTATATACAGATTTCTGCTACAGTCTTACTTATTAGTCTTACAGCTTCAGTAGTTGATCATCTGCTCATTTCAGTAATTTCTTATCATGCTTTATATCTGTTCACTTCTTTATGCTCAGCCGTAGTTCTTTTCATGTTCTAACGGCAGATACACCAGGACGCTCTTAAGATTCTGAGAGCATGTGCGTTTGGATGGAAGCTATCCAGACTTCTTACTTTATGCACTTCTTACATTATTCTGCTTATTTGGACATTGTTTAGTCCTTTCTTTCATTATTTAACTTTTCATGTTTTGAGCTTATATTGGATTACCGATGTTTGATTCCGATATTTCCGTTATGGTCAGTTAATGTTTTAGGACATTTACCTTATGCTTTGATGGCACGCCATAAATACACGTAACGGATCCACTTATCCAAGTGGGGTGTTACAAAATAAGCAATAAGCTGTTTTTAAAAAAGACAAAATAGTCGTTTTATAGTCAGAAGCTAAAACCAAAAGCTGTAAACTTCAAAACTGATTAATAAGCTCAAAATATTAAGATCTATCACAAAAAATAAGTTGTTGCACAATGGAATAAGCTAGAATGACTTATAAATAAGCTGAACACCAATTTACACTAGCAGTGGCTAGCAGCAGGGGAAAGGAGTTCCCACTGCTTTGACTATTTGACTTTGCTTTTTAGAGAGATTCACTTGATGATTTTGGACAATAAGGGCGCCCCTACAACAAGTGAGTTGTAGGGAGTCACAATCAAGAAGAAAAACACAAAATCACTTAGCCAAATGATACAGTTTAATCAATCAGTCCACAGACATAGCACATACATGGAGTAAACAGATCTGGTGGTTATAAGCTAGTTTTAAGCTAGTATAAGCCTACCAAACTTAGCCAAAAGCATACAATAGCAATATCAGACTTAGTGACACACAATTAAACTTGTTTCAAGCAAAATATTCAAGATTAGCACTAGATTAAGGCTTATGCAAGTTTACTGATGAACAATGAACACACAAGAATAATTTGCTGATCTAATTGACCAAATCTTGAATTTTAAACCCTCAAACCCACAAATCAGATTACTCAAACTATGTTTTAACACTTTTTAACCCTAGATATGCACACAATCTAGGTGTTCACCAAGTTTCAGTCAACAAATACCTAAAACAAGCTAGTTATGCAATGATTTCAGATTTGATGTTACAAAGCTCAATTTTTGCAAATATCAGACCACAAACACCTCAATAACAGATACAAACTAAAACAATACAACAATCCCTACTCAAACTCATGTAAACTAGAACCAACAGACAATCCCAAACACCCTTTTAACTTTTTAAATCCAATTTTAAACAAGTCAAAGTATTCTCAAGACTGCTTTAAGCCCAAATAAGCATCACAATATCCAACATATAAACTAAGAACCAATTTGCATGCATAAAAACACACATACACCAGCAGAATCACAATAATCACTTAGAACCAAGATTTTATTAGATTTTGGAGAAAATATGAAAAACCTAATGAATGCACATCCACACTCACGAATTTTGAGCTTATGTGGTAGCTTAACAACAACAAGCTTCCAACAAGCTGTTAAGAACACCAAGGTTAGAACAAAACAGATTATATGAACAAAAATGGAAAATAACCAAGATCTTTTCAAGCTTGATCCCCACCCCTTGATGCTTCCCAAACCAAAAGCCTCACAACACCTTGATAAACTCTTTATAAGGGTGATATGATCAACTTATAGCCCCAAAAGTTCAAGTGTTTGAACAAGGACTTAGAAAAAATCAGGTTTTTGAAAAACTTGCAAAATCTTGCACAATCTTTAAAACCAAACCAAGAGACTTCAAACTCACAAACATATATCAATAACAACATAATATAAAGGTTGGAACTTGGAATTCGCTTCAAAATCAAACACTTTTTACATTCACTTGAAAACAAGGATTTACAGATTTTTGACCAAAGAAAACTAAGAACAAATTGTAAAGTAAAGTCCTAATACCTTTATATAGGCTACATGTGAGCTAAGAAACTGATAGAAAACATAAAACCCTAGTTATGAAGTTCCTGAAATGCCCCTTGTTGAATTTTTGAATTTTTATGCCATGTGATAATCTTGGACGTTTGTGGAGGTGTAAAGGGGTGGAATTGATCAAAGGGCTCTCAATGATGCTTGAAATGTAACCAGCATTGTGGGTGGTAGATTTTCTACATGTTTTTGTCATCTTCCCCCAAAAATGAATAGCAGGTTGGTATCATGTGAACTTGTGATGATGTGGCATGGGTTTTGAGGGTGGGTTTTAGATTAGTTTGACCCTAATCATGTTTCTGGATAGTATTAGGGCTTAATTCAACATGATTAGAGAAAACCCAATTTGTGTTAAGAACATGATGAACACTTGGTTTGATCTGTTTTGGGTTTTAAAAGTGTGTTTAGGCGCCAAGTTCTAATTAATATAATTAGTTAAACCGGTGGTGAGTGGATTGTGAGGTGGCAGTAGGATGGCTTGTGATTGGAGGGTTTGGTGACGTGGGGTGAGGTGTCAGTGGAGGATTGGTTAAGGTTTCTTTGGATGTTTGACAACTTCAGTCCCTTGGCTTCTTTCTTCCCTTCATTCTTGTTTTAAACATAGCAAAATCCGAATCCCTTTGTAATGAAGTTTCAATTTTCATACTTTTGCCCCAAAAAGTTTCCAAAAGTATTTTCAGGGGTAATTCTTGTCATTTGTTGATATTTGAAGGACCAAACTTGACATTTATTCAATATTTAAGGTCTTCACTTGTTCTTTGTCTTCATGGAGGACTAAAAGTGAAAAGTCTTCAATTATGAGGGTCCATTCTTGTCAATTCTTCAAAGTTGAGGGTCCTTTTTGTAGATTTGGCAAACTTTAAGGACCAATCTTGTAATTATGAATATACAACGGTTTAAAGTGTCAATTCTTCAATATTGGAGGACCCTTCTTGTACAATCTTCAATTCTTCAAGGGTTTCTTGGAAAATCAACACTTGGGTCTGGTTCATTGTGCGGCTTCTTTTCCCGTGTTCGTTATTCTTTGATTCTTGTGATCATTTGTCATTTTCTCAATATCCGTACCTAAAATACACATGGAACAAACACAAGCATATATTTGGCACTTTTCATGATATTTTATGCATCTTTAGCCCATTTTAGACGATGAGACTATGTATAAAAGCAGTCTCATCACTCCCCCATACTAAACCATTATCGTGCCCTCACTCAATGCAATAAAGTATCGTAGCACCTCTAAAATTCAATTTTATTCACTTTTATTGAATGATAAACTTTCTACACTACTACTACTTGCTACTACTTGCGTTTTTAGACATAATGTATGATTTTCATCGCAAAATGGGACGTTTAGGTTCATAGAACAAGAAAACGTGAATGCTTCGTTAGAAATAATTTCTTCGTCCTCGATTTTCACCCCAATTCCATGCAAAGCGTGTAACGAGATCATTATCATTATAAGTTAGTAATGCTAACACTACTTATATGCCCTAATCGCGTACTTAGACTCCCATTTTCCTAAGTGGTATCTCTTATATTTTATTTTTTTTGTCTTGAATGTTCATGAGGATACATTTTTAACTTATGCGATGATAGAGATTTAGGTCTAAAAATAGAATCATAACGGTGTAACCAAGACCATCAAATTAATAACCCACCCCCCTAATAGACAACGATGTCAAAAAATTAAGTCAACAAGAAGGATCGATAAACACGGTTTTATAACGGTTTTGAACATGAGACTTATTACCAAGACTTTTATACGCCCCCTAACGGATGGGCCTTATTATCATAGGTTTACCTCCATCTTTTATTCAACTTCTCCATGAAGCTTTTATTATGACTTCGGTCTTGCCTTACCTTTTATTTAACCTCGCCATGAGGTGTTTATTATGGCCAAAGACGTATATCCTCACGCTAAAAGTGAATTTTAGATCTTTAAAGCTTCAAAGACTAAGGCATAATTCACTTTCAATTTCGCATAGATTTTTCGGCCTTGTGAGCTTCAAATTGTTTGCTTGATTTAGGTGAGCACTTGAAATCTTATTATTAGGTGAAGCTTTCGATTATTCGGGTTGCCAATACTTCAAAACTGTGACGCTGGCGATACCTTAATGTCTTCCCAATTTAATTACACGGAAGCTACTAGAAAAGACTAGAAACCAACAATCAAGACTAAACCGCTAAGTCAATATTTATTAAGCAAATAATATTTACAAGCGAAGGGAGAAGAAGCAAACAACGAGAACACATTAGTTTTTGAAAGAATATGAATACTCTACGTTTAGCATAGTAACTTATAATTAACTCTATCATTTCTCGTCCTCATTTAAGAGACTTAGCCTAATGTAAAGTTAAGGAATCAAAGCTAAGTGCTCAACACGCACGGTCGAGTACAAGATTACTCTTATTCTCTCCATCGGAAAACCTACATTCGTGTCTTCAAACACTTATAAAAAATGAGAAAAAATTTAAAATTTGGCCATTTTTAGCCTTATTTTGCAACAAAACGATAAACAAAAAGATAAACTTTGGAAAGCGTGAAGGTTTGGCAAGGCAAGTATCTATTTACCCCCTATACTAAAGTTAAACATTGTCCTCAATGTTTCGAGTCTAGGGGTGCAAACACCCCCATACTAGAGACGTAGTCGAATGCCTAATCTAGCATGGAAAGGGTGTAACCATTAAATTTAAAGCCGTTTATGAAGTGTGCTATAAACCTAAGGTTAGAACATCAAAGGATATATCATGGATATTGATAAAGTCTTCAAAGCAAACGATCGAGTGCTCCCATAAAACGAACACGAGAGGCTCCAATCGTGAAGATAATGATCATCTAAAATCCACAATTCACAAACAACAACAGAACAAAGGTTGGAAGGGCACAAATCCCCTCACGTTACTAATTAGAAAGCGATAATATGTACATGGATAAGCATGGGACTCCCCACGAGGCACCTTGTTTTTGATAACCGAGTCAAAAGCTCGACTCGAATCCCCCATAAATGTGATCATTTAGGGATAATCATGGTATGGTCAATTTTGGTGGGGATTACATGATAAACAAGGCCCAAAAGCAACCGGTATTAAGGACTAAGTCCTTTGATGATGCAAAATACCGAGATCAAAGATGGCGTCCTCGTTCTCATTGGATAAATAAACCAACGCCACTTCAACACGTGCCAAAAACTCAAAGAGTTTGAAGAAAAGAGATGAGAAGTAGAAGGGTGGGACAAATGGTAAGACAAACTTTTGAGCTACTCGAGGTAGACTCACACCAATCAAATGAAAGTATTTTCCATTTATTGCATCGGTGGAAGACCGAGATTTCCCTTTATAAGCAATTCTGGGATCAAATATCTCGTCCTTGGTGGAGAAAGGAGAGGGAACATAAGGGGCTTCCCCCACACTTAATCCACACAAAGCATCATCAAAAGGAGAAGACGAGCTTGTAGTACTCAAAACACGAGGTGATGACGGAGTTAGAATTGTAGAAAAATCTTTTAAATCCAATTCAATTTTTTTTTCTTTTTCATCTTTTGAAAACTCCTTATGAA
The DNA here is from genome assembly GCA_025667525.1 of Glebionis coronaria. Taxonomy (NCBI): domain Eukaryota; kingdom Viridiplantae; phylum Streptophyta; class Magnoliopsida; order Asterales; family Asteraceae; genus Glebionis; species Glebionis coronaria. Next base: position 408,180 of record JANFOE010000596.1, on the reverse strand, counting down.
AACCCGATTTGATTATGTCAAAAATATTTGGTGTTTCTAAAACGATGTTAGGCACACTAAAAATTCTCACATTTAAGTTACGTTGTGGTGGTGGTAAGTTCTCAAAACGTTTATCAATAAAGAACACCGCCCCATCGGGGTCAACATATTCATCATCCGAAGAATCTTCCATGATTGAAGACGTAGGTTCAACACTCTTAACCTCCACCGACGGAGGGGATGGAAAATCGTTTTTATCAACAACTCCTAAAACTCTTTTTGAAAATCCTTTGCAAATGTTTTTTGTTTAATCAACATGGTTCAAAGACGTGATAGAATAAACATGAGAAAGCGTAGAGCTTTGAATTGCATTTATGACGAGTTCCTCCTCATTGAAACTTAGAGTGATTTTCCTAGAATGAACGTCAATAAGTTCTCTCGACGTATCCAAAAATGATCGACCTAAAATTTGAGGAACTTTAGGATCGATGGGAATGTCCACAAAGATAAAGTCCACGGGATAGTAAAACTTTCCAACTTTCACAAAGACGTCTTCGGCTACTCCACAAGCTAGAATCGTAGAATGATCGGCCATCTCGATTGGCATTCTTGAAGGGGTGAGATTAGGAAGATTGAGTGACTTAAAAATCTCAAGAGGCATCAAATTTATGCTAGCACCAAGATCGGCCAAGGCGTAGCATTCTTCCATATCTTGGATAGCACATGGGATTAAAAATTTACCAGGATCACCGAATTTTTGAGGTATGCGGCTAAGAAAAACCGAAGAACAACTAGACTACTTTTGCAATTTCTCTTTGTTATTCAACATACTTTTGAAGTTTGCGGCAAATCGAGGCATCATGACCAAAGCGTCGGCAAAACTTATGTTAAAATGCAAGTCACGAAACATTTTCATAAAAAGTTTAAATTGATAATTGTTACGTTCTTGTGCCTTTTCCTTGTTTCGTCTTGATGGGTAAGGTAAGGGTGGTGTGGGTTGGGGCATAGGCAACGGCCTTGGAATCTCGGGTTCCACTATTGGTATTGGTTCAACCGTAGGTGTGGTTTGAACGGTACTTTGTGGGATTGGGATATGCTCCTTTTCGACCACCACCTCGGGCTCTATCTCTATTTCCTTCTACGTAGAAGTACTAGGACGAGAAATGGGTTCTTTGAAAGTTTTACCACTACGAGTAGTAATAACCTTCAATTCTCATTTTGGGTTTACAATGGTATCACTAGGAAGACCACCCGAAGAAGAAGGTTTACACATGATAGCTTCAAACATTTTCCCCATTGGATCTTTAAATTGTGATTGCCTAGCATCCGCTTTTAACAACTCTTGCTTAATCTGATGTTGACCTTGCTCCATTTTGATGATTTTGTTGGAGACGTTGAACATTTCCTTCCATTTTATTAGCATGAGTTTTCAATTCATTAGCAAGTTCGTTTTTAAGCTCGTTTTTCAACTCAAGATCTTAAGCTAATCATCTCACGTTGCATGTTATTAAACTTAGCATCGTTTGCTTTTGCATAATCCAAAAATTCTCCATTAAGATTTTTAGTGTGAGCATTTGAAAACCTTGTGTAGTATTTTTAAAATCACGGTATTGGTTTTGATTTGAAATTTTCCCATTTCCACTTTGGTAATTACCCTTATTGTAGTTACGTTGATTCCCTTGGTAAGAACCATTTTGATTGTTGTTTCGATAGTTGTTAGCATTTTGATTTTGTGGAGCTTGATTTGGGCGGGAACCTTGACCGTTTTGGTTGTAAGTTCCCGTTGCTACATAAGCACTCGAAGTGTTACCATCTGCGGTAATGCACTCGGAGAAATCATGAGCTCCACCACACGAAATACAACTCTTTCCAACCGCTTTAACCGATGTGGAATTCAAAGCATCTTGTGCTTTCCAATGAGTCATAAGCGTCGAAAACCTATCGAAAAACCTATCGAAAAACCGATTTTCCTCATTTGCTTCATCTTGAAAGGCACTCATGTTACGAGACGACGATGACGAACCCATAGTGGCAACACTCGGTGTGTTATGAGGGTTGTAAACCTTAGACCTATTCTCAATGATTTTTAAAGCCTCATCGGTCGTTTTGCACAAAAAATTACCACCCGCGGCGGCATTTAAGTAATCTCGTTCATGATCATTAAGCCCATTATAAAAAGTGTCAATTTGATTCAACTCGGAAAAATCATGGTGTGGACATTCATGTAACATTTCTTTAAATCTTTCCCAAGCCATAGAAAAACTCTCACTAGAGCTTTGAGTAAATCGTGAAATCTCGTTTTTCAAATGTGTTGTTTTAGATGGTGGAAAAACTTGATTCACAAACTTGGAAACGAGATCACCCCACGTCAAAATTGAGTTTGGGGGTTCTTTCTCGAGCCATATCTTGGCGGGTCCATCTAACGAGTATGGAAACAACATCATCTTAATGGCATCGTGGGGTACATCCTTAAACTTGCTAGTCGCGGTGAGACGATTGAATTGCCTAATGTGATAATGTGGTTTATCTTTTTCATCTCCGCGAAACTTGTTGGCTTGAAGCAAAGACATTAAACCCGTCTTGATCTCGAAGTTATCCGCAAGGATGGTGGGAATCACAATGGCCTCTCCAAAACCCTCGGTGGGTGCTTGAAGCAACTCCATCATAGTACGATTAGCCATGGTGGCTTCTTGTTCTACAATAGGTTCCTCACTTGGAGACTCTTCACTAGAAGGTGTTGGTGTGTTTTCCTTTCGATTACGACGTTTACGTGCACGTCTTGCTTGATTTCGAGTTTGCATAAACGTCACTGTAACACCCCCAAGTTGGTCAAATGCAGCGGAATAGTAATTGGGGTGTTACTTTGGTGGATCGATAGCAAATAGTATACAGAGCATGATCATAAATTATCATTTAAACATATTACATGAATCAAATTTACAAATTTAATAAATTGTCTTGAAATCAACATTTGTTATTATTTGTAGAAATATCCCAGCCCGATGGTAAAGATGATGCTTCCTATGATGCTGAAAATCCAATGCACATGAACCTGCTTGTTTTCCTGAGAAAACATATAAAGTAAAATGTGGGGGTCAACACGAGGTTGGTGAATTCATAGAGTTTAGTTCAAAAAGTATAAGTATTGTTATGCCATACACCACGATCATAGCAGGGCAATCACAGCCCAATGTTATAGTAGTTCCTATTGCCCTGTAATAGAAGCTAGACAAAAAGTTGCTCAGTACGCCCATTTGGATCTGTCCTGATGTTGTTACCTCAGTCCGACAATGATATAAACCTGTTTCTTGGCCTAAGCGTTTCTGATAGCAAGTCACGCAGGTCGGGTGTTGTCAATACCCAAATAGATCTATTCATACATTTCGCGCTACACTATTAACTATTACAGTCCATGGGTATGGGGCAAACGATAGGCAATAAGTTGTTGTTGTCCGTAAGTGTTTGCATAAACAATAATTAAGTATATTTTCTCCCCCAATTATAAAACAGTAAAAGATGGGGCCATGAACTCACCTCAATAATGGAGCAGTAGTAATAAGTCACTGAGTACGCTGGCACAATATGATCACGAAGCAGTAGAATTACCTAAGTAATTTATGTTTGTTTCAGTAAATGCACAAATAAAATGCACAGGTGAATGTAGTTGATGAAAATGCATGATCACAGATTTAATAAGTTGTTATCGTTTTAAGTGTTAAACTTATAGTAAGTTATCGTAACATGTACACCTTTAATTTAATAAAGTGTATTTACCTTGGTTGAATGGTAATAGTTTAAATGCATTAATAAAATGATTTTTATTTAATTAAGACTTATAAATATAATGTTTCATAAAAGTCTTATAAGTTTCCGTTATCGTAATAACAATATACGTGGTATATAATCCCCTGGTATGTGCTTGAGTTCATTAAATAAATTGATGGTTTTAATAATTATGAAAGTTTTAGTGTTTTAGTAAAAGTGTAGTCGTTCAATCGGGATATATTTAGGAATACTAAATATTTTGTTGTCGGGCCAGTTTATTTATTCGGGTCAATTAACGGGTCAAATATCCTAAATATATTATAAAAATAATTAAATAATTAAATTAAATAATTAAATTAAACATTTAATTAAAGTGTTTCTAAAAGTAAAACATGTCTCCTTTAAGGTATCAAAATATGTTGGTGTTGTGGAAACATGAGACAAGGTTGTCAAGTGTGGGGGAACATGAAACATTGTATATACATGGAAAGTTATTAGTTACGTACTTCCTTTCTTTTACAATTTTCCAACATTGGCTACTATAAGAAAGCGGTGGCAAGACCTAAACTAACGGTGGGAAGTTCTATGTGGTTATTTGTTTTGGAAAGTAAATAGCGAGCTCAATAGTGATTCGTGGCACAAACTGAAAGCACCATTAGAAAGCTAGTCGGGTCGTCTAGAGACCCGTACTTCTGGTTTTATAAATCGAGAACGTTTGCTAGGATAAAATCATGTTTGAAGTTGGTGTCGCGAACCTATTTTAAAGAAAGATGTTTGTCGAGTCATTTTTGATCTAGCCTACGGTTTTCGATAAAGAATAGGCTCGTGTAGACGACACGGCCGTCTAAAACTTTCATTCTTTACCCGACTTGGGGCGAGGTCGTTTGGAGGGTCAAAAGTGGGTCGTAAAAGGTCGCGATAAAACACTTATTTAATTAATATATATTTCGACTAAAATAAGCTATGTTCGGCATGTTTCGGTAAGTGATTCCTAGTTCGTTTCTTAACCATTTTAAGTGATTCGAGTTACTATGAATTCTTAGCTAGCTCGTCTATCATTCGACCCAATAAAACTTGTGGGCACTCATTACTAGGAGGTTCGTTTAGAGGTCTAAAGGTTGGTGTTTAGGTGTTTATTTCATGAATTAAATTCAATGCCTATTCTTTCTGTTAACGTCTAAAAACCTTTGCTTTCTATGTTCCACGCCTAAGCTCGTCATTTATATTTAAGCAGATCTATGAACTTGTTTAACTCAGTACATGTTTTTAAATGACGCAACAAAGAAAGCAGTAAGGTAATAGGTTATGATTCTTGTTTAATAAACCTTTGTAATAAAATTTCACAAGCACAACACTAGGATGAGAATAACATGCGAATGATGGATTTATTGAAGCTTACAGTGAATCAGGACGAATGGCAAAATGAGGCAACGAAAATCTTGTGCCTTTTCAGCCGTATCGCGTACCAAACCAAGAACATAACCCACAAGGATGCATGGTTCCTTGTGATTACGTAAGCGAAGAATCAAAGATTTCATGCTTTGTTCGTCCAACCAACTAGCTTCCATGAATGGTGATAGTTTCGGTTGTGGTTTGTAATTTCTGCGTATGTGAGGTATATATGAGTATGGAAAAACAATGGTGTAGTTTATCCATAGGAGTGAGATGAGAAAAATGAAGGTGTCTTGGGTTTAGATGTTGCTGTTGATGGTGACGTGATGGGGTATCAAGTGGTGGTCGGCGATGGCGGATTCGTGGTGTTGCAGGCTGGTGACAACAGTGGTGTCGCCGTGATGATATTGCTATATAAGAGATGAAGATGTGGTTTATTTCTATAGTGGTGGTGGCTTGTTGTTATTCGTAGGAGAAGAAAGAAGATGATTTTAATGTATGGTATTGAGGATATTGGGATTGTGGCAGGGATATATACACGAGTGTGAGAAAGAGATAGATAAAGTGGAGGTGTGGTCCAAGTTTACACACATAATAAGGAAAGAAGAAGATTTTAGCAATCTAGCATGTATGGTGGTTTGAAAGCCACGAGTTTCCCTGCCCATCATGGATTTGTAAGAGATTTGCTGGACATTTTAGGATTACATAAATACTAGAAAAGATTGAAATATCAAATGTTAGGATTTATGGGGGTGTGGCTTATACTCGGCCATACATTAAAGATAGGAAAAATCTTAGGAGATCTAGGAATGATTTAGTGTAATACTTCTTGTGTAAATAAAATGGATTGAAAGAATTGCTTATTTTAAAGTTACCTAGATAGAAGGTAGTATACATTATTTCGTTTAGTTTGATTTATTTTGTACATAGAATAAATGATAAAGGTGTTCAAAAATGTTTTATTGAGTTGAGTTAATTATACTAAAAGTTTAGGTTCAAAATTTATTGTATACAGTTTTAAGGCGTAACATTTTGGATCATCATTATTAATTATAATAAATATAATTGGTAATAATTTATGCACATAAAATGTGTCTAAAGATACTAAAATAAATTTAGAAAGATAGTTCTATGGTTAAAATATCAAGTTTTTAATTAATGTAAGTAAATAAATAATGTTTACTATATTATTATCTCGTTTGTAAAAGTGGTCGATTAAAATATAATAGGATGATTTGCCTCATTCGTTTTAATGTAGCTTGACAAATCATTTTGATTATTGTTTTGAAAACCTTGATTGTTTTGATTAGCATTAAACCCATTTCCTTGATTATAATTCCCTTGGTTACCACGGTTAAAATTATTCCCATTGTTACCATTGTTGTACCTATTTTGAACCGGTGGAAAACCCGGTGGAGCAACATGATTTTGACGAGGAACTTGACCGTTGGAGCCATAAGTTCCCGTCGCGGCAAAAGCACTAGCTTGATCAAAACCCGTGTTTAAACAAGCATAATTAGGATGTGCTCCACCACATGATATACAAAATTCTCAACCATATTAATCGATCCATGAGGATTCTTCGTAAGCTCATTCAAAATTGTGTCAATCTTAGAGTCCAATCTAGCAATCTCGGGATTCACATTGGAAACAACCGGTGTGTTTCGTGAATATTGTGCTCTAGACTTATCCTCAATTATTCTCCACGCGTCTCTCAGAGTTTTTCTTAAAAGATTACCACCCGCAGCAGCATTTAAAGAATCTTGTTCAATCATATTTAGCCCATTATAGAAAGTATTTATTTGATGCAATTCCGAGAAACCGTGGTGTGGACATTGTCTCAACAAATCTTTAAATCTTTCCCATGCAACCCCAAACGATTCATGCACTTTTTGTTCAAATCTAGTGATCTCGTTCTTAAAGTGTGTTGTCTTAGAAGGTGGAAAGAAATAATTCATGAACTTTGACACTAAATCATCCCATGTTAAGATCGAACCCGGTGGTTCTTTCTCATACCAAATCTTAGCATTACCCTCGAGCGAGTACGGAAAAAGCATGAGCTTAATCACGTCATTCGGCACATCTCTAAACTTGAGAGTCGAGGTAATTCGATTAAAATTCCGAATGTGAGAATGCGGGCTATCGGTCTCATTGCCACGAAATTGGTCGGCACAAATGAGCGATACAAGATCCGTCTTAATCTCAAAATGATCCGCCAAAATAGCCGGCACAACGATTGCTTCCCCATACCCTTCGGTGGGTGCACGGAGCAATTCCTCCATTGTTCGATTATCGGCCATCTCTACAACAATAGGTGGAAGCTCGGGTTCCACTATTCGTTGTTGACGATTTCTATTTCTACTAGGAATATTTTCAAGCCTATTAAAATCAATTACAAGACGAGAAGAACGTAATTGCATGCACTACAAAGACGAGAATTTAGAGGATTGAAGAAAAGAAATTAGACAAGAAGAAGATTATTTTTGGTATTTTATTTGGTGTTGCTCAATCAATTATGATTGATAAAAACAAGGAATAAGGATAACTACTATGGAAGTAAATTACCCTCGGTCGACTTTGAAACGATAGGTGAAAACCTAAACGTCTCGAGGTTCAATAAGTAAACAACAAAAATAAGATTTATTACTACTTGAGTCGGCAAACCAATAATAGGTTGTCCCTCTCAATATACGCACAAGCAAGCGGGGAAACGAGGTGGCACAAAGCACTTAAAAACCTTTTTCCTTAGACGGCCTTTTATAGCACGTCACCTTATACCCACCTTATAGTTTGTATAAATCGAGTTCAAACTTCTTATTAGTATTTATCTATTTTGCCTTTATTTTTGTTTTGGATTCGAATACAATAGCTAGGTGATGAAATCCCAACTAAGGCTTATTTGAAAGATATGTAAAATTATTGTTCTACGTAATACAATATATTATTCACAAAAAACGAGAAAAACGATACATACTATATAATAGAAAAATAACAAAACTTTCCGAGGACGGAAAGGGTCTTCAAATCAACGATCAACAAATCTCCACAAAAGCGAATCGTACACAAGTTCCCCGGCAGCGGCGCCAAAATTTTTGATGTGTTGTGATGTGTATAGTGATCTATTTGATATTACGTTATAGGGTAAATTAGAAAATTACCTTTAGGAAAAAGTAATAGTCTAATAATACCAATGACGAATTCAATTAAACACGTGAGTGAGTCGAGTTCATTGTACACGAAGATCTTATGAATTTGAGACGTTTTGTTTTGATTCGGACAATCGATTTGAATTGGTTTTCGGTTTTTAAGCTACAATTAAAATCTACAAATTTTAAACTATTTAAAATAAACCTAAAGTGCATGAATCGTAAACCCCGCTAATTTAAAAATCTACAAACACTTAATAATTAAAATAAAAAAAACTATTAAAATATTAAACTAATTTAATTATCTATAAAAATTTAATCTATTTAAAAACTACAACTTTTACTCTACTTTTAAAATAATCTAATTAAAACTTTTTAAACTAATTACTTTACTTTATTAAAAATTACTTTTAAAAAAAGTCTAATTAAAAACTATTTTAAATCCACTTTTATAAAAATCTAATTATTAGACTAATTAAACTTTTAAAATAAAAACAATTTTTTATTTTATTTTTATTTATTATTTATTTATTTTATTTTTAAACTACTTATTTTTTTTAGTATTTACTTTAATTAAAAATTAGAAGTTATATAAAAAATAAAACGTGACTTATATTAACAAACTCAAACAAATCCTGCCAGCTAAAGAATGTATATTAATTAGATATTAGGAAATAAAATCAAAAGAGCATGTAGCATAGATGGCTAACACGCTGGGCATTTAACCTAAGGGTCTCGAGTTCGAACCCCATTAGAGACATTATTTTTGGAATTTAATTCCTTTTTGACAGATTAAGCAAATAGTCTCAGGAGAGACTTTTGTAAGCTTATTAGCTTAAAACTGTGAGGACACAACCTTTTGGGCTTATCAGATCAGTAAATCTGATAAGCTGGAAATTAAACATATGCAATAATCAGTAAACCAAATTGTAAATAGCAGATCAATCCCAAGTTTAACATAAAACGAAATCAAATTAAAATAAAACAAAGTCTCAAAGCTCAAAAAGATCAGTAAATAATAATCATAAAAATCAGTAAAACAAGACTAACTAACAATCCAAAACTTGGCTGAGCAATACTGAGATAAAAATTAAACTTGTTCAGCAACAAACTCAACAGATTAGCTTAACAGATTATCAGATTAAAATTAAACTAACACCATTCTCCAAACACATTATCAGCTATTCTAATATAAAAGCAGACTAGATTACGATAAGATCCATAACAGTGCATATAAGCAGTTCCAAACAGAAACGTGTTATATAAGCTAAGCAGATTATGGAATCAGTTAAGTCAATCCAAATTCAACAAGAGCAAATTTCTATGACAAAACCTCAAAGTAAACTTATAAATCCAAACAATAAGTTATCAAAACATTATAAATACTCATACAGTTTTAATCAAACTAAATGAACGAAACAAATAAATCACTTCAAACTTATAATCATATAACATCTCATAATCAAACATCATAAAAGTCAACATCACAGAAAAAAAATCAAAGAAGCAGATCTAATTAAGCTTATAACATAAAACATAAAATGAAAAGAGTTTAGTACCTTAAGTCGAACCCATTGGGAAGTAGGTCAGCGTTGTGCTGCCTATGAACCGTAACTCAAACCACCATTCACCATATACCACCAATCGTACCAGATTCGACCACCATTTAAACATCAAACATACGAAACAAGTACCTCCAGTATACTTTTTACTTATCCAGTGGAGATAAGTTTTGATCCAAAACTTAACTTTATATATTAAATCTAAGCTATAGATTAGCTTAAATCTAACATAACAAACATTATTATATAAAATAGTAACTGAGATTAATTTGTATAAAATTAAAGCAGTAAAGAAATAAAATGGGACACGGTTGAAAATAAAATCAACAGAACTTTTTATTAATATCCGAAATTTTACAAGATTTCAATGAAAAGAAATACAAATTAACCTAAAATAAATTCTACATAATAACTTTAAAGAAAAGTAAAGGATGAAAAATACAGGATAAATTGGGGGTTTTTATAGCCTCCCCAAGGGCTTGCTGAGAGGATATTCGGATCTTTTTCTGGAATATTCTTCTTTCTTCATGGCCCTTGGATCTTTTCTCTCTCTTGTTTTGGTTGATCGGATGGTGGATATCACTCTTGTTCACGCGGATCACCAAAGTGGCACTGGTTTGTGCTACTTGTGCTTCTTTTGAGGCTTGTGATTGGTGGGATTGGGAGATTGAGGTGTATCTTCCACTGAAACAAAGCCACGTAGCATCTTATTTCCTCTCATTCTCTTCCTATAACTATGGGGGTTTTATTTCTCTCTTTGTGAATTAATTAAATTTATCAAAAGCCCTAAATAATTCGTGATTTATTTAGGCTAGGGTTTTAAAAACAGTAACTTTTTGTTACTGGTTAGGGTTGAGATGGGGAAGATGAGTGGTGACATAGAGGATATCGAAAATTGTGTGTGTGGTGTAAAATGAATGGGACGGTTTGTGTTTATTTATTATGTGACGTGTGAGTGAATGGGACAAACGAATGAAAGTAAGCTAAAGTTTTTATAAACTTTTCACTTAAACAAACCCTAAGCCCATTAGTTTGATTCGTTTCTTTCAACTTGTGGATTGTTGGGCTCTTGGCCCAAACTCATTATACCATCCGTGTATAATTGTCACAATGGGCCTCAAATGGATTTTTAAAACTCCTCAATAATTTAACTTGAAACTTAAATGGGCTTTTGAGCTCATGTACCCCATTGTGGGACCCACTAAGCCCGTTTTCTCGATAAATGATTAAATCCTCCAAAGTCGAGCTTGATTTTGGATTCTAAGATCTTTTTCATCAATCTCGTGTCGGTTTTCATCGGTTTTCGTGAACTTGGTACCTACACACATGAAAACAAGAAATACACATATACAAGGCATATATGATACATTTTGTGCAATATTTCATTGTTTTAAGCTACTAATGATATGAGTAAAATCACCCATATCAATGAGCGATATTAATAATGAAACTGGTGACGTGTTAAAGCCCAAAATTTTGGGTTTTACAGCACTTATCCGTTATTTTAGCTTTGTCCTCAAAGCTTAAGATGAAGTTACTCGTCCAGGGAATAAGTGAGGACATTTTTTCTTGAACGTGTAATCTTGTGAACTCAAGTTTAGACTCATAGGTGATATTTAGAATGTAGTTATTGATCGTATGCTTCTGAGGAGTAAATTTTAATGCATAAAGTATCTTGTCTTTTATGTTTTGAAAATTTATACATTTGGTCCTTCTATTTTTTTTTAATGTGGCATTTATGGCATGAATCGTTTTTCAATGAAAATAACTTAGGGCTCAAATTGAATTTCAAAAGTGGCAAAATCAACCCCTAGGGTTTTTTAATCCGTGTTTAATCCTTAGAGTTTTACAAATCTTGTCTTATTATCCTAGGGCTTATAATATGTTTGAAAAGTGGCAAAACAAGTCCCTGATAGTTCTAAAATTTTTCAAGTTTAATCCAAAAGAATTAGTAAAAGGTTCATTAAATCATATTCGAGTTTGATTAAGGTTTACAAGGTTGGATAAAATAGTACAAGCTCGTTTTAAGTCTTAGCTCTATTAAATGTGTTTCCTGGGCCTTATCGGGCCTCAGTATGCCTAGATAAGGCTTGTTAATGTTTTAATAGTTTTTCAAGAGATTTTAAGTCTATTAAGCTTAAAAAGCTTATCTGATGTTGGGGAAAAATAAGTCGAGAATCAATAGCACAATGCTATGATCCAAGAGAGATGAATAGGAATTCTTTATAAGGATTTAATAATGATATGGTATTTTGAACGAACCGTGAGTCAAAAGGAATACGCTCCATAGCTAGAAAAATAATATCGATAACGAGTCACGTCGAATATATTTAAGCCCACTTGTTTATAAATTTTAATTTACATCGATAAGCGTCCTCATCCATGTAAAGTAAAAATTTATAACTTCATGGTTCGGTGACCTATGATTTCTTTATTCAAACGAAAAAGCGTCCTAATTCGTTTCAATAAGGATTTCATAGCCCAACCTACTTAAATATTCCGGCAAGGCTTATCATCAAAACAAATACAATATCTAAGGAAATAGATATTACTAAGAGAGTTTACAGTTGGTTTATTTATAAATTTCGTCTTCAGACGTCCCATAACATCTAATACGAAACCATAAGTAAACTTCTGGTCCGGTGGCTTATGATTTCACCTTTAGACGTCCCATTCCATCTAAAGACGAAATCATAGTCAACTTATGGTCAAGAGACTCATGTTCCATATTTAAACGTCATCTAAATATAGAGTTAAGTACCTTGATTTGGGTCCCACCACATCATTTAAAGATGCAAACTTATCCAAATAATACCACATGAAATTACCAAAAGCAAACCGTATGAGTCGTCAATAAGTTTTGTTCCGTGAGCAGATGTTTAAATCTAAGGTGATTTGGTTAAGGTTTAGGTTTTGTGGTGAAGGTATAAGTAGTAGTTATAAAACGTATAGTTTTAGTAGTATAAAACGTATGACACTTATTAAAATTGATAAGTGTAAAGTTGGAATGTAAAAAGATGGCTTTCGTTGACTCGTATAATTACTTATAGCATAAGGAGAGTATGTGTATATTTATTTCGTAGTGAGTTTACGTACTTGGTAAACTTAAATACTTGTGATCATGGTTTTAGACTTTATAAAATCTAAAATAATGTATGCATATACTCATATGTTTTAGGTGACTTAATAGTCCCAAAATGATCAATTGTATGTTTTGTATGCTCATAAAGATGTAATCATATGGAATGTTCAATGATTAATTGTATGTTTGTATGCTCATAAAAATGTAGTCACACATATTGTTTCCTGTGATCCCATGATTGAAGATTCACAATCATATGGTATTTGTTCAAAGCTCTTGTTGCTCAAATGTTTCAAATGTTCCCGGATATGATAAATGCTCAAAGCTCTTATAACTCAAATGATGTATGCTCATGTATGATGCATATGATTGTATAATGTTTTCATGCAAACTTGGTAAAACATTAGGCAATGTTTAAAAAAAGTAGAGAGTAATTTTATCCTTTAGCTAGTAATACTAGCTAAAAATTTGGTATGACATTTGTTAAGTTTAGTTAGGTACTAAATTATTTTGTTAGATCTTCAAAAATAAATTTTCCAAAGAGTAAATAAGATTTCCAAAGAGTTAGTTCGAATAAAGTTTCTCGAGATTTATAAAAATCTAGTTAGATTTTTCAAGATTTATCGTAATCCATTTAGATTTTCCAAGGATTTATAAAGAGTTGGTTAGATTTCCAAAGATTTACAAAATCTAGCTATGATCTCAAAAGATTTGCTAAAATCTCGTTATATTTAAAGATTTGTTAAAATCTAGTTAGATTTCCCAAGATTTTCTAAGATTTATAGAATCTAGTTATAATTTCAAAGATTTATAAAATCTTGTTAGATTTTCCAAAGATTCACAGTATCTAGTTATATTTTCAGATATTTATAAAATCTTTTTAGATTTTCCAAAGATTCACAGTATCTAGTTAGATTTTCAAAGATTTATAAAATTTTGTTAGACTTTATAAAGATTTAGTTAGATTGTATTTAGATATTTCTAAGGGTTGTTATGTACAAAGTTGTTTGTGGTTACAATGCATTGTTCAGGTCATCATACTTCAGAAGCCATTCTATAAACGTTTGAGGAGCGAGGGCACTTTAAATCGTAAACCCAACCACCCAGTCAAAACGTAATATCGAGATGGAACATCTTTGGTATAAAGCTCCCTACTAACATGGTATGTTTATATTCCAAATAGGGTTTCATTAAATACTTTAAGTATTTTAATAGCTTCATAAGGATATTACACAATCGTAATATGTAAGGCACGTAATGGGTTAGTTCACATAATATGTATGCTCTATATGCTATATGCCTAACTAGTAGGGTCCCCAAAAATCAATTTTTCCCTAAACTGATTTTTATATTCAGTTATAGTCCAGTTTTAAATTTTTATTATTTAAAATTTTTTAAGTTTTTGATCTGGTTCTCTATAACTATCGTTTTGATATCATTTCTGTAACACCCCCAAGTTGGTTAAATCCAGCGGAATAGTAATTGGGGTGTTACTTTGGTGGATCGATAGCAAATAGTATACAGAGCATGATCATAAATTATCATTTAAACATATTACATGAATCAAATGTACAAATTTAATAAATTGTCTTGAAATCAACATTTGTTAATATTTGTAGAAATATCCCAGCCCGATGGTAAAGATGATGCTTCCTATGATGCTGAAAATCCAATGCACATGAACCTGCTTGTTTTCCTGAGAAAACATATGAAGTAAAATGTGGGGGTCAACACGAGGTTGGTGAATTCATATAGTTTAGTTCAAAAAGTATAAGTATTGTTATGCCATACACCACGATCATAGCAGGACAATCACAGCCCAATGCTATAGTAGTTCCTATTGCCCTGTAATAGAAGCTAGACAAAAAGTTGCTCAGTACGCCCATTTGGATTTGTCCTGATGTTGGTCCCTCATTCCGAGAATGATATAAACCTGTTGCTTTGCCTAAGCGTTTCGTGATAGGAAATCACGCAGGCCGGGTGTTGTCAATACCCAAATAGATCTATTCATACATTTCGCGCTACACTATTAACTATTACAGTCCACGGGTATGGGGCAAACAATAGGCAATAAGTTGTTGTTGTCCGTAAGTGTTTGCATAAACAATGATTAAGTATATTTTCTCCCCCAATTATAAAACAGTAAAATATGGGGCCATGAACTCACCTCAATAATGGAGCAGTAGTAATAAGTCACTGAGTATGCTGGCACAGTATGATCATGAAGCATTAGAATTACCTAAGTAATTTATGTGTGTTTCAGTAGATGCACAAATAAAATGCACATGTGAATGTAGTTGATGAAAATGCATGATCACAGATTTAATAAGTTGTCATCGTTTTAAGTGTTAAACTTATAGTAAGTTATCGTAACATGTACACCTTTAATTTAATAAAGTGTATTTACCTTGGTTGAATGGTAATAGTTTAAATGAATTAAATAAAATGATATTTATTTAATTAAGACTTATAAATATAATGTTTCATAAAAGTCTTATAAGTTTCCGTTATCGTAATAATAATATACGTGGTATATAATCCCCTAGTATGTGCTTGAGTTCATTAAATACATCGATGGTTTTAATAATTGTGAAAGTTTTAGTGTTTTAGTAAAAGTGTAGTCTTTCAATTGGGATATATTTAGGAATACTAAATATTTTGTTGTCGGGCCAGTTTATTTATTCGGGTCAATTAACGGGTCAAATATCCTAAATATATTATAAACCCGACCAAAGTGCTGAGACGGTCAATGAACTGACGATAATCCATGAGATTATTCGTTATCTGTGAATTATGTGCTTAACTGTTTAGTTTTTAACAGTGTGATCGTGTTTTCTTGAGCAGCGTATTTAAATACTTCTGTATATGTTTATATATGCCTGTATTTTAGTATTTTTGCTATTTATAGTAATAAATCGTATTTACTGTGAATATTTAATTTACGTATCGCGTTTTCGTATTTTACGTTGTTTTTACGTTTAACCGTCGTTAACATGCATAAAATACTTTACCAATTATAAAATGTCAGTTTTCGTCGAAAAAACGTAAATTTAATATATTTCGTCAAATTTATAAGTTTTACGTAATTTTAAACTTAACTATATACTTTTTGATATTTACCTAAAACTAACTAACATTTTTACCTTAAACCTTTTAACTAGTTACCATTGTAAAAATTTTGAATAATTCACCCCATATGGGACCCCCCCATAACCGGCCATATATCACCCCATGTGCATGATGCACCAAAATTTCACTCTTTGCCATATTAAGCTTAAGCTTACACTCCTTACACTTTTTAACTTATTAACCAAACTTCACCTCAAATAATTCACATTATTCACTCTCCATTTCACTTCAAAAAAAAAAACACACATATCTCTCTTTCTCTCTCAAAACTCACGGCACACATACACATACATTTTCCACCATTGTTGATTTCTTAAAGCTTCATTTTAACAAGAATTAACACAAAATAAATACACCCTAGAGTTTGTACAAGCATAAAGAAGAATGGTTATTCTTGGTTTGTTGATTTGAGTAGTTTTTGGGTTGAAGTTGTAGAAGTAGAGTTCTTGCTGATTATTAGTGGGTTAGAGCGTAGATCGGGTCGTTGTGATTACGTAGAGTCGTTACTCAAGGTTACTTCTTAAACCTTTTTCACCTTTTCATTTTTCATGCATAATCTTTGTAGATCTATGCATGCATGTTACTCATCAAGTATTTTCTTGAAATAAAATGATAAAAACTATTTTGGTCATGAAATATTTTAAGATCTATGGAAATTATGTGTGGATCTATTAGATCCATGCATAAAATGGTTTAATTGAAAGACTTGTGAAAAATATAAGTATGTATATTTTAGATTTGTGAACTTGAAGAAAAATCTTTGATTTTGTTGGTGTTATTGAATAATTGGAGGGAACTAGTAGTGTTACTACTAGTGGTTACGCTTGAAAATGGTCGAAAATGAGTTTTTACGAAAAACGTACAATCTGTCTGATTTGTATAAGAGGCGTAGAGGGTCGTAAAAATTGTTTTGACACTAGTTTACTACGATATTATGAAAATATAAGTTAATATCTTCGTTTCGATATATTATGGGCTAAAAACGGAGCTAAAATGAGTAAGATATGGTTGTTTAAATTTCGTTGTCGGAAAACTTAATTTTTGTGAAAAACACTATAAGTGTTTGCTGTCTAGATTTTTAAAGTGGTCGAAACGACGTTTTCGAGTCAAACGGAGTTGTTTTAAGTGTCGAAATGGTTACTAAAAGTTGTATATGAATGTTGGACTCGTTTTGTAAAAGGGTATTAGCGCGAAATGTGAATACTTGGTGTACCGTTAAAAGTTTGAACGTTGGAAGTGGAAATTGATACTATTGCGGAAAATGACTTGTTGAAACATTGTGATTGAGAAAATGTTGAAAATAGGGGTTTTAGGACGAGATTTGAGTACTTACTAAAAATGGCAAATTTTTACGTGACGCCGAAAGGCTGCCGAATTTTCGTTAGAAATCGTGTTGGAAAATTTATTAAGATAAATTTTGGTAAATTAAAATTTACGCCGAAAGGCTGTCGAAATTTCGTCGAGTCAAAAATAAATATTTTTGCCTAAGTATATATATACTATAATGTTTATAACGATATAACATTTACAAGTCACGATTTTTAACAACAAAATATATATATGATCGATGAGTAACGTACATGACGAACTATTGTGATTTATTTGCTAGCGCCTAAACTATAGTATTATATTTAGGTTGTTACTAGAGTTGCTCGCTACTATGATCTTACTTGTGCGGTTTGAATTGTTGCTTGAGGTAAGTTTATAGATCCCTATTAAACTGCTTTCTATGTTTAATGCTTTGGGATGTGATAAATGCTTTGATGCTTGCTTCTGGACGCAAGTAAAACTTGATTTCTGTGAACGTTTTGTGAACACTATTTATGAGATAGCTTAAGTTGCTTTAGCCATAGTCCCCACTATCGTGAATCGTTAGTTACTCTGCTGGAGTAAGCTCTTATGTTACGGATAGATCTATTGAGGGTTGACAACCTCCACTCGGGCATTCTGACGCCGGACGAGTGTGTACCATTTGTATGAACGGAGTCATCTTGGCTAGGTACTCCATTGGGGCAAAATTTATGTATGCAATCTATTGTATGCATTGGATCACTAGTTTCGATGTCACAAGCTTAGCTATCATAAATATTGTGAACACCCAATTTATCCTACACTTGGCACTATATCTCCTATAGTTGCACGTGTACATGAAATGAAATCTGAAATTGAATCACTATGAATTTTTACTTGAAACCTATATTCTCACCAACTTTATGTTGACCCAATTTAGCATTTATCTCAGGTAATTGATGATGTGTTGTACCTGCTGTGTGAAGTACTTGGAGTCCGCATGCATTTCTTGGCTATCTTCGGACATTTGTTTACTTATGCTTTTGAACTATTATCTCGTTGATGTTTAAAACTTTTACATTCCGCTGCACTATCTTTTGAAATTGAGACCTTTTGTACTGTGATGCTTTTAATTTAAATTCAACGAGGTATTTTTATAAAACGTCTCATTTAGAGTCGTTCTCTTGTACCTTGAACTATGATACAATGAGGTAACAGCTCCCGAGCTTCACCGCTTCCGCATATCACATTTTGGGGTGTTACAGAATTGGTATCAGAGCCTTGGTTATAGAGAACTAGGTTTGCATCTTAGGCCTAGACTATAACCGATGTGGCTACTTGTTACTCCGTATATATATGTGTACTACGTAATGTATTACGTAGGATAACACTATAAGTAATATGTAATATATATTATGTAATACGTAATATGTATTATATACATATGCATTTCGCTGATTTGCATACTTTAATTTCTATACATGATTATTTCATGCATACCCTACAACTGCTTTAATACGCATTTTGGTTGTTGCAGGTTATGTCGTCATCTACTGTTCCTTACCAGCCCGACTCTGCCGACGAAGAGTGGGAAGACGAGATTGAGATGTTACCAGATCATGTTGAGCCGGAGAATGACCCAGAGGAGGCTGATCCTGAGGAGGAAGGTGCGGAGTATGACCTTGACGAGGATCCGGAGGAGGATGATGAGGGTGAGCCTGATGTGTTGTCTAATACTTCCGATGTTGTTGATGGGATGCCACCTGTTGTGCATCGTACTTTGATCGAGTGGGTTAGTGGTAGTGAGGACGATGAGGATGATGAGGATGACGTGGATGGTATTGAGGTAGATCACGAGGGTGATGAGGGTATGGATGGACATGAGGTATCTCATGATGATGATATGGATGGTGTTGAGGTAGATCGTGAGGGTGATGATGATATGGATGGATATGAGGTAGATCGTGAGGATGATGAGGACATGGATGATGAGATTGAGAGTGATACTAACATTAGTATGGTTGTGGCTAGTAGTGATAGCAAGGGTGCTGAGGCTGATGATGATAGTAGGGTTGATGCTTTGACTGTTGTACCTGAGGGAGTTGAGCCTAGTAGGAGGAGTGAGATTAGGAAGACGTCCAACTTGAGGAAGAAGCCTACTGTTCCATGTCAGCGGTTTAGAGAGGAGAGGGAAGCTTTATGGGGTACGCCACCAGCTGAGTTTTATACTGATTCCGATGATACTGTACCACCTGCTGATGGAGCTGGACCACCCGGTGTTAGATCTCGAGCTTTGTCCGATTCTGATTCGTCATGCCCACGGAAGAAGATTCGTATGTCTGATTCACACACTACACCTGAGACATCGCCTACTCATGGGATTCGAGCTGCTACTACTATTCATCATGTTGGAGAGCCCTCTAGACCTAGGTCATGTGTTGTTATGATAGGATCTGCTAGGGATTCAGATGTTGTTCGTTTTCGTCTACTTGAAGATGCGGTTTTTGGATTGTTAGAGGATAACGAGGATACCCGTGACTTGTTGGATACCACACTTGAGGAGGTTGCTAGGTTGAGGCGTGAGTTGGCGTCAGTTCGTGGAGGAGACCGAGCTGCAGATGGAGACCCGAGGAGTGATTCACCGAGATGTGCTGAGTGTGATCGTCGTCGTCGCACTTAGAGATTCATCGTTATTGTGCTTAATTCTAGAGTAGATTGACATCTTATTCTTTTGGGTGTTGTATCCACTAAACTAGAGTAGTACTCGGTTAGTTGGAATGGACTAGATGTAATCATACTCTTATTTTATGACTATGTACTCGATATTTTGATTATGAATGGGAATTTAACTTTATGACCTTGACCAGTGACTATCCTTTTTATGTTGTTGTACTGTTAAATTCTGCATTCTATTTTAGCATAAGAAATATATAACGTGTATATTCGTGCTTGAACCTTGATTGCATTGTTGTCTTAACGCAGAGAAACAATGGTGAACACACGTAACGGAATGACTGACGCACAATTGGAAGCACAGATTACGCAACGAGTGACTGCTGCACTGGCAAACGTTCAAGCTAACAACAACGTGAACGAAGCACCACCGAACAATATTGACAATCGACCGCCTAAGCCGTGTACTTACAAGGACTTTAGGAGCTGTGACCCTTTGAATTTTAATGGTACTGAAGGAGCTGTCAGATTAGCTCGTTGGGTTGAAAAGATGGAAGCTGTGTTCCGTGTCAGTGGATGTGCTGTTGAAAACCAAGTGACTTATTCTACTTGTACTTTAGCTGCTGGAGCGTTGACATGGTGGAACACCCATGTGCAGACGGCTGGAGCCGAGGAGGCGTATGGAATGAGTTGGGAGGAACTTAAGAAGTTGTTGACTAAGGAGTACTGTCCTCGTAATGAGATTCAGAAAATGGAAATCGAATTGTGGAACCTGACTGTGAAGAACAATGACATTGGTACGTACACTAGGAGGTTCCAATAATTGTGTTTGCTATGTCCTGGAATGGTTCCGGATGAAGAAAAGAAGGTTGAGCGCTACATTTGGGGTTTACCTGGTAGAGTTCAAGGGAATGTGACATCGTCTGGACCGACAAAAGTTAGTGATGCTATAAGGATGGCTCACAGTCTGATGGACCAAGTTGTTCGAGCAAATGCTGGGAATGTCGCGGACAACAAGAGAAAATGGGGGAATAACCAAAGGAACAACCATGGGAACTATCCTAATAAGAGGCAAGACACCGTGAAAGCGTACACTGCTGGTACTGGGGAAAAGGGAGTGTACAATGGGACGTTACATTTGTGAAATCGATGCAAGCGTCACCATAATGGACAATGCAATGTACAGTGTCACAACTGTAAGAAAACTGGACACATTGCTAGAGATTGTAAGTCACCACCCAACACGAAAGCCAACGTCACTTGCTTTGAATGTCAGCAAAAGGGACACTACAGAAATGAGTGCCCAAAGAAAAAGAACAAGGACCAAGGGAAGATTGCTAAAGCTGGGGAAGCTCGTGGAAGGGTCTATGTGATAGGAGGAGGAGAAGCGTAACAAAACCCCGACGTCGTGACGGGTACGTTTCTTCTCAATGGTTGTTATGCTTCTATTTTATTTTATACTGGAGCCGATAGGAGTTTTGTCTTGACTGCTTTTAGTGTTTTACTTGATGTGACCCCTTCGCCCTTAGACACTAAGTACACTATCGAGTTAGCTAATGGGAAGTTGATAGAGGCCGACACTATATTTCGTGGATGCACTTTAAATCTTCTAGGTCATCCTTTCGTAATATACCTTATGCCTGTTGAGTTAGGGAGTTTTGACTTGATTGTCAGAATGGATTGGTTGTCGAGATATCGTGCTACGATCGTATGCGACGAGAAGATCGTTCGTTTACCATTTGGTGATGAAGTTTTAGAGGTACAAGGGGATACAAGTAACGGAAAAGGGAAGTCACGACTGAACATTATCTCGCGTGTCAAGGCTCAGAAGTTGTTGTCGGAAGGTTGCCACGTATTTTTAGCCTATGTTACTGAAAAGCAGACGGAAGAAAAATAGTTGGAAGATGTACCTATCGTACGGGATTTTCAGGAAGTCTTTCCTGAAGATTTGCCTGGATTACCGCCGGCTAGACAAGTTGAATTCCAGATCGATTTAATATCGGGAGCTGCACCTGTTGCTCGAGCGCCTTACCATTTAGCACCGTCGGAATTGCAAGAACTAGCGACACAACTACAAGAATTGACTGATAAAGGATTCATAAGACCGAGTTCTTCACCCTGGGGAGCTCCAGTCTTATTTGTGAAGAAGAAGGATGGGAGTTTTCGGATGTGTATCGAATATCGTGAGTTGAACAAACTTACCATCAAGAACCGTTACCCGTTACCTAGGATCGATGATCTGTTTGATCAGTTGCAAGGATCGAGGGATTCTCGAAGATCGCGAAACCATTGACGAAGTTGACTCAAAAGAAGGTGAAATACGAATGGGGAGATAAGGAGGAATTAGCATTCCAAAAGTTGAAACAAATGTTGTGTAGTGCGCCTATTCTATCGTTACCAGAAGGATCGGAAGACTTTGTGGTCTACTGTGATGCATCAGCAAAAGGATTGGGAGCTGTGTTGATGCAGAGGAAGAAAGTTATCGCCTACGCGTCACGACAATTTAAAACACATGAGAAGAACTATACTACGCACGACTTGGAGCTAGGAGCGGTAGTATTTGCCTTGAAATTGTGGAGACACTACTTGTATGGAACCAAGTGTGTCGTCTATACCGATCACAAGAGTTTACAACATATTCTTGATCAGAAGGAACTGAACATGAGACAACGTCGATGGATCGAGTTGCTCAACGATTATGACTGTGAAATCTGCTACCACCCTGGGAAGGCCAATGTAGTGGCGGATGCGCTAAGTAGAAAGGAACAACTGATGACACGTAAAGTTAGATCGTTAGCTATGGTTATCAATCCGAACTTACCTGTGCAAATTCGTGAAGCACAAACCGAAGCCCTTAAGCCTGAAAATGTTGAAGCTGAGAAACTAGGAGGAATGGTTACTAAGAAATTGGAGACTAGCACTAATGGAACGCTATGTCTGAATGGTAGAAGTTGGTCACGAGTCACATAAATCTAAGTATTCGATTCACCCAGGATCTGACAAAATGTATCGGGATATGAAGAAGCTATATTGGTGGCCAAATATGAAAGCTGAAATCGCTACGTATGTAGAGAAGTGTCTGACTTGCGCTAGAGTGAAAACAGAACACCAAAAACCATCTGGATTGTTGGTTCAACCTATAATTCTTATGTGGAAATGGGAAAACATAACCATGGACTTCATAACTAAGCTACCCAAAACCACCAACGGATATGACACAATTTGGGTAATTGTGGATCGACTTACGAAATCTGCACACTTTTTGGCTATGAAGGAAGATGATTCGATGGATAAGCTTACGAGACTTTATCTGAAGGAAGTAGTCGCAAAACATGGGATACCGATCTCGATAATTTTCGATAGAGATGGTAGATTTACTTCAGAGTTCTGGAAATCACTTCAGAAAGCGTTGGGTACGCAATTGGACATGAGTACTGTTTATCATCCGCAGACTGACGGACAGAGTGAGAGAACTATTCAAACGCTAGAGGACATGTTGCGTGCTTGTGTGCTTGACTTTGGGAAGCAATGGGACAGACATTTGCCTCTAGTGGAATTCTCTTACAACAATAGTTATCATACCAGTATTAAGGCTGCACCGTTTGAAGCGTTGTATGGTCGTAAATGTCGCTCGCCTGTGTGTTGGAGTGAGGTTGGGGATAGTCAACTCACTGGCCCTGAACTCATCCGTGAAACGACTGAGAAGATTGTTCAAATCAAGAGCCGCATTCAAGCAGCCCGTGATCGTCAGAAGAGTTACGCCGACGTTCGACGAAAGCCTCTCGAATTTCAAGTGGGAGACAAAGTGATGCTAAAAGTATCGCCTTGGAAAGGTGTGGTACGTTTTGGCAAGCGAGGAAAGCTGAACCCCCGTTGTATTGGACCTTTCAAAATTCTGGAAAAGGTTGGAACCGTAGCCTATCGTCTCGAATTACCGCAGGCGTTGAGCCGCGTGCACAGCACTTTTCATGTGTCGAACTTGAAGAAGTGCCTTTCTGATGAGACACTCGTTATACCATTGGAGGAACTCCGAATTGACGACAAGATGAAATTTGTCGAAGAACCTGTTGAAATCATGGACCGTGCGGTCAAACGATTGAAACAGAGTCGTATTCCTATCATCAAGGTGAGGTGGAATTCTAAACATGAACCTCAATTCACTTGGGAGCGTGAGGATCAATTTCGCAAGAAATATCCGCAACTCTTTGACAACTCTAGAAACCGTGACACTCCTAAGCTTTGAGGACAAAGCTTCTCTATCAAGGGGATGATGTAACACCTGTAATTTTCCCTACTTTGTAAAATGACTATTTTACCCTTTGACTTTTTATTTAGTCAACTATGTGATTTAACTGTGTTGGAACCGGGAAGTTATCCCGCGTTTTCTGAAAAACTGTTTGATGACGAGTAATGACCTGACACTGTGCTCAGTCATTATTCTAAACATTTTCTGTGAACCCGACCAAAGTGCTGAGACGGTCAATGAACTGACGATAATCCATGAGATTATTCGTTATCTGTGAAATATGTGCTTAACTGTTTAGTTTTTAACAGCGTGATCGTATTTTCTTAAGCAGCGTATTTAAATATTTATTTATATGTTTATATATGCCTGTATTTTAGTATTTTTGCTATTTATAGTAATAAATCGTATTTACTGTGAATATTTAATTAACGTATCGCGTTTTCGTATTTTACGTCGTTTTTACGTTTAACCGTCGTTAACATGCATAAAATACTTTACCAATTATAAAATGTCAGTTTTCGTCGAAAAATCGTAAATTTAATTTATTTCGTCAAATTTTTAAGTTTTACGTAATTTTAAACTTAACTATATACTTTTTGATATTTACCTAAAACTAACTAACATTTTTACCTTAAACCTTTTAACTAGTTACCATAGTAAAATTTTTGAATAATTCACCCCATATGGGACCCCCCATAACCGGCCATATATCACCCCATGTGCATGATGCACCAAAATTTCACTCTTTTCCATATTAAGCTTAAGCTTATACTCCTTACACTTTTTAACTTATTAACCAAACTTCACCTCAAATAATTCACATTATTCACTCTCCATTTCACTTCAAAAAAAAAACACACATATCTCTCTTTCTCTCTCAAAACTCACGACACGCATACACATACATTTTCCACCATTGTTGATTTCTTAAAGCTTCATTTTAACAAGAATTAACACAAAATAAATACACCCTAGAGTTTATACAAGCATAAAGAAGAATGGTTATTCTTGGTTTGTTGATTTGAGTAGTTTTTGGGTTGAAGTTGTAGAAGTAGAGTTCTTGCTGATTATTAGTGGGTTAGAGCGTAGATCGGGTCGTTGTGATTACGTAGAGTCATTACTCAAGGTTACTTCTTAAACCTTTTTCACCTTTTCATTTTTCATGCATAATCTTTATAGATCTACGCATGCATGTTACTCATCAAGTATTTCTTGAAATAAAATGATAAAAACTATTTTGGTCATGAAATATTTTAAGATCTATGGAAATTATGTGTGGATCTATTAGATCCATGCATAAAAATGGTTTAATTGAAAGACTTGTGAAAAATATAAGTATGTATATTTTAGATTTGTGAACTTGAAGAAAAATCTTTGATTTTCTTGGTGTTTATGAATAATTGGAGGGAACTAGTAGTGTTACTACTAGTGGTTACGCTTGAAAATGGTCGAAAATGAGTTTTTACGAAAAACGTACAATCTGTCTGATTTTTATAAGAGGCGTAGAGGGTCGTAAAAATTGTTTTGACACTAGTTTACTACGATATTATTAAAATATAAGTTAATACCTTCGTTTCGATATATTATGGGCTAAAAACGGAGCTAAAATGAGTAAGATATGGTTGTTTAAATTTCGTTGTCGGAAAACTTAATTTTTGTGAAAAACACTATAAGTGTTTGCTGTCTAGATTTTTAAAGTGGTCGAAACGACGTTTTCGAGTCAAACGGAGTTGTTTGAAGTGTCGAAATGGTTACTAAAAATTGTATATGAATGTTGGACTCGTTTTGTAAAAGGGTATTAGCGCGAAATGTGAATACTTGGTGTACCGTTAAAAGTTTGAACGTTGGAAGTGAAAATTGATACTATTGCGGAAAATGACTTGTTGAAACATTGTGATTGAGAAAATGTTGAAAATAGGGGTTTTAGGACGAGATTTGAGTACTTACTAAAAATGGCAAATTTTTACGTGACGCCGAAAGGCTGCCGAATTTTCGTTAGAAATCGTGTTGGAAAATTTATTAAGATAAATTTTAGTAAATTAAAATTTACGCCGAAAGGCTGTCGAAATTTCGTCGAGTCAAAAATAAATTTTTTGCCTAAGTATATAAATACTATAATGTTTATAACGATATAACATTTACAAGTCACGATTTTTAACAACAAAATATATATATGATCGATGAGTAACGTACATGACGAACTATTGTGATTTATTTGCTAGCGCCTAAACTATAGTATTATATTTAGGTTATTGCTAGAGTTGCTCGCTACTATTTGGTCTTACTTGTGCGGTTTGAATCGTTGCTTGAGGTGAGTTTATAGATCCCTATTAAACTGCTTTCTATGTTTAATGCTTTGGGATGTGATAAATGCTTTGATGCTTGCTTCTGGACGCAAGTAAAACTTGATTTCTGTGAACGTTTTGTGAACACTATTTATGAGATAGCTTAATTGCTTTAGCCATAGTCCCCACTATCGTGAATCGTTAGTTACTCTGCTGGAGTAAGCTCTTATGTTACGGATAGATCTATTGAGGGTTGACAACCTCCACTCGGGCATTCTGACGCCGGACGAGTGTGTACCATTTGTATGAACGGAGTCATCTTGGCTAGGTACTCCATTGGGGCAAAATTTATGTATGCAATATATTGTATGCACTGGATCACTAGTTTCGATGTCACGAGCTTAGCTATCATAAATATTGTGAACACCCAATTTATCCTACACTTGGAATTATATCTCCTATAGTTTCACGTGTACATGAAATGAAATCTGAAATTGAATCACTATGAATTTTTACTTGAAACCTATATTCTCACCAACTTTATGTTGACCCAATTTAGCATTTATCTCAGGTAATTGATGATGTGTTGTACCTGCTGTGTGAAGTACTTGGAGTCCGCATGCATTTCTTGGCTATCTTCGGACATTTGTTTACTTATGCTTTTGAACTATTATCTCGTTGATGTTTAAAACTTTTACATTCCGCTGCACTATCTTTTGAAACTGAGACCTTTTGTACTGTGATGCTTTTAATTTAAATTCAACGAGGTATTTTAATAAAACGTCTCAGTTAGAGTCGTTCTCTTGTACCTTGAACTATGATACAATGACGTAACAGCCCCGAGCTTCACCGCTTCCGCATTTCACATTTTGGGGTGTTACACATGAGACAAGGTTGTCAAGTGTGAGGGAACATGAAACATTGTATATACATGGAAAGTTATTAGTTACGTACTTCCTTTATTTTACAATTTTCCAACAATGGCTACTATAAGAAAGAGGTGGCAAGACCTAAACTAACGGTGGGAAGTTCTATGTGGTTATTTGTTTTCGAAAGTAAATTGCGAGCTCAATAGTGATTCGTGGCACAAACTAAAAGCACCATTAGAAAGCTAGTCGGGTCGTCTAGAGACCCGTACTTCTGGTTTTATAAATCTAGATCGTTTGCTAGGATAAAATCATGTTCGAAGTTGGTGTCGCGAACCTATTTTAAAGCAAGGTGTTTGTCGAGTCATTTTCGATCTAGCCTACGGTTTTCAATAAAGACTTTTGGGTTAAACTAAAAATAGGCTCGTGTAGACGACATGGCCGTCTACAACTTTCATTCTTTACGCGACTTGGGGCGAGGTCGTTTGGAGGGTCAAAAGTGGGTCGTAAAAGGTCGTGATAAAACACTTATTTAACTTATATATATATCGATTAAAATAAGCTATGTTCGGCATGTTTTGGTAAGTGATTCCTAGTTCGTTTCTTAACCATTTTAAGTGATTCGAGTTACTATGAATTCTTAGCTAGCTCGTCTATCATTCGACCCTATAAAACTTGTGGGCACTCATTACTAGGAGGTTCGTTTAGAGGTCTAAAGGTTGGTGTTTAGGTGTTTATTTCATGAATTAAATTCAATGCCTATTCTTTCTGTTAACGTCTAAAAACCTTTGCTTTCTATATTCCACGCCTAAGCTCGTCATTTATATTTAAGCAGATCTATGAACTTGTTTAACTCAGTACATGTTTTTAAATGACGCAACAAAGAAAGCAGTAAGGTTATAGGTTATGATTCTTGTTTAATAAACCTTTTTAATAAAATTTCACAAGCACAACACTAGGATGAGAATAACATGCGAATGATGGAGTTATTGAAGCTTACAGTGAATCGGGACGAATGGCAAAATGAGGCAACGAGAATCTTGTGCCTTTTCAACCGCATCGCGTACCAAACCAAGAACATAACCCACACGGATGCATGCTTCCTTGTGATTACGTAAGCGAAGAATCAAAGATTTCATGCTTTGTTCGTCCAACCAACTAGCTTCCATGAATGGTGATAGTTTTGGTTGTGGTTTGTAATTTCTGCGTATGTGAGGTATATATGAGTATGGTAAAACAATGGTGTTGTTTATCCATAGGAGTGAGATGAGAAAAATGAAGGTGTCGTGGGTTTAGATGTTGCTGTTGATGGTGACGTGATGGGGTATCAAGTGGTGGTCGGCGATGGCGGATTCGTGGTGTTGCAGGCTGGTGACAACAGTGGTGTCGCCGTGATGATGTTGCTATATAAGAGATGAAGAGGTGGTTTATTTCTATGGTGGTGGTGGCTTGTTTTTATTCGCATGAGAAGAAAGAAGATGATTTTAATGTATGGTATTGAGGATATTGGGATTGTGGCAGGGATACATACACGCGTGTGAGAGAGAGAGATATATAAAGTGGAGGTGTGGTCCAAGTTTACACACATAATAAGGAAAGAAGAAGATTTTCACTATCTAGCAGGTATGGTGGTTTGAAAGCCACGAGTTTCCCTGTCCATCATGGATTTGTAGGAGATTTTCTAGATATTTTAGGATTACATAAATACTAGGAAAGATTGAAATATCAAATGTTAGGATTTATGGTGGCTTATACTCGGCTATACATGAAAGATAGGAAAAATCTTAGGAGATCTAGGAATGATTTAGTGTAATACTTCTTGTGTAAATAAGATGGATTCAAAGAATTGCTTATTTTAAAGTTACCTAGATAGAAGGTAGTATACATTGTTTCGTTTAGTTTGATTTATTTTGTACATGGAATAAATGATAAAGGTGTTCAAAAATGTTTTATTGAGTTGAGTTAATTATACTAAAAGTTTATGTTCAAAATTTATTGTATACAGTTTTAAGGCGTAACATTTTGGATCATCATTATTAATTAAGATAAATATAATTGGTAATAATTTATGCACATAAAATGTGTCTAAAGATACTAAAATAAATTTAGAAAGATAGTTCTATGGTTAAAATATAAGTTTTTAATTAATGTTAGTAAATAAATAATGTTTACTATATTATTATCTCGTTTGTAAAAGTGGTCGATAAAAATATTATAGGATGAGCGATATTAATAATAAGCAAAGAAGATTCTTTTTGGTGTTTTTGACTTTTTCAATTTTTTTGTGTTTTTGATTGTTTTTACTTTTTTTTGGATTTTGGTGATGTATTACATAGACAAAAATATACAAATCTCTCCTCAAATCAAATCTCTCGATTAAAGGAGCCTCAAGGAATGAAAACAATCACGTGAAGTGAACGCCTTCGATGACTTTAGAACGTTGGTGGAACACCAAAACGTTCAAGAGGGTTTAATCAATTGAAACCAAGAAAATATATATGATATGTAGATAATACTTTGGTTGGCAAACCCTCGATTAGCCCTTTGTATCTAAACACGCACAAGCAAGCGGAGAAACTAGGCGGCGCGAAACACTTAAGAGCCTTTTTCTTTAGGGTGTATATTATAACACCCGCCTTATACCCACCTTATATTTTGTTTTTCAAAATTAAGCTTCACGAAAGTAATTATCTATTTTGCCTTTTTTCTTTGTTTGAGATTCGAATACAATGATCGAGTGATGAAATCCCGAATCAAGGTTGTGTTTTCACACTTTTGGAGTACTTGTGAATTTATTGTTTTACGTATACAATATAGTAATAATATTCACACAAAAACGAAAAACCGATAATACGTATTAGTAGAGTGCTACTAATACAAATAGTTATTATGAATAATATAAAAACAAAATTGGTCAAATCAAAACACAACACGCCTCCACGGCAGCGGCGCCAAAATGATGGTTGAGTTTTAACATCTTTGAGGAAAAAGAGCGTAATTAGGGGTAAATATTAAACAAACGGTTTAGGAAAACCACTTGTAAATGACCCAATGAGTGAGTTCGTTTTCAAGGAGGCTAGTGTGTTGTGTAAGACTTGATTAATGTTTGTGATTATGATTATGAGAAAAGAAAAGAAAAAAGGATGACGGTTATGAATTAAAATTACACTAAGACGAAAAGTCGTACACGTAAAAGAGTAAAAAGTGACGAAATTTAAAAATTAACCTAAAAATTCTTAGAAAATTGCAATAAATCCTAAAAAATGTAATTAGAGTTTACAAAAAATCAAAATTCACTCAAACCTTTTATTTAATTAAATATTAATTTTTTTAATGCTAATTAAAGCCCAAAAACTCAATTTAATTAACAAAAAGCCCAAAATGAGATTTTTCACTTTGTAAACCTCTAAAATAACTTAACTAAATTAAAAACTATTTTGAAGAATTTAAAATTAATTAAAACTATTTAAAAATGAATAAAAACTCTAAAAATATTAAAATAATCCTAGAAATTAATTAAATGACAAGAAAATTAATCTAAAACTTTTAAAAATCCTAACTTAATGTATTTAAGCTATGAAAAATGAAAAATTTGCAAAAATCATAAATTTAATATTTAATAATAAAATAATAAAATAATAATATTAAAAATCCAAAATTTATAAAAAATTCTAAAAAGTTGCAAACTATTTTATTTTAACCTAATTAACATAGAAATGAACTTGAAATACCAAAAATACCCCTAATGGGCCTCAAAATGGGTCAAACAGTGAAACAGACCCTAAATGGGCTTAGATTAGGCCCAATAAGAAAAAGTACACCAAAATGTCCCAAAACTTACAGTTAATCTTAAAATTCAATTTTAAACACAAAATTTCAAAGGCCCAAAAGCTGAAAGTGAGCTTATCACAACTTATTTTAAAACAGCTTATTCTTAATGGGCTTTTTGGCCCATTAAGATATAAGCTGATGCCATAAGCTGAAATTTGACACACAACCTTCTCTTGACCTAATTAAGATGTTTGTAAAAAGAATTTTTGAATAAGCCCAAGAAATAAGCCTGAAATAAGCAAAAGCTCTCTACAGAAAACGACAAATAGTCGTTTTTGAGTTCTAGGCCATTTCAAAAGCTGATTCAACTTGCAAAAGGTTTTAAATGACAAAACTAAGCTTAATCAACAAAAAGTTTTCCAATAATCACACTCAATAAGTTGAAATAAGCAATAAGCTGTTTTTGAAAAAGGCAAAATAGTCGTTTTCTAGTCAAAAGCTAAAACCAAAAGCTGTAAACTTCAAAACAGATTAATAAGCTCAAAATATTAAGATCTATCACAAAAATAAGTTGTTGCACAATGAAATAAGCTAGAATGAATTAAAAATAAGCTGAACACCAATTTACACTAGCAGTGGCTAGTAGCAGGGGAAAGGAGTTCCCACTGCTTTGACTATTTGACTTTGTTTTTTAGAGAGATTCACTTGATGGTTTTGGACAATAAGGGCACACCTACAAGCAATGAGTTGTAAGGATTCAAAATCAAGCAAAAAAACACAAAATCACTTAGCCAAACGATACATTTAATCAATCAGTCCACAGACATAGCACATACATGGAATAAACAGATCTGGTGGTTATAAGCTACTTTTAAGCTAGTATAAGCCTACCAAACTTAGCCAAAAGCATACAATAGAAATATCAGACTTAGTGACACACAATTAAACTTGTTTCAAGCAAAATATCTAAGATTAGCACTAGATTAAGGCTTATGCAATTTTACTAATGAACAATGAACACACAAGAACAATTTGTTGATCTAATTGACCAAATCTTGAATTTTAAACCCACAAATCAGATTACTCAAACTATGTTTTAACACTTGTTAACCCTAGATATGCACACAATCTAGGTGTTCACCAAGTTTCAGTCAACAAAGACCTAAAACAAGCTAGTTATGAAATGATTTCACATTTGATGTTACAAAGCTCAATTTTTGCAAATATTAGACTACAAACACCTCAATAACATATACAAACTCAAACAATACAACAATCCCTACTCAAACTCATGCAAACTAGAACCAACAGACAATCCCAAACACCCTTTTAAATTTTTAAATCCAATTTTAAACAAGTCAAAGTATTATCAAGACTGATTTAAGCCCAAATAAGCATCACAACATCCAACATATAAAGTAAGAACCAATTTGTATGCATAAAAACACACATACACCAGCAGAATCACAAAAATCACTTAGAACCAAGATTTTATCAGATTTTGGAGAAAATATGACAAACCTAATGAATGCACATCCACACTCACGAATTTTGAGCTTATGTGGTAGCTTAACAATCACAAGCTTCCAACAAGCTGCTAAGAACACCAAGGTTAGAACAAAACAGATTATATGAACAAAAATGGAAAATAACCAAGATCTTTTCAAGCTTTATCCCCACCCCTTGATGCTTCCCAAACCACAAGCCTCACAACACCTTGATAAAATCTTTATCAGGGTGATATGATCAACTTATAGCCAAAATTTCAAGTGTTTGAACAAGGACTTAGAAAAAATCAGGTTTTTGAAAAACTTGCAAAATCTTACACAATCTTTAAAACCAGACCAAGAGACTTCAAACTCACAAAAATATATCAATAACAACATAATATAAAGGTTGGAACTTGGAATTCGTCACAAAATCAAACACTTTTTTCATTCACTTGAAAACAAGGATTTACAGATTTTTGACCAAAGAAAACCAAGAACAAATTGTAATGTAAAGTCCTAATGCCTTTATATAGGCTACATGTGCGCTAAGAAACTGATAGAAAACATAAAACCCTAGTTTTGAAGTTCCTGAAATGCCCCTTGTTGAATTTTTGAATTTTCATGCCATGTGATAACCTTGGACGTTTGTGGAGGTGTAAAGGGGTGGAATTGATCAAAGGGCTCGCAATGATGCTTGAAATGTAAGCAGCGTTGTGGGTGGTAGATTTTTTGCATGTTTTTGTCATCTTCCCCCAAAAACGTGTAGCAGGTTGGTATCATGTGAACTTGTGATGATGTGGCATGGGTTTTGAGGGTGGGTTTAGGATTAGTGTGACCCTAATCATGTTTCTGGATAGTATTAAGGCTTAATTCAACATAATTAGAAAAAACCCAATTTGTGTTAAGAACAAGATAACACTTGGTTTGATCTGTTTTGGGTTTTAAAAGTGTGTTTAGGCGCCAAGTTTAACTAATTAATATAATTAGTTAAACCGGTGGTGAGTAGAAAGTGAGGTGGCAGTAGGATGGCTTGTGATTGGAGGGTTTGGTGACGTGGGGTGAGGTGGCAGTGGATGATTGGTTAAGGTTTCTTTGGATGTTTGACAACTTCAGTCCCTTGGCTTCTTTCTTCCTTTCATTCTTGTTTTAAACATAGCAAAATCCGAATCCCTTTATAATGAAGTTTCAATTTTCATACTTTTGCCCCAAAAAGTTTCCAAAAGTATTTTCAGGGGTAATTCTTGTCATTTGTTGATATTTGAAGGACCAAACTTGAAATTTCTTCAATCTTTAAGGTCTTCACTTGTTCTTTTTCATGGAGCACTAAAAGTGACAAGTCTTCAAATATGAGGGACCATTCTTGCCAATTCTTAAAAGTTGAGGGTCCTTTTTGTAAATTTGACAAACTTTAAGGACCAATCTTGTAATTATGAATATACAAGTGTTTAAAGTGTCAATTCTTCAATATTGGAGGACCCTTCTTGTATAATCTTCAATTCTTTAAGGGTTATTCTTGGAAAATCAACACTTGGGTCCGGTTCATTGTGCGGCTTCTTTTTGTGTTCGTTTTTCTTTGATACTTGTGATCTTTTGTGATTTTCTCAATATCCGTACCTAAAATACACATGGAACAAACACAAGCATATATTTGGCACTTTTCATGATATTTATTGCATTTTAAGCCCATTTTGGACGATGAGACTACGTATAAAAGCAGTCTCATCAATAATAGAAATACGTTTGTGGTCGACTAAACACGAAAAGATCGTAAAATTGAAATAAGCTTTTTTAGAAGCATCTTTGTATTAAAAAATTTGTTACACCTGATCGTTCAAATCGTATCTTTCCATTCACAAAGGATCAAGACGAGGTGTAAGCACGTATGTATTTAACTCGAATCATCTAAGAACGGTGACCGCTGATATTTGAATGTTGTTAATTTTAATGCTCATTCGACAAACAACAAGTAGTTTTATGTGTTTTTTTCAAAATGCTTATTTTTCAACGTTAAAAAACAAGAAAAATGCTTGATGGACTTTATTCGTATGCTTAAAAAGAGACCTAATTACAGGATTGAGACAACGAAATGCTCATGTGAAGAAAGGGAGATCCCCTGCATTTTATCAATCCTAAGAAGACGTGTATGCTTAAGTTTATTTCTTGGCCTTATTATTAAGTAACAACTAGCAGGGTACCCGCGCGATGCGGCGGCGGGTACCCTGTGACTAAATTCTTCGGTGTTATAATTCGTATTTTTTCAATTATAAGTTCTGAATCAACAGTTTACATCTAAAAACGTGTCCTAAAAATGTGATTTCAATCGAGGGATTTTATTACTTTAGCATTATATGTAATATACAGATGAAAATTCAAGTAAA
Organism: Glebionis coronaria; assembly: GCA_025667525.1. Classification (NCBI taxonomy): domain Eukaryota; kingdom Viridiplantae; phylum Streptophyta; class Magnoliopsida; order Asterales; family Asteraceae; genus Glebionis; species Glebionis coronaria. The sequence goes on along the minus strand of JANFOE010000596.1, from coordinate 373,126 downwards.
GTTAACTAAATGATTAAAGGGAAAAAACTAAATGCAATAAACCAATTTTCAATTAGATTCTTCATTTGATGCATTAATATACTATAAATGCTCTTTAATGTTTGTACAATGTGCATATAATATTGTATATTTTTATAATGGGGTGTTTTATTAAGAGTATTAATTACTCATTAAGAAGTTTGTAATTATTGTATGGTGAAACACTTGTACATTTGGCTTATTACATTGTATTCCTTAAACAATATTTTAGTTTGTGCTTTAAAATGAGGTACATCATGTTAATTTAGTGGTACTACTTAATTTTTTTTGCATTAATAGGAGAGAGATACTAATCTCTTTTATAAGGGGGTTAAATTTAAATCGTTAAAGATTTAAGAGCTGTTTATGCATTTGAGCTTTTTACCATATTTAGATTAAGGATGATTCAAAAAGTAGTAATAATAACACAAATCAAGACAATATTATGATTTCCTGATGATAAATAATACTGTAGTAACAAAATTTGTTATATATCTCTTGCTTTGTGAGTGAAGCCATGGGGTGTTTTAGTAATTGACAAATGGTTTGTTTTTCTATTGATGAATAAAGCATAGGTTACAAAAGTGAAGGGTAACAACAGAAAGCAAGTAAATGTAACTTGGCTTGTGAGACTCAATTGCTTCATGACATACAATTAATAGTGACGTCCCCTTTCGGTTTGCATATAAAGAGAGAAAGGTGTAGGCTTCTACATTAAGCATTGCTTCAATATTTCTTTCGACATTACATCACTAACAATATTCCATCACCACCACCACCATTACCATTATGACTGAAAAGACCATCATATCGTCCGGCCTAGGCCATCTTTTTATGACGGTTTTCGTTTTCAATTTCGCGAATTTTATGGTCGTTCCCGCCATAACCGACGTTAGCATGTGGGCACTATGTCCTGGTGAAGATGAGTGTTCCTTGGCTATTTACCTTACCGGAATTCAACAAGCGGTAAGAACTAAGACGTTTTGTTAATTTGTTTGTTTTGAATATATTAAACTAAATGCACTTTTGTGTTAGACAAATATTATTCAATGTTTTGATGTTTTTTATGTTGGTTTTCTTGCTTCTTTCGTCATCATAGGCTATTTATTTTGTATGTTTACTAGTGTGGTTTATTCATTTGGTCGAATTAAGTGTTTAGTTTTTACCATCATTTGTTTTTTAACCATAAAGCTTTTCTGGGTAAATCACAATATATTTGTCATGGGAGATTTATCCACAATACCAAAATACATAACCGTTTATCATTAGATACGGTTAACGTTAGGTGAGCAAATACCGCTAGCATTTGAAAAAGCACATCATTTAGCACATTAATATTGAACTAACTTTACATGAGCGAACATGAAAACTTATCATAAGTTCATAACCAAACCATAAACTTTTTTTTTTTTTTTTTTTTTCCGATATGTATGTTTGTGTGAAAATAGTTATTTTTGCATGCTGTAAAATTCTACACTTAGAGACCAAGTTATACCTAAGAGTTATGTCTTCTTTTTCATATGGTTAGGAAATCTGAACTTTCGGTTTTACACTGTTAAAATCTCAAGGAATAATCGTGGGTAGGGTTCTATCCCACGTTATTTTCAATTCAAATTTAAATGTTAATTTTAAATTTCTTTTAATGCACGTTATATGTATTATGCAAATTACTTTATACATATTGCAATAAAAAACTATAAAGAAGAAGTGTTTCTCAGTTTTTTGTCACCTTGGTTACTACCGTATGTTAACTAGTATATGGGTACGTAGATGCTTAATCAGAATACTCAGTGTATTAGATTATAGAGATATTTTTCTACCCTTTGGTACATCATACGTGCTTTTAAAAGGATTGATTTTGATACAATACCCCTATCCTTATCATGTTTCATAGCTAGAAAGCACCACTATAACTTTCGAAGAAAAGGTTATAGAACAAAAATGATGGTAATAATAAATTTCGTCCAACAAATATGTCCACAATCCATTAGTCTTACGTGAAACTGTTTTGATTTTTTTTTTTTAAATCAAATAAAGCACTCCCTCATCAATAGATGATTAGAACGGGTAGATGTGGCAAATTTTTTCTATTTTTATAAATATAGGCACTTTTTGGCTATGTTTGGCAAGAGTTTTTTTAAAGCTTTTTCAGAGCTGTTAGCTTTTTTGTTAAAAAAATAATCTAATAGCTCTGTTTGGTACAACAATTTTTAAGAGCTGTTAGCTTTTTATTTTCACCAAGTAGCTCTTAAATAAAAAGCTGTCTGATACAGCTTTTTAAATTGTCAAGAGCTGTTAAAGCTGTAGATTACTGATATACCCTCCAACTATATTATAATTTATTTAAATATGTCCTTTTAAGTCATTTTACATTATAATTTTTACAGTTAACAGCTAATATACCAAACACTTCTATTAAAAATAGAGCTTTTTAGTAAACAGCTTACAGCTAACAGCTTACAGTTAACAGCTTTCAGTTAACAGCTTACAGCTTACAGCTAATTTTACCAAACATAGCCTTTGTCTATTTTCAAAAAAATATAGGATAGCTTATTCTTTATTATTAATGGGATAAATGGCCGTATATGTAAGAAACTTATGAACATGATGGACGCACATGTAAAACACTAATTAGGCTACTCGGCGGATATTTTATATTTAGTTTTTATCACCGGCTTTTAAACAAGTATTTTTATTTTTTAATTCTACGTTTTTATATGTCTTTTTTCTCATTTTATCTTGCGCTCGTTTAGTCCGTCCGTTTTACCCGTGCCAGTTTAGCCTGCGCCCATTTGACCCGCCTCATTTAACCTGTCGCCCGTTTAACCCGCCCACCCTAAGAACTAGTAAAAGGCCACTCCAACCAAAAGGAAGAGAGTGAAGTTTAGTGGGGGATTATGGTGCATTTTCCTCCAAAAAGCCAACCCATGACGTCACAATGACTTTTGGAGTCTCAAGTCGTAGTTGTCAGCAGATATAATTCAAAAGATGATTAGAACGAGCAAAACGACACTTCAACCATAAAGAAGCGAGTGAAGGTTTGAGTAAATGAATTTCTCTAGGGGAAAATGATAGATTTTAATCACCTTTAAAAATATAAATAGGTGCGCCAATTTCAAAGATCATGGTGCCACCAACCATATCAACACTCGTGTTTTCATCTCTTAAGCCATCTAGATCAGCTCACGTGATATGTAATTCGGTTTTGTCTTTTGTTATATTTATGTTTTAGTAGGTTTTTTTTTAACGGCAATTTTTTACAACTTACAGAATATATTTTATTTCTCTATCAAAATTTGAGTTCATAACTTTTAAATTAAAAGGCCACTCACATACTATTAAAACATTAATTCAATAGGTGGAGCTTTTATGCTTGAGTCAAATGACCCAAATTCAATTCTCATGCTTGGCATTTGTTTCAAATAGGTACCCGTTTCCGCAAAACGTATAAGCACAATGGAGATACTTTGTGAAATAAGAGATCGGGAGTCGAGTCTCGGTTTGTCTCACTCCAGGTGTTGCTCCTCTGGCCAGGGGCAATTCCTTGTGAGGTGGACGATGGCTGGTGCCAAAAGACACTCATAGTTAAAATGTTTCCGTCAATCTTCACTTTTTGTGAAATAAACTAAATACATCACTTTTACTCATAACATTAGTTCCTTATAATAAAAAAAAGAGTTTTTTATGTGTTTTAATTAATTTTAATATTATTAAAAAAATGTTGAGGTTCAGTATTTTTGTCCACCAACGTTAAGTTTTGAGGTTGATTAAGTTTTGGTGGATGACGTGTGTTTAGGAAGATTCCATTGTTTCTTTGTTACTTAGCCAAAGCTTTCTATAATTTCTTTTGCAAATCCTCTTTGGGAATTCAAGTGGGGTCAGTCCGAACACATCAATACAAAAAGAAATAGGAAAAGAAAAAGAAAAAGAACAACGTAAATTGTTTATAGAAATTTATTAGTAAAACATAGCCTACGTATTCAACATACTTTCTTTTTGTTAATTTCTTATGTTATTCTTGAAAACATGTATAACATCCGTATTTACATCATCATAAAACATGGTATCAAACCTTCATATCCATTCAACCAAAAAGAAACATTGTATCAAACCTTCATTATAAAACATCGTATTAAGTGCATCCATTTTTGCTCATTAGACTCCTAGCCTATTGACCTTATGTTAAGGACACTCTAATAATGCATATTCGATGTCTATCCAAAGAAATAATCTCATAAACGTACGGACACTATGTATCACCAACATTATGATTATCAATCATCACAAAATTTGTTTTACATGCTTGCATTTAGACCAAAGGTAAATAGAAAGAGATGATGAGAGTTTGAATGTGTATATATAAATGTTATGCATGCAGATAACAGGGATGGGGAGCTTAGTGATGATGCCTCTCATTGGAAATCTATCAGACAAATATGGGAGGAAGGTCATGCTCACTGTCCCAATGTTGCTCACTACTTTACCTTTGGGTACGCATTCTGTCTCCCAACTTACCATAAAGAACATACATATAAATGTTTTTTTGGCAGGAACTGATAAAACAAAGCTTGTTTAAGAGCCAATAATTACTTGGTTACTACTAGTAATATAATTATATAAAGTTGGTTGAGAAAATTTGTATTTAGGGGTGAATGATTACTATTACAACACGTAAATGACTAAAACGGAGCAAAAGTTTGAGAGGAAAAACCAATACAGAAACACTTTGTCAAAAGTTAATTAGCCTGATTCATACTAATATTACTCAAATGAAAAGATAAATCCAGTTAATGGAACAATATATTCTTTCACCTTTTTGAGTGAAGTTGTGAACAAATGAACATTCATTTTAGCTTGAAAGTAAGTAGGGCATGGTGAAAAACGTGCTCACATTAGGTCTATATCGATATGACAAAACTGTATATCCTGATAGAGTCCAAAAAAAAAACTATTGAAATGACATTAGGTCTATATCGATATGGAACTATGTAACCTAGGTTTTGTATTACATTTACGATCTAGGTTGAAATGAACCACAGTCCACAGGTTTGAAAACATGTAAGGACGGGTCAATCCAAACATCCAATTCGAACCAATTTTGTCCCGGAAAACACTCTTGACATGGTCTCGCGTTACTACTTATTTAGTAAAAACCAAAAATAGCTAGAAAATAAAAAGTTTTAAACCTTAAAAATTTTTATTATTTCATTGCCATTTTAACTTTTAAGCGTTCATTTTCTACCGGCCTATATTTATATATTCGCTACATGTTGAAAGAAAAAAAAATAGACTAGTATTCTATATATAGACTTTGATTCATTACCTTATCTTATTTTCTGCGATTAAAGTGGGCATTGGTACAGTTTTAACCTTTTCTTGGACGGCAATTTTTTCCTTTTTACCTTGCGGTGTGAATATAAATCTGTTTGCTGGTGCAATCCATTTAAAATGGTCACTTTAACTGTTTCATATAAATTTATATGGTTTAACATTTAAGTTTGTGCCGCTTCGAGCTTAAACCATGTGAATGATTCATCTAGAAACCATGGTGTTGTTTAAGGTTAGGAATCATGTCTCTATTTCAAATGAAACAAGTGTGAAATGTTGACAGACCAAAGTTTTAGTTACTAACAGAATAAAGTGTTATAGATTATATATGATATCATTCAAGATTTTTGAACCAAAATCAGGGATAGATAGTTGTACTAGAACAAAGAAATTAAAACCCTGTTTGGTTCGTTGTAATTGGATGTAATTTGATGTAATTGTTATTCAATTATATTATATAATCTGTTTGGTTCATAAAATGAGGGGAATGTAATTCACTTTACATCACATATGGTGTTTGGTTACTACGTAATTGTAATTGGGACATTACAATTACATCAAATGATGTATTTCAGATTATATAGGAATTTGGATGGAATGTTTTGAATTACGTCGTAATTCGTAATTTTATACTTTAAACCATTATTATTATTATTATCAATTATTAATAATCAACTTTATTATTATTATTATTATTATTATTATTATTATTATTATTATTATTATTATTATTATTATTATATTAAAATAATATAATAATAAAAAATTTATTTTTATTATGCTATTATTATTTAAAATAGTATAATAAAAACAAATTTATTTTTATTATTATATAATAAAAAATAAAAAATTAATAATAATATTTTTTTATTATTAATTACTTTATATTTATTATTATTTTTATATTATTATTTATAAATATTTAATTTATATTTTTTCAAAATTTTGACTTTATTTTATATAATATTTATTTATTATTAATTTATATAATTTATTTTTTATTTTTTATTATTTTTTATTATTTTTTATTTTTTATTTTTTATTTTTTTCATTATTATTTTTTATAATTTTATAATTTTATATTTTAATTAATATTTTTATTTTTTAATTATTGTTATTATTATTTATTTTAATATTTATTAATATAAATATTTCTTATTATTATACTTTTGAAATATTAAAATAATATAAATTATTATTATTTTATTTTAATAAAAAATAATATTTTTTATTAAATTAATATTTTTTATTAAAATAATAAATTTTATTAAAATGATAATTTTTACTAAAATAATAATTTTATAAAAATAATAATTTTTATTAAAATAATATTTTGTATTAAAATAATATTTTGTATTAAAATAACAAGTTTATTTTATTTTAAATTATTTTTGTTTTTATTATTTTATTTTTATTATTCTATTTTATTTTAACTATTATTTTTTATTCATTTTTTATGTTCTATAAAAAAAATTAAATTACATTACTGTCAGACTTAACCAAACATAACTCAGATTTTATTCATTACAATTCCACAACATTACAATTCCAACACATTCCTATTCTTTCAATTACAATTACATTAAATTACAATTCTTTCCAAAGATTACAATTCCCTTAAAAACATTCTACGAACCAAACAGGCCGAGATAGCATAATTCAAAGGAGAAAATATAAGTATAGTTTTATTGCTTTATCTTTTTCAGTTTATTGTTACATCATCTTTGGTAAATCCTTTCAAAAGCACCATAATCCTACTTTAGTTTTTGCTTTAAGGTCCAACTTCCATGTCTTCTTTTCCTGTTGATATCCTTTCTTTTTTCCCTTTTTTGATCAAAAAAAACCTCTCAAAACTCACTTTTTACTCATGTAGAGTGCTTGCGCCACTACTTTCTAATTTATATGCCATCACCTCACAATTTTAGTAGTTTTTAGCAAACAAGGACATTACTTTCTCTATGGTGCCATGTTTACTTTCTCTATCTTGTCGACAACGGCCAGATTATCTGTATTATGTATAATGCATTGAAATATAATGCATTACTGATGTAGTTTGAAAAACAAAGATAATGATCAATTGAATATGTTGATTCCCACATAATACCAGAAACAATTAAAGATAGATAAATTGGATCTATTGATTCCGAAGAATACTAGAGACAATTTTTTCCAACAATCGTTGATTCAACGAATACCGATTATTAGGTTGAAATTCAAACAATAAACCCTAATCTTGGTTTATGTCAATTAACACAAGACATTTTTTTTATTAAACACTCAATATTCAATACAATGAACAAATTCCTAATTTTATAGGAAAACTAAACTTGGGAAAAAAGAAAACAATATTCTTCCCAAAAAACACAAAATCAGAAAAATAAATAAAACATACCACAAAATAAGAAAATTAAAATAAAAGATATAAAAACTAAGGAAACTAAATAACAAAGATAGATAATTGAATCTGTTGATTCCAAAGAATGTCAGACACAATCCTTCCAACTATCTTTGATTCAAAAGAATACCGATAACCAGGCAAACTCTAACAATCGTTGATTCAATGAATACCCGATTATTAAGAGAAAATTGAACAATAAACCCTAACCTGGATTCAAGTCAATTAACAAAGACTAAAAGTCTGTTTTTTTATTCATAACTTCATTATTCATACAATAAACTCAAGTCCTAATTTTATAAGAAAACTAAACTTGGGGAAAAAAAGAAAACAATATTCTTCCCAAAAAAATCACAAAATAAGAAAATTAATTAAAAAATAACATAAAATAAGAAAACTAAATAAAAGATATCAACCAGTTTATTCTTGTTCCCATCAATTACTCTCTCTTTGGTGCCATTTTACTTTCTACACGTGTGCTATGCTATTATATAGGCACGCACATACCCTGCCTCAAGTATGTTTCCCCAATTGCCCCTTATTGAATATGGGTCATATAAAAAATATGGGATTAGATGAACCTCAAGTATTTCTTGAAAGAGTATGGTGGATAAAAAATACCAAGAGGAATAAGATCTTAAAAGAAAGTTAAGATCAAGTAGAACATTGACGGACATATTTGAGGCAGATTCTTTAAGCACCATCCGTAGTGTAAAAAGTTATTTTTGTTAAAAAAAACTGAGAGTTAAACACCTAAAACATACTCATTGATAAATTTCTAGATCTGGTATGACTTACATACTACACTAGTACTACTATACTAGTTACTAACTCATTATCTGGTGGTGCGGTAAAATAGTAATTTTGGCATACAGCAGGGAGAGGAACTACTTTTATGCATACTATGCACTCAAGACCCTCACTTCTATGATTTGTGAAGGAAGTGTTCTTTGCCTTGCACATGCTTATGTGGTAATCATCTCTTTTAGATCTTGTATTTTCTACATCTGATTAATCCCTGTACACCATTACATTGAAGTAAAAATGTTGTTACAGCCTTGAAATGAAATATGTAACCTTGAACTTTCATATCACACATTGGAAGTCATGTTTTGTTGACTGGTCTCAAATAGATATGAATACAATGTGAATAATTGACCAGCATAAAGTTTTTTTAAGTTAAAGTAACATGTAAGTACTATCATCAGGCTGATAACGTGGGACTGCATCGACGGGCTTCAGCGTTTGGAATACTCTCCGGCATATCATCATGTTCCTTCGTCTTTGGCAATCTTTCCACCCGGTTCCTCCCTTCAGCTGCCTCCGTTTTCCAAGTAAATCTCGCACACATTATGAAGTAGAATGAATTACATGTGTATAAGTGTACATTTTTCAGTGAATATATTATACCACGGATACAAATGACTTGAGAATATATCAGCGATTAAAGTAAAATTTGTTTATTGTTCTAGGTAGCTGCAGCTGTGGCAATGGTTTCTGTTGTATACATGAGAGTTTTCCTACCAGAATCGAGTATGGAAGCTACGGTGATTGCTGTTTCGTTGAAAGAAGAAACGGTTAATGAAAGTCTTCTTGAGAAGGGTTGTACAAATAATCTCCGCCCATGCCGTTCAACTCCTTATTTGCATGATTCAATTGCATTGTTGAGAAGCAGGTATACCATTGTTCTGGTTTCATATGTTTGAGTGACATGTCAATTCTTTAATACAACTGTATTCTAAGTAGTTGACTTGGCATCCTAAACGTATAAAACTGAATTTTGAAATGTTAACATGTATTTTATTCTGAATGTTAATCTCAGTTGGACATTTTCACAAGCAGCAATCGTGGCGTTTTTTAGTAGTCTTGGTGAACTAGGCCTATATTCTGCATTATTGGTACTTCATAATTCATATGCTGTAAAAACTAAATGTGAAATCTTTTAAGAATTACTAGCTTGCTAAGCATTCATTTTTTTTTATCATGTAGTACTATTTGAAGGCCGAGTTCCATTTTGATAAAGACCAGTTTGCTGACTTAATGATCATCAGTGGCATTGCAGGGATCATATCTCAAGTATGTCTTGTAAATAGAATTTTTAGAGTAATTTTTTTTAGTTAAAGTACTAAAACCTATCTTGCATCGACTGCTGCAGATGGTTCTTATGCCACTCTTAGCGCGGGTCATTACCGAAGAAAAAATTCTTGCAATTGGGCTAATTTTTAACTGTGTTCATGTGCGTAGATCTCCTATCACAAAAGCATACTCATAAAATCTTATTTAACTCTTTAAAGTTATACTTTTGATTACTTCCTAAGATAGTCTGTGATTTGAAATGCAGATTTTCCTGTACAGTGTAGCTTGGTCATCCTGGGTACGAATTTTACTATTTGTAGTCAACTATCATGATAGAATTATTTTTTCGTTTATATACTCTCGGGTGATAGTTGCGGTTTTGATAATGGAATGTGTATCAAACAGGTTGTGTATTTTGCAGCAATGTTTCAGATTCTCGCTGTTTTTGCAGGACCAAGTGTAAGATTTTTGTGTCCGCTATTTTTTTTTTTCATTACTTAAGATTTATCTTTACCTTATGATTAATGAAGTTGACACATTTCAGTTACGTAGCATTGTATCCAAACAAGTTGGTCCAACTGAGCAGGTAATCGACATATTAGTTTGTTATCACACAAAAATATCAGAACCTAAAAAATCAATGATTTTCTATTGTTTTTTCTAAGGTTTTTCTTAATCTTTGTAGGGGAAGGCTCAAGGATGTATTACCGGCCTATGTGCCTTTGCCAGTATTGTTTCTCCACTGATATTCAGTCCTCTTACAGGTGACTAATATTTCAAGGGTATGTTATATATTTGGTCAGTTTAACCGAGGTAATTAATGAAGTTATCTTCCTATATTGCAGCTTTATTCTTGTCTGACAATGCTCCATTCGTGTTTCCTGGTTTTAGTCTCGTGTGTGCTGCATTTGCTGTGGTAAAATATTCAACAACATTAAATATTTTCTGTTATTTGACATGTCGTGTTATGAAGAAAAATATCCTAATGTTATATGGTGTTACATTAAAATCACATTTTGTTTTCCTTTGAAAAATAGTGCATAAGGTGACCGATAGTAGTTTGACAACAAAGTATATACCTAAATAATGAATTTGTTTTACATTCAATGTATGTGCAGATGATCGCCTTTATTCAGAGTGTCATGATCCAGTCCCCACTAGCACCTGTCCCAGATTCAAAAATCGACGACTCTGTCTCAGCAGAGGCTTGAACTATTCTAAGCACAAGCGTTTTTTTCCCGTTCTTGGCTTGGGACGCTGGTGCATATATTGTTTTACCCTTCATCTGGTTATGTATATATATTAAGGACGGCTGGTATTACACGTTACTTTTCAGAATATAAAGTTAGCTACAGGGATAATGGACGAATAAAAGCTCCATTATTTAGGGGTACATGTATATGATATAAGTTAGTAACAGAAGTAATCAAGTATATGTAGTAAGAAATTTTTAGTATATATAAAAGTTAGTAGGATTAAGCTACATGTTTATTCATATTTGATATGTAATAGATACTTGTGTAACATTGATTTTCATGCAATGAAAATTATATTCTTAATGTGCTCCTGTGTGATTCTAAAGTCTGCTAGGACGGACATTTTGTTGACGTATTTTTTCTTAGTATTCTTATTGATTATTTTCCGTAGTATATTTCAAAATCAGCAAACTAAACTATTCGGTAGTACTATACCGTCTGTCTCAAGTTCATCCTTCACTTATGTGTGCTCATTTTTCCAGTGAAATTATGTCACATAGCCGAGATTATTTTATCTTGTAAATCTTAATGGCAATGTCACTCCTAAATAGTTAAGAAGAAAGCCCATATAACAGGTGGACAATAAATTATTGGAGCTTACTGAGTTCGATGGGCTTTGTGGCAGCATGGAACATATAGGACTTTGTCAAAACAGTTCTTCTAAAACATGATGAGTTTATTGAAATTATGATTTTGATTGATTAATTCATTAAACATACCAGTACAATATATAGTTCATGATAGAATGTTTCAGATATCAAACATAAGATGGGCTAGGCCTAATAATAAAGCTCAAAGGCTTTTATCTAAAAATAATATATAACTAACACTCCCTCACAGTTTGAGCGGGAGATGATCGAACACTCAAACTGGCACGAAACTCTTCAAATAGCGCACACAGTAAACCCTTCGTGAAAATTTCAGCATACTGGTAACGTGATGGCACATGAAGAACGCGAACTTGACCACGACTAACCATATCACGAACAAAAAATGTATGTCGATCTCAATATGTTTGGTCCGTTGATTTTGAACTGGAATGCCAGTCAAATAAATAGCATTGACATTGTCACAGTAGACAATGGTGGCAGACAATAATGGTGTATGGAGCTCACGAAGAAGATTACGAATCCAAGCAGTTTCAGCAACTGCATTTGCAACACCTCCATACTCAGCCTCAGCACTCGATCTAGAAAGAGTATGTTGCCGTTTAGAAGACCACGATAAAAGATTATCCCCCCAAGAAAACACAATAACCTGAAGTAGAACGCCTAGTAGTAGGGCAACCAGCCCAATCAGCATCAGAATAAGCAACCAGAGAACCAGTCGAAGAAGCATAAAGTTGGAGCCCAAGGTCTAGTGTACCACGAATATACCGAAGCTTGAGAGCTGAAAAGTGAGGCTCTCGAGGATCATGCATATGAAGGCACACATGTTGTACTGCATAAGATATATCTGGGCGAGTAAATGTCAGGTATTGCAAACCACCTGCAAGACTACAATATGAGGTAGGATCATACACAGGATCCCCTTAATAACTAAGCTTGGATTGTGTGTCAACCGGAGTCCGAGTTGGATTACATGTAGCCATATGTGCCTTGTCTAAAAGATCCAAAGCATATTTCTTTTGAGAGAGGAACATGTCTTTAAAGTCACGGGTAACAGAAATCCCCAAAAAATAATTAAGTGCCCCAAAATCAGTCATATCAAACTCCTTATGTAGAGATGAGATAATACGATGAAGTAAATCTGTAGAGGAAGCTGTTAACACAATATCATCAACATAAATCAATAAATATGCAACCTCAGTACCACTATGAATAAGGACGAGTCACATCGACTTGACGAGAAACCAACCCGTAGAGCATAACCTGCAAATCTCTGAAACCAAGCACGATGTGCTTGTTTCAGTCCATATAACGACCTCTGTAATCGACAAACATGATGTGGAAAACGAAAATCCATAAACCCTGGTGGTTGATACATGTAAACAGTCTCGGAGAGATCACCGTTAAGAAATGCATTCTTAACATCAAGTTGGTGAACTGGCCAATTCCGAGATATTACAATACTTAGAACTGTACGAATAGTAGCCGGCTTAACAACCGGACTAAAAGTGTCATCACAACAAACACCAAGCTGTTGGGTACTACCGTTAGCCATGAGACCAACCTTGTACCTGCTCAAAGAACCATCGGCATGATATTTGTGCCGAAACAACCACATAGAGCGAACCACATTAACGTTAGGTGGTTTCGGAACAAGAATCCAAGTACAGTTTTTAATTAATGCATTATACTCATCATGCATAGCATCTCGTCAGTTAGGATCAGAAAAGGCAACAGAAGGAGACTTAGGAAGAGGAGAAATGTAAGAGACATGACCATGAAAACGAGGATTAGGCTTGACAGTGCCAACTTGGGCACGTGTGACCATAAGATGAGTTCGGGTAGGAGGGTTAGGGGACAAATTATGTTGGGTCGTAGGAGAGGGGGTAGGAGTAGGAGCTTGGCCGATAGTGGGTTGGGTCATAGGTGTTGTGGTTTGCGTAGGTGAATGGTGGGTCGGTGTAGTAGGTGTTGTGGTTTGTGTAGGTAAGTAAGGGGGTGTTGTAATGGGTGGTGTTGGGTCAAGGGTTTGTGGGGATATAGGGGTTTCATGTTCATTTGGGGTAGGTTGGGGAGGGGATTGGTTATAAATGACATGGCGAGTAATAGGCGTTGGTGTATGATCTAGAAACGTGTAAGACGGTGGGTTAGATTTGGTCAAAGAACCATATGGAAACTGAAGTTCATCAAACGTTACATGGCGAGAAAGAATGATTTTGTTTGTAGAAAGGTAAAGGCATCGATACACACGATGATAAGCGGGATATCCTAAAAATATGCAAGGAGTAGCACGAGGTGCCAATTTGTGAGGTGAATGGAGATGTGGGTAACAAAGACAACCAAAAATACGTAAACGTGAGTATTCAGGTTGTTTGTTAAACAATTTTGTGCAAGGTATTTCATTTTGGATGGCGGATGAGGGAATTAGATTGAGTAAGTAGGCGGTCATATGTAATGCCTCGACCCAAAATGTTGGTGGGAGGTGAGCTTGGAAAAGAAGGGTACGAATGACATTATTAATGGTACGTATCATCCGTTCTGATTTTTCATTTTGTTGAGAGGTCTTCGGGCAAGAGAATCGCATTTGAATGCCATTTTTTAGCAAACAAATCAAGAAGGTTGGTGTTATAAAATTCATCACCATGGTCACACTGAAAAGCCGTAATATCACATTTAAACTGATTATTTACATAAGAACGAAGGTGTACGAACTTTTGGAGAACTTCAGATTTGACACGTAAAGGATAAATCCACAAATAATGAGAATAATGATCGAGAAACAACATGTAACATTTGAAACCACCAGAACTGACTATAAGAGAAGTCCAAATATCTTAATGAACAATCTCAAAATGATGAGTAACAAGAGAATTAGAACTCGAAAACGAAAGTCTCACATGTTTGCCAAGCTGACAAGCATGACAAACATGTGGAGACCTCTCTTTATTACACGAAATAAAACGACGAGAGGCAAGAGAACGCAACACTTTGTTACTAGGATGTCCAAGGCGTTGGTGCCACGTAGTGGGACTGAGAGAAAGCAAAGCATGAGAGATAGAAGAAGGTTGTGTAACCGGATATAGATCTCCTGAACTATCACATCTTAGGAGGATATGACGGGTCAAGAAATCTTTTACAGAGAAACCAAATGCATCAAATTCAACAGTACAATTATTATCTTTAGTAAATTGACGAATAGAAATAAGATTTTTGATGATATTAGGATTAACAAGAACATTATTCAAGTTTAGAGGACGATTAGAGGTAGATAAGATGCTATGACTGGTATTGGTGACCGGTATGGTTTGTCCATCACCAACACACACAGATGGATATAAACATGTATTATAAACTGTATTTAAATTACTTGTATGTGAATTAAGATGAGATGATGCACCTGTATCCATATTCCATGTCGGATCTTGAATCGTTACGGTACTAAAAGCACTTGGAGAAAATTTTTCTTGTGTAGAAGGCGCAAAGGGAGCAACCCCTAAAATATCTGCTTGTGTCGAATAATATCTATCAAACATTGCTCAACCAAAATTTATGTCTTTCGGTTTCCGTAATCACGTGCACCAACAACTAACTATCACACATAAAATGAAACAATAAATCAAGCACCTAGAATAATACTTCTGCCATGTCGTACCCCATGTGGATTGATAAGTGTGAAAACACTCATCAATTATGACCCAAAACCACTTAAAACATAGCCAAATATATTATATTTAATTTTAAAATATCAGAATTACGTGGGTATTTGTGTTTTTGTGTTTTCAGGTAAACAAGATGCATTTTTGAGCAAACACGCGTTTTCAAGGATTTATATGACAAAAGACGAAGAAAAAGACAAATCAAGCCTTCAAGGACCTTACTTGCCAAAATTACCAAGATGGAGGGCTAAAGTTGTAACTTTCACAAAGACGAAGGATGAAAATGAGATTTGCTTAAACCTTTAACTATTAAATCACTTTTGATTAAGAAATTACAATTGAGGGACTAAGATATAAAAAATGGGAAGTTTACTTTACTTGGTCAAAAACCAAGTCGAATTATTCTTAAACAAGTCTTCATCCCTGACACAAGAGAGAGAAATAAAAGTTACAGGCGGTTTATCAGTCGGCTTCATATTCTATCCACCAAATACATTCAAGTTCATTTCAAGGAAAATACAAGGATTTTTAGACGAAGACTTAAACAGCAAAAATGCTCCTCTTTTTCTCCTCTACAAGAAGATATTACTTAATTTGATCAAGATACAAGAACGAAGAAACCCCCAATATAGGGATGTGAAGAACCTTAATTGATCAACCTCATATTTTACACGTGGCACGAAGGGATTGGATGGCACACGTCATTGAAAGTCAACCACTCCTCCTCTCAGTCGCCTATAAATATCAAGGGATCCCCTCATTTGGAGACGGTTAGCATAGGAGTAGGATTAACACAGTAGATTAGAGTTAGTTAGTTAGTTAATAAACTTTTAACTTTCTTGTTAGAACTTGTAAACAAATTCAGTTTTTTCTGTTATATCTTTACACCATTAATGAAATCATTTTGTTCACTTTATAGCTTTCATCATTAGCATCTCTATTTTGTTTCTATTACTTTGATCCTGTTAAATAGTATTAACGAATTATATCCTTTGAATGAAGCCTTTTCAGTTAGTTGAATCAGACACAAATTATTGTTTCAATTCAGTTTCAGTTTTAAACAAACTTTTCCATTAATGGAGTTTTAAGTCCTTACTTGTTAACACTGTTCTTAGTCTTTTAAACCTTTCAGTTGAATAGTCAAACTAGCTAAACTTTCTTCTAGACAGAATTCGATTCACTTTTTTGTTAAAGTTCTTGTTAATCAGTTTATTTTTAATGATCTGATATGTTAATTAGTTTTTGGATTCGGTTTTAGTGTAAAGTTTAAAGTTTTAATCGGCATAAGTTTTCTAATTCTTTTTCCAAGCTTATTAGATCAGTAGAATTCGTTCATAGTTGGTTAATCAAGTAACAGCTTTTGTAAGTAAGTTTTAGTTAAGAATTTGAATGAAAGAATTCATCAGATTTTGATTACATGATAATAAGCTTTCAGGAGTTTGTGATGAACAAATTCTTGATTAAGACTGTTTGGATTGTTTTCCATCATATTATCTTAGAGCTAACCTACTGAATTCAGAATCCAAGTTTTTTGTTTCGTTTTATATCAGTTTATGCAGGATTGAAAGTGAAGGGTGTTTGGTTCTGAATTTTAGGCAAGAAGCAGATTTGTAGATGATTGTGGTTCCGTTTGGTAGATAGAATGGCTTTGTGATTGGTAGTTGAAGTAGTGTTAGTTTCAAGCCGGCTCAGCGCCGCACTTCGTCACCAAAGGTCTTGGCTTCGGTTACACAGGTTACAACCTTTTCAGTTCTCTGTTTTCTCTAGTTTAGCTAGCTGACAGAATTTCAGTATAAATTTACTTGTTAATAATGCAACATGTTATGTTACAAATTGGTAATTGGTTGTAATTTTTCTTGCAATCTCATTCAGCTGCTTTGATTTCCCTAATGTTTGCATTATTTGCTAACTAGTGTCTGGAAATAGTGAGATTAGAGCTGATCTTGTTTAACTAGTTTGTGTATAATTCATTTAGGAGTAATCAGTTTAGAAAGGGATTTTAAATGAACTGTAGTTAATATGTTCTAAAAATAAAGGTTTTAAAAAATAGTCAGATAGGATCCTATATTACTTGATTTCAAAGTTGTGTTACAATAGTCAAACGTGTATTAAAGGAGTATTGTCCACTAATAGATACAATATTGTCCAGTTGGTTAAAGGAGTATTTTGTTAGACTTTGTACTTGTTGGGCTTTATTTTGTTTTGGGCTAGCAGGTTGGTAAACGATTTGTATACGTTTGAACTTTTGAGAATCACATTTTCAAATACAAGAGTTAATAAGTTTTTAAGAATTCAAAATTTTGAAAGATTTTATTTGTAGGCTTTATAAAAATTGTTATATTTTGAACTTTGTATTTAGCTAGTAGTTTAACTTTGTATTTTACATATTTGTACTTGGTTTTCTTATATTTTGTAGTTTAAATTTGTATCTTACGATTTTATATTTCGTGCATTTAATTGTGGTAAGTGCAGAGTGTTTTAGATAGTACGTATACATAGTATATAGAATATTTTTACATTTTTTTACATGCTTTGTGCAAAGTAGCTTAAATTTCAAACAAGATTTTATAACCAAAAACAATTAAGCCAAGCTTAAAAACGTTTAATCAATTCGTTTAGATAACGAGACAATTATACTAAAAACGAAATATTAAATGGCCCCGCTGCCGGTTTTTTTCGTGAAGATGAACGGTTTCGAGTGAGACGTATTGGATTTGGGGATCCGTTCACTTTGTGAACGTTATTTTTACGTATTATAAATAAAAAATATAAAAAAAAAATCAAAAAGATAAAAATATAAAAAATAAAAAATCATAAAATCAATTCTTTTCCTAAAGAATTGAACCAAAAAATTAAAAAATCCAAAAGTAATATTTTTCCTAAAAGATTACACCAAAAATATTACTGTATATATCGTTTTCAATCGTTTTTACATACATATTATATTTTCTTTAAAAAATAAAATAAATATAAAATATTTTTGATATATTATTATATGTAAACAAGTATACGTAGATACGGACAACCAATTCACCTACTTCCATAAGTATTGGCGAGGCAATACACCGTGCTTGGGGGCGTTCCGGTCCTAAGTTCGTGTATCGATCAAATTTAATTAAGGCACAATAGATAAATACTGCAATCTACTTGAACTTAAGAAAGACGCCACTGTGTGGGGGGGGGGGGGGGGGGGTATAAGGCTAGCGTATTTCACATTCTAAAGAAGCAGGCTCTTAAGTGCTACACGCCGCCTCGTTTCTCTGCTTCATTGTGGGTCTTTCAAAGGTGATAGTAGTGCGTGGTGTGCCACCAAATTAGTATTTACATATATTATATTTTCTTGTGGATATTAATTATTGAACCTCGAGAGAGATAATCTCTTCTCTCTCAAAAGTCGACCGAGAGCTCCTCTCTCACTCTCGAGTTTACTTACACGTGTACTCGCACGCATTTAACCATAACACCTTTAGTGTATTACTTCCTTCCCCGATGAAGCTTTAAACGTCATTCACTTGTATATACATTCGGCCACCTTGTTACACATGGATACTCGTTCCATGTTGGAGATTTTGCAACAACGATCCGTCAACGCTAATTATTCGTCTTGTTCGAATTGTGGTGGACCACACGATACTTATTTATGTGCTCAAACCAATGGCTATTATGGGGAGGGATATGCTTATAATGGAACCGAGAACCCTAATTTTCAACCTAACCCTCAAATGGACTACACTTGTAATGACTATATGGGATATTCCGGTTTTTCATCATGACCTTCACCATCATTTCATGATCAAACCTTTAATGAGCCATACCAAAACCAAGGATTTTCCAATTATGGAGGCTTTCAAAATGATGAATATTTTCAATTCTATAATCAAGATACTTTTCAAAATCAAGGATTTTCACATTATGAGGGTTTTCAAAATGAAGGAAATTTTCAAGGTTATAATCATGAGAACTTTCATAATCAAGACTCTTTTCAAACCTATACTTCACCTAATTATGTAAATCCACCATCACCCTATTCTTCGACTTATTCATGTGAGTTTTCTGGAAACGCATCCCATTATGGTTATGATTGTCGATCGAGGGATCCGCCTTCCTATGCCCCTAATATTCTCAATGAGTCTAATTCTTTACTTGAGCAAATAAACGAGTTCATCGATGACGTTTATAAAGAGCTTGATAGTAAGAAAGACATAAGTTTCGAGGAAATGCAAAACACATGTCCGTGGTTAAAGAAAAAGATTACGTCTACTGAGAAAGCAGAAATTAAGACTTGGCAAATTAATGACAAGGAAATCGGTGATATGTGTCGTGAATCGTTGAACAAATTTTCTCGTCACCTTAGGAAATATTTAGATGATTTACTCTTTAAGATTGATACACTCAAGGAAGAAGAACAATATTTTGCTACTCGTGCTCGTATGCTTTATCGATGCTTCTATGATGATGATGACGAACCTTTGATTTGTATGACACTTAATTGACACACCTTCATCACCTTTACCTCACATGGAGCCCAACGACTCTTTAACCATGGGGGATGAGCCTCTTAGCACTAATACAAACACTGATTTGGATGAATTAACCGCTTATAGTGTTGAGAACCTTATCCCAATTCAAAGAGAGCTTGAGGGTGTTTCCAATGAACCATGTGACGAGCTTTGTATTGATACCTCTTCTCCTCATGATCACATCGAGATTTCATCACATGTTGACCTTATGCTACTACTAGTGATTTTGGTGACTTTGATCTTGATGAATTGTTAAAAGAAAGGGATAATGAGATTGAGGAAGAATTTTTACAAGAATTTCCACTAATAGAGGATTATGATTGTGATTCTAGTGAGGCATCTTATGATATATCATCCGATGACTTTTCATGTCAAGATGACATTCCTAATTTAGATGAAGATGTTGCTCCTATAGGAGAAGTGGAAAATGTTCATATTCGTGAGGTTTTATCAAACGTTTATAATCTTATCTCCTCGATTGAAGCATTGAATGAAAACCTTAATGATGAGTCCATAGAAGAAGAATCTTTCATTGATATTTCTTTATCGGTTTTTGAGGATACACCTATTGATTTTCATGATCATATCATCCCTAAGAGTGATTCTCTCATTGATATACCTACTTTTGAGCCTTATAGTCCCACATTTTCACCCATGGAGTTGGTTATTGATGAAGATCTTATCCTGATAGAGATTTATAACATTTCACCCAAGGAAAATTTAGAACCAAAAACCGTTGATATGGAATCTTTAATGGAGATTGATGCCACCATAGAGGCTACTCTTGCACATTTTGATATAGAGGTCGATGATAGTGTTTCTAATTTGGAAGAGGAGGTTCATCTTATTGAGAACATGCTTTTTGGGAACTTAGATGATGATGAGGAGCCCAAAATGGACATAATAGTTATGAATGTTTGGATTCCTACACCCTCATTTTCTCATGATGATTTGATGACTAAGGGGGAATCTTATATGGTTGATACAAGTTCATCTTCTTATTTTCCCATGAAGGGAAATGTTTTTGATCCTGGGATACGTATGTTTGAGATACCTTGGTTTTCATCTACTCCACTTACGAGTGTGACTTTGATTGATATGAGTTTCTCGTATGAGCTTACTTTGGTGATGCTACCTAGTTTGGAGATGTTCACGCGTAGAGATGGAAACTATGTATTTGATACCGGTGTGCTTCCTATATGAGAGATTTCGTATAATTGGACAAACTTGAGACACGTTGGACCGTTCCATTTATCGAAGCGGATATTGTAAATCTTATAGTAAATGGCAACGTGCTAAGTTTGAGTGTATCATGTGAGAAGTGCTTCAAAGTGGATATCCTTTATTCTCTATGATGGTTTCCCCAAGGGCAACTTAATTCGGGGCCGAGTCGAGCTAGAGACTTAGGGTTAAAAAAAACTCAAGCATTGAATAACTAGGCTAGAAAATGTAGAGTAGATCTAAATAGGTTAGGTTTAATAAAAGGATGTTATAGTAGAGTTGAAGTGGAGGGGTGGCCTTTCTTCGTCTTTTGGTGTTTGTTTCAAGGGTTGCTCTCTCTCATTTCATTCTTGGAGCTTATGGAGGAGGCTCGTGTATCCGGTTCACTTCAATTAGTTTTATTGTGATATTCAACACTTGTGCTTAAAATGAATACCCTTTATTTGTCTCTTCCTTAGCTCGAGTTAAGCAAAGTAATCAATGTAATAAGTGTAGGGGAGTTTACTCCAATACTCTTAAAATTGAGGACAATGTTTATCTTAAGTGTAGGGGAGACTTCTATCGAAGTGACCTTACCTAGACTATTGCCTTATGTTGGGAATCTAAGTTTATTAGATTCCCTGTATCATGGATTTAAACATAAATCAAGCTGTTTGTGTTGTCCCTTATAATATGATGATAGATTAAGAAATGAGATGGAAAAGATATGAGTTTTAGAGAGAGAAAGTAGTGAGAGAAAGTAGAGAGAAGGAGAGGATTAACTTGTAGAATATTAGATTAAGAAAGATTAGAGTTTACAAATGATCATCCCCCCTCCTAACATGCTAGGAGGGTAGTATATATAGTCCACCCACATGCGGGCTTTAATGGACTATATATTGGGCCGGGCTTGACTTTTGGACTTTAATTAGTTTAAATCCAAGCCCGTAAACCACGACTAATAGACTACTTATTACAACGTTCTAATTAATGTTACAATAGAAACCTATGACCAAACATTCTTGTTTGACTCAATATTTTGAGGCTAACAATCTCCCCCAATGTGAGATCATTCCTCTTCGATATTTGGAGTCTAATGGAGATTCATGAATTCGTCATAAATGAGTCTTGAACGTGTAATAGTAGTCTTGTTCCTTCATGCTGTGATCTTTGAGCCTTTGTCGTTGTCTTTCGACTTAGTCTTTTATCTTGAGATCTTCAAATCATTCTTGACTTGTCTTTGCCATCTTGTGATCTTGTGTCTTTATCCACATGCTCACACTCCTAATTGTTGAATAAGTCTTTGGGCATGAATATGTAGTTTTGAATCTTTGACTTTGCTGAGTACACTGTGACGCCACCTTCTCGAGACAAAACATAGACACGGACTGAATGGCTTTGACATTCGTCCTAAATCGGTAGCGTTTTACCTCCGGTCGGTGAAGACCGTTATACGATATTAAATACCGTACCTGTGATTAGATAGATTCAATTAAGAATCTCCTTGACAGGGTTTCGCGGTTGTACTAGCCGTTCTCTTTACTCGACCGTCTCAAAGCAAGACTGCGAACATAAAGAGTGAATCAATTGGATAAATATCCGCTTGATTAAAGTCGTCAATTCAAATTCCTGGAACAAGTTTGATTCATTAAGAATCTTACCATTGTTGCTTTCTAGTTGACACAAGTTTGATTCATAAGAATCTCACAAGTCACCTACCGTATCGCTGTTTGATGTTGACGCTAGAAGGATTTCCATTCGTCACTGTGAGTATTAATGAATATCACTCTGAATGTTCTGGAAAGACCATAAAGATATTGCGTAGAAACCTGAAACGAGTTTGAATTAATTCAGAATCAAACCACTGTTGCTTTTTAGTTTTGCACATGTTCAATTCATAAAGAGTCTTGCATGTGACCTACCGCAGTGCTGTTTGACATTGACACTGGAAGAATTTCCACTCATCATTGTGAATACTAAGTAGTGTCACTCTGAGTGTTCTAGCAATATCACAAGGATATAGCGTAGGACTCTCTTGATCTTCATCCGTGTGTCCTAACGAGATTTTAATGATCTCTTGGCTCTAGACTCGATTTGTGCACTTTTAGTGTTCGGAGGCTGGAGCAGATGCCACCTATGCAATATCAACTATCTCGGAGTGAGAAAGTCAATAGAAGTCATGTTGATCTCCATGACAATAAAACAAACTTCTTTTGAGAGAAGCCAGAGTAGCTAGGAAAGGGTTGTGCATATATCAGTGGGTCCATGATGAGTTGTCTTCATGATGTGTTGACCCGGTTTCTGCCTAAGTTGTATGGAGGGCTTCTTTCTTTACACCCTTTATCCTTACATTTCTTTTTCATTCTTCAACCCCTTCAATGCTTACCAAGACATCATCACTAGCACCTTGTTGTGATTGTTCCAATGCTAGCATCAGTACTTAGTCGGCATTCTACTACGTTCACATTCTACTCCATCTTTCCTAAGGACTTCTAATAATCTATTGGATTGTCCCTGGGAAGATCCCTCCGGTTCTAGTTGGATCATAGGACTTAAACCTAACCACCCTTTTGACACCAATAACGTCGTGAATTAAAGATGTTGTGGGTTTTTGATCGTAACCATGAGTGCTTGAGTCTTTAGATCATATTTTAATCACATTTTCTCCCCTATCTCTAATATATAAAATCTTTTGATATTAGAGATACCAAATTTGATTAAAATATATTTTGAAAAATAGTCTTGAAAAAACTTCGGGAGAATAATGTGTCAAACTTAGCATGATTTTGGAACGCTCCCCCTAAAAAATTGATCCAATGGAATTGGCATTACGAGGATTTGATCCACATTAAACTTTTGAGGATGGGAGTTGTTGAACACACAATTTTTGAAAGATTTTGAATATCATTGAGAAATTCTTGAAAAAATTGTGTTCAACGCTTTTTGAAAAATCAATTTTTTTGATGAAAATATTTTTCTAAAGCATAAACTTGAGTTCATAGACTTTGAATGTCTTGACGAATCCACTCAAGTGTAAGAAGATTTAACTTCTTTTGCTAAGGGTAAGAGCACAAAAGCGTACACTCCCCCGTGAATTTAGATCCGGGTTGCAATCTGAAAGTGATTACAAGCCATTGTGTTGTGCTCAAAACGTTGAATGTTTTGTGACAAGCTCAACTCGTGATAGATTGCTCTACCCGTTTGTTAGGATAAGTTATCTTTAAAGATACACTTTCCTTTATTTGAGGTTTGAGTTACAGTCTGACAGTTAACTGTAAGTCGTTTACATGAGCTTAAAAACTTTGAATGTTTTTATCGATAGCTCATGACCGAGAAATTTAAGTTTCCCGTTGTTGAGGATAAGTAATCATCGTGATCAACTTTCCTTTCTTTGAAGTACGAGTCACAATCTGAGGTAATTGTAAATCATTGAAATGACATGTTTTGAAAAATATTTACAACTTTCATTCGAGCTATATGTACACACCCGTGTCGTTATTGAGCGACATTTCTAGGTACGTCCATATTATCGATACCTAAAGACATGTCGAAAAGAATATTTTTGGTATTTTGAAAGTTTTTCCATTTTTTATTTTTTATTTTTTTTTATGGATATTTACATTTTATTATATTTTTGTGTTTTATCAAGTTTTTCGAAAATAATCCAAAATAGACTTTTGTACAACAGAAGGTGATATCGAATATACAGAATTGGAACCCTTTGAAGAAGGAGAAGTGGGTTCAGAATCCGTTGTCGTACCTGCAATCACAGAAGAAGAGTTTGCACAAATACTAGAATTAGGAGTAACAAATTCTTTTTCAGCGTGTAGAAAAGTAGCATTAGTGCTGGTGCAGGTGTCATCACTCTTCTCTATTGGAATCCACTTAAGACCAACTTCCGTGAAGATCCGACCCGTTGGTTTCCACTGAAGACTAGATTTAGGAGTAGCTTTCTCTTGCACAGCGGAAGACTTCTTTGGAGAGAAACTAAGTCCTTTTTTTAATCCATGTTTCAGATTTGTTGTTGTTGCTTTTCTTTGCGACGGGTTTGTATCTCCTTGTTGTCTTATGGGATTCTGTATTCGATCTCCGTTCAAAGGAACGAGATTTGACCTCATAGAGGTATTGCAAAATGAAATGGTCATGATTTCCATTGTGAATGCCCTTTTTGCAAGTGGGACATACAGGGAATTTGGGATTCACGAAAGTACTTGTATTCCTTTGTTTTCCAAATCGTTCAGGCGTAGTGTTTGAAACACGACTATTCATGGATGGTTTCCAATTCCTAGATTGCTGAAGAGGGATCCTAGGTTTTGGTTGACTACCATTAGGAGTGTGTGGAACTCTAGCAGGATTTGGTGAACTAGGTTTTTCATACACGGGTTTGTCTTTCTGAATCTTCCCATTTTGTTTCGCATCCTCTAGGTTGTGGGTATGAACGAGGTCATTTGAACCTACAGATTCCTTTGTGGACGTGAATGTCACACGTTTTGGAGGAGTCCTAGAAGTGATAGGTGCATTCACATGGTTGGGTTTAGCAACAATGTGCTTTCTAAATGGAGGAACATAGGGTGATATGGATGGTTTTGGAACACTTGGTTGCACATCATTCTTAGGGGGTAACCTAGATTTCATATAAGAAGAATTGGAGAACGGAGTCGGTTTTCCTAAGATAGATGGCTTTGGATCCTTGTGGGCATTGGGTTGTCGAACAACAAATTTCACAAATTTAGGTTCCACTACTTTCCCACCCATTTTAGCAACGAGTTTCTGCAACTCTGCTATCGCTCTGTCCCTGTCTTGTAACTGAGCTTTTAACCCTTTAATTTCCAAATTCTATTCATTCATTTCTCGAAACGTTTGGGAAAGTTTTTCCTGCAATTTATTATCATGTGAAAAACTACCAACGTCTTTTTGCAAAGCAAGTTCAAGAGAATGACAATGTTGTTGAAGGAAATTAGTTTTGTGTTGAAGTAACTCAAAAGCCTTTTTATCAACATTTTCTTTACGTTTCGAAAGCTCAATTTCAAGACGTTCACATTCTTTGATCTTATCAAGATATTTGCATGCAACATCATAATATTCATCAATATCAGTACAAGATGTAAAATAAGCACACATAACATCGTTAGAAACACATTCTTGCAATAGTAAATCATATTCATCTGAAAAATCAGACTTCTCCATTTGAAGATCTTCAATGTGTTTCTCAAGAGATTCAACATATTTTAAATCATCATACATTTAAGTCCGAATGAACTCCTCAAGTTGAAGAACAGTTTCTTTAATCAACGTCGTGTTAGGAATTAAGAGTTCTTTCACAACCAAGGTAATATCTTGAGGAATCGGACGTGTCCATTCAGCATTTTCACGTTTTGCCCAGTCTCTTTCAACAATAGATTTAACATTATCGATGTGGTGTTTCAGAATACCTAATGTTTTCCTACTCTTGCTTTTAGATTCATCTAGAGGGAGGTAGTTTATGTATTTGTAAACATTAGATTTCTTAGGGTCAAATGCTTTCTTCCATTGAGTTCTCTTTTGTTTGCATTCTAGAAACACTTCCTCACGAGTTTTCTGAGTTTATTTGTTGAAAAGACCATAAAGACTATTCTCATAAGCATAATTATATGGTTTTACAAACTCCTCATTGACAAGTGATCGACTATCATCATCCCAAAGGGCAGTCTCTTCACTATTGGCACTAACAGGCATGCAAGCAAGATCGGTCCTTTCAGTCTCATCAAGATAAAGACACGGGTTCGCAGCTTGAGCTTTGGCAAGGTACTCAGGACTTGCAAAGCTAGCTTGACCCTTAAACATCGATGGAGGTGCTAGCATTCTTACGGATTGAATAGAATCATGCGTTTTATAAACAACTTTCTTCAAAAATTCGACTTGTTCTTCTAGTTTCGTTACTTTTTCGGTTTCTTTATCATATCTACTTTTGAAGTCTTGTTTTAACGCATCTACCTCTTGTTTCTTATCCTCAAGAATTTTAGCAGAATCTGTAGTGGTCATAGAGAGCTTTTGTTCAAGTTCATTAACTTTGGTATTGGCAAGGTACGTTTTTTGACGTTCATCCATTAAGAAAACATTATATTGACGCTTCTCTTTGGCTAATAACTCAAGAGTTATATTATATTTGTTTTCAAAATCGTCCTTTTGACTTTTTAACGCACTACCCTTGTACCCCTCAATCTCTTTGGTCTTTTGAAGAAGCTCAACCCTATTACTTTCAAGGGTCTCATTAGATTTAATTAGAGCGGCTTGCATTCTTCAAAGTTTTGAGTGAGCGCTGCGTTTGCCTTCTTTAATTGCTTTTGACTCTTTCTAGTTTCATTGACATCTTTATGTAAACTAGCAATTAAATTGGCAAGCGCGACACGCTCCTCATCATCATACTCATTTGCATGTTGATCATCCTCAAACTCATTATTGCACATGTCTGATGAATTGGGTGTGGTATTGCTATCAATCTTTTCCGTCATACATGTGTCAATAAGGTTTGTTGTTTGATCACTATGCTCATGCGTATTGGCATTGGCAAACACATTAAATTCAGCATTGTATACCTCTTTCAATGGCTCAGAATCGTAAACAGGACCATTATCATGGGAAGGTGTATTGCACATGTCGATGTGTTGTTTGCCAGAGCTGCTGTTGTCTTTCTCGGAGCTGTTGTCATCCTTCCCTGAACTATGCGTTGGAGTCTCATATCTGCAGCTTGTATTCTCAATATCTGATGCGATACCACAACTGGTATGAAGTCTGTCATCAATCGTTTGTTGCACCTGTATTGTGTGATTCACATAGGTTACAATGAAGTCGATGTTGCTGGTTATCCGATCTTTGTATGATAAAGCATCCATTCAATGATATCGCTTGAAGCACTCGTTGGTAAGCGAAAACTTGATGAAGTCAGAAGTAAACATCGTTTCAAGTGATGTCTTGAGATCAGTGAAAGTGATCTTGCATTCACTGGCAATGATTCTTTCGTTGACAAGTTGTGTTTGAAGTTTATCCATGGCATGAGTGAATGTTTTGCTGAATGTGCGAGTGGATTCACGTAAGTCGAACAATACTTTTGAAAGGTGCTGAAAAGAATCTTGAAGTACTCTAAAACCGTCTATGGCATTTTTTCTCAAGAAACATATCTGTTGTTGTAGTCGTTCCAGATCGAGGTCTGTCACGTCTGAACATTCAGTAACCATATTACTCGTTGTCATGATGATCGTCTCTCTCTGTTGATAAAGTGACTTTGGATCTTAAGTAGATGTTGTTGTGAATAGATTGTGGTTGAAACTTCAAGGATTGTTGTGAAAACCCCAAACAATGGCTTCGTAAGAAATCAAAAAGCCTTAAGCGAAAAATCACACGAATTTTCAAAATCACGTTTTTTGAAAATTTATACGAAATACCCTTATTCGGAATCCAAAAATGTGCTTATCCGGAAAACGTGATGTGTCTCTTATCCGGAAAGTGTGAAAGAGACCTTATCCGAAAAGTGGTTTCGTTGGCTTATCCGGAAAACACTTTTGTTGGCTTATCTGGGAAACACCTTGGTATGCTTATCCGGAATAATACTTCTGATACTTATCCGGAAACGACTTTGGTGACTTATCCGGAAAACAAATTCGTACACTTATCCGGAAAACCTCTAATGATTCTTATCCGGAAAAACCTCGTCTATGCTTATCCGGAAAACGTTTTTTTTTTCTAATCCGGAAAACGCTTTTTGTCTCTTATCCGGAAAACGCTTTCGTTTTCTTATCCGGAAAACAACTTAAATCTCTTATCCGGAAAACAATTACGAGTGATTATCCAGAAAACAAACTTATACCTCTTATCCGGAAAACAACTTATGTTGCTTATCCGGAAAACGAAATCTGGTTCTTATCCGGAAAACAAAATAGGCTACTTATCCGGAAAAACTCTTCTACTTCTTATCCGGAAAACACTTTCCCACTACTTATCCGGAAAACACTTTTTGTAGGCTTATCCGGAAAACACTTTTTGGTCTGTTATCCGGAAAACGAAATTGAACTCTTATCCGGAAAACGATTCTTACCTCTTATCCGGAATACCCCTGAAACTTCTTATCCGGAAAACAAGGGATTGTGTTTTCTTATCCGGAAAGATGGCCGATTTTTGGTGAGTTTCTTGGATCCGAATGTTAAATCTTCTAAAATACCCACTAATCAATCCAAAACTACTACCTTTTTGAAGAAAATCACCAACAATAAGATCACAAATCCCTACCACAACTATGTAGGCAATTTGTAAGAAAGATTTTTGGTGACAAAAAACACAAAAAGATTTTTGAGATGAGATGATTTGTAGATCAAAACCACACGAATCAAAAACTTAACCACAAACTAAACACAAATCTACCCTATAGCGATTGATACCAAATGTTTTCCCTTATAATATGATGATAGATTAAGAAACGAGATGGAAAAGATATGACTTTTAGAGAGAGAAAGTAGTGAGAGAAAGTAGAGAAAAGGAGAGGATTAACTTGTAGACTATTAGATTAAGAAAGATTAGAGTTTACAAATGATCATCCCACCCTCCTAACATGCTAGGAGGATAGTATATATAGTCCACCCACATGCGGGCTTTAATGGACTATATATTGGGCCGGGCTTTACTTTTGGACTTTAATTAGTTTAAATCCAAGCCCGTAAACCATGACTAATAGACTACTTATTACAACGTTCTAATTAATGTTACAATAGAAACCAATGACCGAACATTCTTGTTTGACTCAATATTTTGAGGCTAACAGTTTGATATTAACTTGCCAATGCCTAGGAGGCAGGCAAGTATCGCAAGACTCACAGAGATCTAAGTCTCTCGAAGCAACCTCAGAGGAGTCCATGTCAGAGAAATTGTCAAGGAAGTCGAAGATTACTTGAAGACATACTCATTGAATGTGATGGATAACAGCCAAGATGTATCAGGGACTCTGAGGGGGTTGAGGGTTAACAGGGGTGGAAATACCCTGTTAACACTCAACACACTTTGGACATACCTTAGTGTGTACGAGACTATGAAGAAAAGGGAAACTGTGTCAGCTCAGTTTCTCTAAAGCATTGTGGCAGACTACCAAAAATAGAAGAGCATCTTGTGACAGAGGTCTGACAAGTGTCTGTCTAGTGTAGTCACCATCAACACGTACTTGGAGTCAACCTCGTACCACTATAAATAGGTTATGTAGCCTAGCGTTAATGTTCAATACTTTGACACAATTCCCACATTAACTCTTAGAACTTATAGAACCAAACAGCTGCGACTGTGTTCATAAGTTAGGTTTTAGTTTGTCCAAGGTGTGCACAACACATTGTCATCAAACGGTGTTATCCATAACACTTGTAATACTTTATTATAAAATAATAAGTATTACGTTTGAAAAGTAATTAAGTGTGTTGATTAGTTAAGTTTATTGTTTCAAGAATAGTTTAGGGACTTTCAATTGGTATCAGAGCGGTGTTTGATATTAAAACCCTCATAAACATCGTTCGAAGTTTTATAATCAAGATCCACCATTCCTGAAACAAGCAATACACCACCACCACCGTCTTCTGGGAACAACACTAATGCACCACCAACATCACCAAGACTCACTCCTCCACCTCAAAATGAAGATGATCTACCCCAACTTCTTGACTCAAGAGGCGGATCTTATGTCACCAATGTACCAGTCTTTGATGAAGATGATTTTGCAAGTTGGAAGAGTCAATTCCTCATGTATCTCGACGGACTTGAACCATTTCTTCTAGAAATTCTAGATAATGGACCTTATGTTCCCATGGCGCTTACCTCTACTGATGAGAATCCTGTTCCCAAACCTCCAAGCAGTGGACTCCAGCTGATAGGAAATTAGCATACCAAGACAAACGTCTCAAGAGCATCATTATATCCTGTCTTCCCAAACAAATCATGATGTCTGTAATTCAGTGTCCTACAGCCAAACAAATGAAGACAGACCTTATCCTTGGTCATGAAGGACCCTCTGAAACCAGATAAACCAAGATTCAGGCACTCACACTTCAGTTCAATGCTTTCAAGGCACTTGAAGGTGAAAAGGTTCAACAAACATATACAAGGCTGAAGATTCTTCTCAATGACCTTGCTATGAATGACGTCACCATTGGTCAAGCTGAAGTAAATTCCACATTTGTCAACAGCCTTCTAAGAAAATGGCTGAGTATGAATCAGACTCAGAGAGCCAATAACTCAATCAAGAATGACACCTTAGCTCAGCTATATGGAAAGTACAATTATGAAGAAGGGCTGATTGATACCATATACAAATCAGAGACTGAAAGATTTGTAGTTCGGGGAGCAACATCCAAAGCTTTGATTTCTACCCCACACTCTCATGACAACGACTCTGATGTTGAAGAAGACACACGCAGCAGCCAAGAGTTCTTGACAGACCTTAATGCCGAATTTCATGAAAGAGCCTTACTAGCTAATCAAAGGAGATTCTACAAAAGATCAGGGAGAGTAGGATCAGCTAGCAAATAAACCGACAAATCAAAAGAAACTTGCTTTTCCTGTGGAAAACTTGGACACTTTCAAAAAGACTGTCCTTTGATAGGTGTGAAAACACCCATCCTTTTACCACTTATTTCTTGCTAAAACAAGACCAAAACGCGTATTTAATGTCATTTGTTTGGAATTATGCGTGGTTTGTGTGTTTGTTGTGTTTTCAAAGCCAACCGGATAAATATTGAAGAAAACATGGGATTGCACGGGTTTTATCGAAGAAAAAGACGAAAAGACAAAGTCTATAGTCCAAGAGATGCAAAAGATTTGAAGTCAATGGGCCTGTTTGAAGATTTATCGAAGAAAAGGACCAAAGATGGAAGATTTACATATGTCGAAGAACTCAAGTCTATTAAACGAAGAAATTAAAAGACGAGTTGAATTTATTCGTCGACAAATCCCGAATCAGAATCGAAAACGTCAACTTTACTGAAAAGACGAAAAGACGAAAAGAAAGGAAGAAAGCCCACTCACCACTTTTTTGTTTCGTAGGAAACCACCAACACCCTTAAGGTGTTTGGTGATTTTTCATCTTTAATTTACAAACCTTGTAAGTTTTAATCCTTCCTTTTGATTGTTTAACACTAATCCTTCAATATAATCTTCCATTTAATCTTGTTCATCTTTCTCTTGTTGATTTAAAATTTTAAAGTTTTATTTTGTTGAGTTTGATCTTTAAAAGTAAGTGGGTTTTATGTTTTTATTGATTTGATTTGATGTTTATCATTAGTAGATGATTCGTGGTTAAATTGGTTTAAGTTTTGGTTAAAAACTTGGTTGATTTTGGTTAAATTCGTGTTGTTATTGTGTTCCCTGTTCTTCGCATATTCAGTTACCCAGATTCCGAATGAAGTCAATTTATTCCGGATGAAGGTGTGATTTGAAAACATTCTGAATGAAGCTGTTGATTTAAATCTTCCGAATCAGTGCAAGTATTCCGAACGAAGGTTTCATTCAAATTATTCCGAATCAGTTTGTTCATCCGGAAAAATCAATATTCCGGATGAGTAGCTAAGTTCCGAATCAAGGTTTTTCAAAAATGTTCCGAATCAGTTTTCTGTTCCGAATGAAGCTCTTTAGTTAATATTCAGAGTCAGTGCAACTTATTCCGAATCAAGTGATTTCATTAGATATTCCGAATCAAGGTTTAACAAAATATTCCGAATCAGTTTAATGTTCCGAATGAAGCTCTTTAGTTAATATTCCGAGTCAGTGCAACTTATTCCGAATCAAGTGATTTCATTAGATATTCCGAATCAAGGTTTAACAAAATATTCCGAATCAGTTTTTTTAATGTTCCGAATGAAGGTCAAATCTTCCGAATCAGCATTTTATTCCGAATGAAAGATTTTCAGTTAGATATTCCGGATGAGCCTACTTTCCGAATGAACGATTTGTTCCGGATGAAGGGATATTCCGCATGAAGGTAATATTCCGAATGAGTGGTTTGGTTGATTATTCCGCATGAGTTTTTGGATATTCCGGATGAGCAGTTTATTCCAAATGAACTTTAATTATTCCGAGTGAGAAATTTTTCCAAGTTATGTTACTTTATTGTTTATCTGTTTTTTTGAGTTAAGTTTTTAATTGTTTTATTTTAATTCAAGTCTTATTTTTATTAGTTATTTTTGGCTTATTCTCTCTATTGCATGCATTTAATCTTTTTCAGTAGAATAGAAAACCAACCCCCTTTTTAGTAACCAAGAACAACTATTCCACTTTGAACCGTGATCGATTCGAGAAGATACCGAGAACTTAAATTGAACCCAATACAAATCTCATGTATCAAATGGCGCCGCTGCCGGCTCTTTTCGTAAGGATAAACGGTTTTTTTGTGAGAAATTGGATTTTGGGATCCGTTCACCGTGAACGTTACTTTTTCATCATAAAATTTTTTCAAAAATATAAAATTTTCAAAAATACAAAAAAAATT
Organism: Glebionis coronaria; assembly: GCA_025667525.1. Lineage (NCBI taxonomy): Eukaryota > Viridiplantae > Streptophyta > Magnoliopsida > Asterales > Asteraceae > Glebionis > Glebionis coronaria. The sequence continues at coordinate 339,579 of JANFOE010000596.1, read as the reverse complement.
AAAAAACATAAAAAACCAAAAAGATTTCTGCTTTGTTAGTTCTTTTGCAGGTGTATGCGCACTCGATCAACGTCTTATCAAGAGCCCGAGACTCTCGATAACTTAGACATGGCCGATGTACACAACAAAAATAATAATCCACCTCAAAACAACATGAATAATAACAACAATGAACCTATACCGGACAATCGTCCTATGATCGAACTTTTGCAAGCACATGTGGAGGGCAACAACGATCCCATTGTCATACCCGCGATTGTAGCCAACAACTTTGAGCTCAAATCCGGCTTTATTCAAATGGTCTCTGCTCAACCATTCTTGGGGCGTACCATTGATGATCCTCATGACCACATCAAAAGATTCCTTCAACTCACGAATACGGTCAAATTCAATGGGGTTCCACAAGAGGTAATTCGCTTACAACTTTTTCCTTTCTCCTTAGAGGGACAAGCCCAGCATTGGCTTGCAAAGGAACCGCCACAAAGTATTCTTACGTGGACGGACTTAGAGACCACTTTTTCCCACCCTCTCGTACTACCGCTTTGCGGAATGAAATTATTAATTTTGAACAAAAGTACGATGAGAGTTTTAGTGAATCTTAGGACCGTTTTAAAGACCTTTTAAGAAAGTGCCCACAACATGGTTTTACCAAAGTGCACCAAATTAATACTTTTTACAATGGTTTAAGCATGAATGACCAAGATTCACTAAATAGTGCCTCGGGGGGTAATATTTTGGTTAAGAGTTCTAATGCCGCTTGGGATATTATTGAGAATAAGTATAGAGTGCAAACCAAGAGTGTTCGGACCAATGCCGCTAGTGCTAGCACTAGTGACAACGACAAGAGACTTGACAAAATTACTTCGCTTCTTGAATCGCTTGCTGCCCACACCGCTAACAACACCAAAAGCATCAACGCTCAAAACGCTCAAGTCAATGTTGTAAGCCAACCATGTAAAATATGCGGGGGTCCTCACTCTTACACTACTTGTACCTCCACCCAAGAATATCCTTGTGAGAATGTTAACGCAGCATACGGTACCTATCCTCCAGCCGGTTATCAAGCTCGTCCTCAAGGTGACCGTAACTTGCTCAGCTATCGCTCAAACAACTTTATTTCCCCGCCCGGTTTTCCTCCAACCAATCAAAACCAACAACAAAACCTTAACCGAACCAATCAAAACCAACCTCGAGCACCATACCAACCACCTCAAAGACAACCATATCCACCTCAAAATCCTACTCAAGTTTACCAACCCGCTCCTTACAACCACCTGCTTATCAAGCACCTCCTCCTACTCAACCCACCGTTTTCAACCACGAGGTCGAAACGTACATGCGGACGAATGATGTGTTGGTGAAGAATCTGCAGACCCAGATTATTAATTTGAAAGGCGACATGGTGAAACAAGGGAATGATCTTAGAGCCGATATGCGAAACTCTTTGAGTAGTCAAACGAATGACCTAAGGGACATGATGGTTGGTTTCTTCCAAGGTAATCAACCCTCTTCTTCGGGCACTCTTCCGAGTAACACCGTTGCTAATCCAAGAGGGGAGATGAAAGCAATCACTACTCGCAGTGGAAAAGGTACCAAGGAACCCGAGCTTCCTACACCTACACCGGTGATTGTGACAAAGGAAAACGAGTCACCTACTCATATCCCTCAACTTTCTACTTCCCCAATTCCTCCACCTCTTCCTTCTACCCCTCCACCACCCAAGGATGTGAGTGATCCTACTATTCCAAAGTCTTCCTCTTCTTCCGATATACCTTATCCCTCAAGGTTGAGGAAAGAGAAGCTCAAAAGCAAGGATGATATTCAAGTTTCAAACTTTCTCAAAATGTTTAAACAATTGAATTTCAATATCTCCTTCGCTGAGGCTCTCGCTCACATGCCTAAATATGCGAAGATGTTTAAAGATCTTTTTAGTGACAAGGAAAAGCTTCTTGATATTGCTAATACCCAACTTAACGAGAATTGCTCTGCGGTGCTCTTAAGGAAATTGCCAACCAAACTTGGTGATCCGGGTCGCTTCTTAATCCCTTGCAACTTCCCGGGAGTAGAGAATTGCATGGCCCTAGCCGATCTAGGTGCTAGTATCAATTTAATGCCTCTAAGCGTTTGGAAGCAATTATCTCTCCCTGAGCTAGTCCCCACCAAAATAACTTTAGAAATAGCTAACTGTTGATGCAAAAGTTGGTTGATCCTTGCTAGACCCGAATTAGGCTTAATTCGGGTTGGCTGGGTACCGGCTCCTGCACCAAGTGAATCGTCTGGTTGGGATCCTGCACACTAAACAACACGCGTTAAGCTTACCGTGGGAAGGTTTCCCACGATTAGACTCCGGCGTGAGAGTAAGTAATCGATTTAGGGTTATATGTGAGTTTAGAGTGAATTGTGATACCTTTGTGGAACCCTTGGGGGTTCCTTTTATAGGCAGTAAAACCCTAGTGGGCTTTCACTGATCCTTCGGCCCCAAGGAAGAGATAAGCACCAGAATTAGAATGATTGTTATCTTCTAATTCTGGTAGTGAATATCCTCTCCTTATTGGGGTAAAGATATTCCTAGACAGAATATCATTCTGTCTGACCCTATGTCGGCCGTGTTGGCCGTACCGGGCCGTGGGCCGCACACATGTGTGCGGTTACTGTTCATTCAAGCCCATAAGCCTGACTGACATTATCCCACCCATCTGTGATGGGCCGGATACGGGTAGTACCCTTGGGCCGGGTCCATGACCCGGCTGGGGACTATACGTCATCATGTCCCCCCAGTCTAGTTGTTACAACCGTAGGTGGAACCTCTAGACTACAAAGATGCTCCCGGACGTACCAAGGAAACCATAGCAAAGGACGATTGTGAATTTATGTTGACCGCATATGGCAACATGGCTTAAGAAATTATCTTATCACTATTTCATCCATACATAGCAGCCGAGACAAATTAAATATATCATTAAATGTCAAGTCTTACGTAAGAGCCGCATAACCCGACATGAACAACTGTTCATCTGACTTGTTTGACTGACAAAAGTGCAGACAGTCAGAACCTTGAGCAGTGCAAACGTGTGGGTCAGATATGACCCGTGGGTCCCATCTGACGTTTCACTTGCCACTTACCCCCTAGCCACACGATTAAGAATAGTGGCCAACACGTGTCACACATCCAACAGGCTGTGACCCTCAAGGTAACCCTATAAATAAGCCACCCCTACGGCTGTGTGAAACACACAGTTCATAACCTCCATTTCTGCCATTAAAGCTTTCCTCTTATCTTGAACCAAGTACGCACGGATCCCTTCACACGCAGGTTAGAATACCACGTCCTTACACTCTTTTTTAGTAATGGCTAATAGAAACAGCCCCACCATCGGATCCGTGCTAAATGTCATGACCCAAGACCAGTTAAACCATTTTTGTACAAATTACTTCATCCCTTCCAACCTACACCCCTCACTTCCTGGCGTCGGAGACCTCATAACTGAGGCTCCAGCGGGTAAGATAGGCCTCTATACTCGCCTGTTTGACGCGGCTAATTACCGCATCCCTTTCACCCACTTTCTCGTAGATCTGTTAGGATATTATAATGTACACATTAGTCAGCTCCACTGCATAGGTGCCTGTAAGATTAGCCAATTCGAGATTCTTTGCCGTGCTAGGAGAATCCCCCCAACCGTAGAGTTATTTAGGTTGTTTTATACCCCCAACTTAGTGAACGGTTGGGTTTCTTTCAAAAAACGAGCCTCCAACAGCCCACAATCACACAACAAACCAATGGATTCACTGAAAAATTGGTATGATCATTACTTTTTCATTGACGCAGTGGTATGGCCGGGTGATTACGTTATTAGGACCAGATTCCCGCACGACCCCAAGCCGCACACCAGTACATACAATCCCCGTCACTCTCAAGAGTTAGATCTGAATAGGACTGGATTCCATAGAAACCTACCCGAATCATTCCTATGCTTGCTAGGAATTAGCCGCAATTACTTTGGTCCCTCCAATAGGTACCCTGTTTTTTGGAGAAGGCAGGGCGAAGGTAGGCTAATCATCCGTACCTCAATAAGAATGTATACATGTGTTTGCATAATAACTAACATCTATTGTTTTGTGCTGGACAGAAATGAACTTTTTTGGACTGTTGCGCCAGGGCGATCCAAGGCTTGTGCCGGAAGGTCTCCGTCCTCTTCGTGAAAATGAACAACCCCTCCTCGAGCACACCCGACCAGTGACGGTTGCCTTGGAAGTCGTGCCTGATCCCCATTCCGACGAGGAACATGGAGACCACGGCGATGGTAACAACCAGATGAACCAAGGAGGGGCCGGGCCCTCCTCACCACATAGAGAACAACAGGGAGACAATATGGAACAAACCGACTCCAGCATTCGCCGACTGATGGGCGATGATGATGATGAAGTGCAACAGCATGTCAACTTGGACGAAGAGGAGGAAGCCGAAGAGGAGGTTGCTGAACTAACAACGCAGCCCCTCACCAGGCGCACCCGGAAGAGGGGAAACCGTGCGAGAGGGGCTGCCTCGGTGGAGATTGGTGAACATAATGCTCCCGCCAAAAGGCTTCGAGAGGACCACCCCATGTATCAATCTGTTGGGAGTGCCACCCAGGGTTCCGATGCTAACCGGGCCGCTCATGTCGATCCCGTCACACAAATTGCCCCAACCGCCTCCGAAGGAGCAAGAAGCAATATGTAAGAAACCATCTCAATATGCAAGAATTTCCGCTTCCTCTTTTTTTTTTTTAAAAAAAAAAAACCATACTTAAGATATTTCGTAACACTCATGTCGCAGGGACAACCAGGCCGGTGCCGCGCCTCCTTCTGACACCCAAGTGGATAAGGAGAAAGGAAAAGCTGTCGAAGAAAACCCCGCGGCCCCCACAAAGTCCGGCCCTGTTTTTGAAGATGGTTCACCCCTGGCTTCCCAAGACTTCCCTACATCCGGCGCTCCCCAACCTTTCAACCCTATATGGACTATTACCACGGCATCGCGATTGAGGAGTGCTGACGAGTGCCGGGAGTACCTCAATAACTGCATACCACCAAGCTTGGTGCAAGAGGTAAACTCGCTCAGTCATGCGGATTTGGCGGATGAGTATAATGGGACGCTGGTACATCAAATGGCGATGGGAACCTCAATGAGGGTTAGGTTTGAAGCTGCGCTTGGGCATGTTGACTCTCTCAAGAGGAAGGTTGGACGGAGAGAAAAAATGATTGAAGATAATGAAGCCCTGATTGCTGACCTCCAATCCAAACTAGTGAACGCCGAGGCAACCATCAAAACACAGTCTGCCCGCACGAGTGAGTATGATCAGCAAGTAGCCCACCTTGAGTCTCAACTAGATGCTGCAAAAACCAAGGTATATATCCGTGCCGCACCACCCATATATACTAAAAAATGAATGTACTAACACGTTTTTCACTATAGGCAACCACGGCCGAAGCTTCTGCCCATTCTTACTCCAGCCAAGTAGATGTTCTGAACCAGAAGCTAGAGGACGCGCACTTGGCCGTCCAAAACATGGAAAAAATGCAGACAGACCTTGCTGAGGAGAGGGCCGTCATCCAAGAGCTGAAAGAGGCAGTTGCCCAAAAAGAATTGGTGATTGATGCCCTGTCCGCTGAGCGTGACAACGTACTATGCCCCCAACTGCTAACAGCCATTGCAGGCCGTAGGTGGATGGTTGGGCATGGAGCACGCCTGGCCGTTATGAAGGTGCTAGAGGCCCCATCCTTTGTACAACAATTTGCCAACCTTGTATCTGATGGTATCGACCACGGACGGCACGAAGGAATGGTTGAGGCTGCTGAACTGATCACTAAAGGTGGGGACATCGCCCGTCACACCTTCTTTAAGCCCGAAGCCGCCAGCAAGATGACTGCCTCCATGGCCGCGATGCAAGATCTACATTACCCATTCCTGGATGAGCTAGAGGCCACCAAAGATGCCCCAAACACTGAAATCATGGAAAAGCTCAGCCCTAGCACGCCTTCCAATGCTTCCTTTCCTCTAACCCTTCCTATATATGAGGACGTAACCAGGGTCGTGCTTGACGAGGAACCCTTAGGTGTGGTGTTGGAAAGAACCGCGGCCCAAGCCCAGAAGCGGGGAGAAAGTGATGAATGGTTGCCGCGTCTGGTGGAAGAACAAGCAGAAATGGGTAGGTTTCTCCCCTCTATTTAGGATGCTCCTTTTTCATGATCAAACACTTGTTTTGTAATCTATGAATATGTATTGTTTTGATTCGTCCGTGCATGTACACGGCTAACAATTTTTATGTTTTGTATATAAGTCCGTGGGTAACCACGACAATTTTGATCTGTTTGGAAACCTGTGTATTTTTGCTTGTGTTCGAAATATTGTAGCTCAATACTGCATGATATACCACGTCTTACTCACAAAGAAAATACATACAAGTCTATAATTTACTAGACGTGCGACGTGCGTCTTTACTATGCAGAGCACGGTATGGCTATAGCATATGAAACTTACCCCAACGTCTTGTGAGTAAGGTGTCTAGTAAGGATACGTGATCCGTGCGGCTGGGGTTGCATCCCTCTTACGCGGCAAGTTGAATTAGTAGGTTCACTTAATCCTCTTACCCCACCTGGAGGCGTATGGTACATGTACGGTATTTTGAGAGAATGCATACGAATGAAACATGGCATATTATAATACAAGTAAAATTCATACGACTAACAAAGAATCTAACAAAGAAAGGAAAATGATTTGCACGAAACAGGCCGTGGAGCTAGCTAGGCACCACGGCATTTTATTAGAACGTTTACACTTTTGTTTGAATAATGACGACAAGTCCTAAAAGATAAGAGAGGAAACTTAAACAAACATGAGAAAAACAAACAAAACAAATAACCCGCATGGTTCTTTATCAAAGCCGCTTATAGCGAAGTCCCATGCGGAAGCCGTAGCTTTCAAAGATAGCACCTTTTAAGATTGGAGATGTTCCATGTGCGCTCTAGGTCACGGCCATCCATGTCACGTAACTTGTACGCGCCTCGTCCCAAGGTTTCAGTGACTTCATACGGTCCTTCCCATTTAGGTCCCAGTTTTCCTGTATTCTCCACTCGGCTTGCTTCGTTAGCACGATAGACGTAGTCTCCCGGTCGAAAAGAAACACCTTTGACCTTGGCGTCATAATAAGCCTTCATCTTAGCCTTGGACTTAGCCTCATTGATGGCTGCTATTTCCCTTTTTTCTTCCAACAGATCTAGGTTGATTCGCAGTTGTTCATCGTTTGTGACGACGTTAACCTCCGCCGTGCGGATAGTAGGCATCCCTATTTCTGCTGGTATAACGGCTTCAGTGCCGTAAGCCAATGCAAATGGAGTATCTCCGTTGGTTGTTTTGATCATGGTTCTATGTGCCCATAGCACGTGTGACAACTCATCGACCCATTTGCCCTGTCGTTCATCCAGCCGTGCCTTGATTCCATTCCCCAAGCTCCTATTTGCTCGTTCGACAAGGCCGTTCGTTTGTGGATGCTTAACGGACGCGAAGCGCCGTTTGATGTTCAATGATGCACACCAGTCTTTGAATGGGTTGTCCGTGAACTGCTTGCCGTTGTCCGAGATAATTTCCCCTGGCAGACCGAAACGGCACACGATGTGTTCCCACACAAACTTCTTGACCTGCTTACCCGTGATAGACTTTACTGCCTTGGCTTCTATCCATCGCGTGAAGTAGTCCATTGCAACAATCAAGAATTTAACCCCCCCCCCCCCCCCCCCGCAGCTACAGGAAATGGTCCTGCAATGTCAATTCCCCACTTGTAAAATGGCCACGGGGACGTGATAGGTGTAAGCTCCTGCTGCGGGTGCCGCGGTACTGGCCTATGCACTTGGCAATCATTGCACCTGCGAATCATATCGCGCGCGTCTCTGTGCATAGTGGGCCAATAGTATCCTGTTCGTAAGGCTCGGGCTACCACGGATCGTGGGCCTGCATGCATGCCGCACAACCCTTCGTGTATGTCACTGATAACATAAGCCGCCTGGCGTGGTCCGACACACCGCAGCCACGACTGCAAGAAAGAGCGTTTGTAAAGGATGCCTTCCCAGAGTTCGAAATGTTGTGACTTCCTTTTAACGCGCCTTGCTGCTTTTTCCTCGTCTGGAAGGGTTTCATTAGTCAAATAGTTGATGATTGGGGTCATCCACGTAGGTCCCTCCTCTTCAACTATAGCAGTCACTTCCCCTTCCGTGATAGATTTTTCCTTGAGTATTTCCACCAAAACCTGTTTAGACAAGTGGGCGAAGCTCGTGGATGCGATCTTACTGAGAGCGTCCGCTTTCTTGTTCTCGCCCCTTGGCACCTGCTTGATGGAAAACTTACTGAAAGTTGCGATTAACGTCTTGACTTTTTCCAAGTACCTGACCATGTTGTCCTCCTTAGCCACATACCCACCTAGAATATGGTTCGCGACAAGCCGTGAGTCCACGTAGGCCTCAAGGTTGCGGACTCCCATTCTATCGGCGATTTTTAAACCCGCAATTAATGCTTCATATTCTGCTTCGTTATTGGTGGCCGTGAACTCGAAACGGAGGGCGTACGTGAATTCCATTCCTTCTGGATTTGTGAGGATGAGGCCTGCCCCGGACCCGTCTGTGCATGAGGATCCGTCCGTGAATAGCACCCAAGGTTCCGCTGGGACCTCCTCTTGCTTAATGATTGGTTCTTCCTCATCCGGCTTCTCGATCAGGAAATCTGCCAAGATCTGGCCTTTAACAGCCGTCCTTGGTCTATAAGATATATTATGCCCTCCCAATAGGATGCTCCACTTCTCTAGTCTCCCTGCCACGTCTGGTTTAGATATAACCTGCTTAATTGGCTGATCCGTGATCACAACAATCGGGTGCGCCTGAAAGTACCGGCGCAGCCGCTTTGTGGCAAATACTAGTGCTAGTACCAATTTTTCCATGGAGGAATAATTCAGCTCCGCCCCTTGTAATGTTCTACTTATAAAGTAGACCGGGGTCTGTATTGTGTCTCTATCCGTCATCAGTACCGCGCTTATTGCGCCATGAGTAGCTGAGAGATACATAACGAGTTCCTCCTTTGGCCGGGGAGCTACCAACATGGGGAGAGATGCGAGATGCTGCTTGAGTTGGCCAAAGGCTTCCTCAGCTTCCTTCGTCCAACGGAAGTCTCCCTTTCTAATACACTTCTTGAGTGTCTTAAATAGGGGTAAGGACTTCTCTGCGGATTTAGATAGAAATCTATTCAGCCCGGCTAACTTCCCATTCAGGGACTGCACCTCCTTCCGTGTCTGCGGGGACGGTAGCCGTATCACTGCGTCCGTCTTCTCTGGACAAGGTTTGATGCCGTTTGGGTCAATCAAATATCCCAGGAACATTCCTTCTGTTGCACCAAACGTACATTTCTTTGGATTTAACTTCATGTTAATCCTTCTCAGCGTGTCGAATGTCTCCTGGACATCCCGGAGGAGTACCTCCTCCGTGTGGCTCTTTATCACCAAGTCATCAACATATACTTCCAAGTTGCGTCCTATTTGTGATTCGAAAGCTTTATCCACCAACCGCTGATACGTAGCGCCGGCGTTCTTTAATCCAAACGGCATTTTCGTATAGCAATATACGCCCTGGCTTGTGTGGAACGCCGTTTTTTCTTCATCCTCCTCCGCCATCTGGATTTGGTGATACCCTTTATATGCATCCAAGAAGCATTTGAAAGGATATCCACACAAGGATTCTACTTTCCAGTCGATTTCTGGTAGCGGGTAACAGTCCTGTGGGCAGGCCTTGTTCAGGTCCGTGAAATCCACGCACATGCGCCAACTTCCGTCATGTTTCTTGACCATGACCGGATTGGATAACCACTCGTGGTAGTATACCTTGCGCATGATGCCTGCGTCCACCAGCTTCCGCACTTCCTCCAGTATAACTTGACTTCGCTCGGGCGCCTGGCCGCGCTTCTTTTGCTTGATGGGTTGGTACCCTTGGCGGATCTGGAGCTTATGCTCTGCTATCGCACGTGGCACACCCGTCATATGTTTTGGTTCCCATGCGAATATGTCCAGGTTTGCACTTAAAAGAGAACACATGGCCCTTTTGCCGCTATCTGAGAGCGCCCCTCCTATGGATACCTCCTGTTCCGGGTAGTCAGGGTGAATGGCCACCTTCCAATTGGGTGGTGGTGCTCTATCCTTGGGTGGTACAGGTGGTGCCGGTGTTGTCACAGTGTGACACTCGGATGTTGGCACGACTGTATTATAAATAGTAACGATTCCCCCATCAACGGGGAATTTAATCATTCCGTGTGCCGTAGAGGGTACTGCCCGGATAGCCAAAATGCCTGGTCTGCCTATGATTCCATTATAAGGAGAGTGTGAACGTATCACCATGAAGTTCATCCACGTTGTAGTGGAATGTTCCTCATTCCCAATGGTGACAAGCAAACGCAACTGCCCTATGGCCAGATAGTATCTCCACTAAAGCCTGTAAGCGGCGACGTGGCCGATACTAATTGGCTTCTTATTTCTGGGCATAACTGCACAAAGCAGTGTTCATACAACACCTTTGCTGACGACCCTCCATCCACATACATGCGACGAACATTGTGTGTTCCAATGCTTATCTCAATAGTGAGAGGCGCATCAACCACGTCACTTGCTGTAATGAGAGGGAATGAGATTTCCTTGCCGCGAGAAAATTTTTGGCCAATTTTCTGTCTCGTGCGGCGCTGCCTGGATTGGATCATGTATATGGTAGAAGGCTTGTCCTTTTGGGGATCCTTCTTATCATACTTCTTGTTGTTGTCCATTCCGTCTTTCCAATCCTTAACTAGGTGCTTGAGTTTGCCTGATTTGATTAGCGACTCAATATGCTTCTTCAGCTGGATACACTCCTCCGTGCCGTGTCCTTTGTCATTATGGAACTCGCAGAAGCGACTTCCCTGCCGACGTTCCGGGGGTGTTGTCATTGGGGGAGGCCTTGGAAAATTCGCCCCTTCAGTCAACAAGATCTCCCGGTAGGACATCTTTAGGGGGGTGAACTTGTCGTCCGACCGTCCGCCTTTGCTTTGGCTCTTATAGTCCGAGCCCTTGTTATTGTTCTGGTTGCCTTGACCGCCCGACTGTCTCCGGGACTGGTCATTTGAGCGGTACCCATTTCCTCAGGATGGGTAGGCTGCGGCAACAGTTGTCTCTCCCTCTATGAAATTTCTGACCCTTTCCATGAGGTCATCATATCTCTCTGGACGCTTGTCGTTGAGACGCCTGATCAGTTCTCTGTCTGTTATGACGTGCATGTAGTCAGAGATTTTCAGGAGCTCTGGCATGGTTCTCGTGCGTGTGCACTCATCATTGAAGCGCTCAGTGAAGGCTTCTGTGGACTCCCCCGGCCGTTGCTTGACAGTTACCAATGAAACCGGATCCCTATTATACTTCTTCCTTTGAGTATAATTGTTCTCGAACGCAGTGCGTAGTTCCGTGAAACTATCAATGCTCCGTGGGGGGAGTGCCTCGAACCAGTCACGAGCGTTTCCAATCAAGGTCGAATTAAACATTTGGCACCATATAGGCATGGGCCATCGCTCAATTTTAGCCTGAGTATCGAATATTTTGAGGTGATCGACAGGATCACCAGACCCATCATACGTCTTGATACATGCCGGCATGCGACGTTTGGTGTCCTCAGAATAGTTCCGTATGCGGAGGGTAAACGGATCTTCCCTGGGATCAGCCCATGGTCGTGTGAGCCTAGGGTCATCCCATGGTTCACACCACGGCCGCGAGAGGTCCTCTGCTTCCGTATCCCGATAGTAGGGGCCACCATAATACTCATCATTGTTTGGTGGTGGAGGGGTGCGCCTAGGCCGGCGGCGTTTGGGCGGATGGTCATCTGAGTCCTCCCCAGACGGATCTGGGGACGGTGGTGGTGCCCCGCCTTTTGAATAGGGACCACTTTTTTGAGACGAACCAGGAGCCTTCCTCCCTGTGTTCATTCTATCCCACACACTTGGGCGGCGTGTGGTTCTGGTCAGTTCTCGATCTGGCCGCTCGGGTGAGCCATCCGACCTTTCTCCATCTTGAGACTGCGTTATTTCTTGCATGATGCGATCCCCTATGCGTTCAAACACATTCCGGGGTTGAGGGTTTTCCTCGAAGGTTCCCTGCTCTTGAGGTCGAGTCCTCCTTTTTCTCCGGTTTTGGGAAGGGGTGGATGGTCCACTGTCGCCAAAGTTGAGTCGGGCTTGGAGGTTCCTCCCCAGACTCAATCTTGATGCGATCCCTGGGATGATCCTTTCAAAATTCTGAGTGAGAACTCGAGTAAGATCCTCCTCACTGAGTGGTAGGGCTTCCACTTCTTCCTCCGTCGAAGGTCTGCGTGGTTCCTTGTTAGGAGGGTCTGGCGCACTCCCTGGATCAGGGTTGTCCAAGGTTGAAGTGGGTGGGGGTGTCACCGAGATCGTGCTCGTCACCCCCGCGGGTTGAAAACCGCTACGGTTACCCAGCCCGCCCGCGGGGCGGTTAGGTGACTGGTTGGGGATGAGAATCCCTTCCCCTTGGGACTTCCGGTTCCCAGGATTCACATTCCTGGGATTAGTCGGCGGGTGTCCCTTCGTCATTGGAGATTTGAGATGAGATTTTGTTCTAGCTTAGTGTTACTGGTCCCATGGATGGCGCCAACTTGTTGATGCAAAAGTTGTTTGATCCTTGCTAGACCCGAATTAGGCTTAATTCGGGTTGGCTGGGTACCGGCTCCTGCACCAAGTGAATCGTCTGGTTGGGATCCTGCACACTAAACAACACGCGTTAAGCTTACCGTGGGAAGGTTTCCCACGATTAGACTCCGGCGTGAGAGTAAGTAATCGATTTAGGGTTATATGTGAGTTTAGAGTGAATTGTGATACCTTTGTGGAACCCTTGGGGGTTCCTTTTATAGGCAGTAAAACCCTAGTGGGCTTTCACTGATCCTTCGGCCCCAAGGAAGAGATAAGCACCAGAATTAGAATGATTGTTATCTTCTAATTCTGGTAGTGAATATCCTCTCCTTATTGGGGTAAAGATATTCCTAGACAGAATATCATTCTGTCTGACCCTATGTCGGCCGTGTTGGCCGTACCGGGCCGTGGGCCGCACACATGTGTGCGGTTACTGTTCATTCAAGCCCATAAGCCTGACTGACATTATCCCACCCATCTGTGATGGGCCGGATACGGGTAGTACCCTTGGGCCGGGTCCATGACCCGGCTGGGGACTATACGTCATCACTAACCGAAGGTTGCTTATCCAGTGGGGATAGCCGAAGACGTTTTCGTTGGCGTTGACAAATTCACCTTCCCGGCGGATTTTGTTGTCGTTGACTACGAGATGGATCCTCGTGTTCCGTTAATCGTTGGGCGTCCATTCTTGAGGACCGGTCGCACTTTCATCGATGTAGAAGCGGGTGAGCTTATCATGAGAGTTGATGACGATCAAATTGTCTTCAACATGGGTAAGATTTCTAAACAACCTTATTCATAGGAGAGTGTTAATTGTATCGACGTTCTTGATGAGGCTTGTGAAGAACACTTTAAAGATGCTTGTAAAAGTAGTCGTACCTCTCTTCCGAATGTTGAGACCGTTGCCTCCCTTGCTCCATCACTAACTCCATTTGGAGAAAGTGATTTCCTTTTGACTGAATTTGAAGCAACTTTGGGAGATTTGAACTTACAATATGACGATTCTCCCACCGATTGGGATGAAGACATTCGTACCATTGAGAAACTTCTCAATGAGGACCATATTTCTCCACCATCTCTCAAGGATATTGCTATCGATGAACCAAATTTGAATACGCCTTCCATCGAAAATCCTCTGGATTTAGAGCTTAAGGAGTTACCGTCCCATCTCGAGTACGTGTTCCTTGAAGATAAGAAGAAGTCGCCCGTCATCATCGCTAAGGACTTGAAAGACGAAGAAAAATCTCGCCTTATCGCCGTGCTTAAAGATCATAAGAAGGCAATTGCTTGGAAAATTTCTGATATCCGCGTAATTGATCCAAACTTTTGTACTCACAAGATTCTCATGGAAGATGACTTTAAACCCGCAATCCAAAGCCAAAGAAGGGTTAATCCTCGAATTCATGACGTCATCAAACAAGAGGTTATCAAACTTCTTGATGCCGGAATGATTTACCCTATTTCGGATTCGCCATGGGTAAGTCCCGTCCAGTGTGTTCCAAAGAAAGGCGAAATAACCGTTGTTCCCAATGAACACAACGAGTTGATTCCTACTCGTCTCGTTACTGGGTGGAGAGTTTGTATCGACTATTGCAAATGATGAGACTGCTTTTATACATAGTCTCATCGTCCAAATCGGGCTTAAAATGCATTAAATATCATTAAAAACTGCCAAATATATGCTCGTGTTTGTTGCTTGTGTATTTTAGGTACGGATATTGAGGAAATGACAAAAAGATCACAAGAATCAAGCAAAAACGAACACGGGAAACGAAGCCGCACAATGAACCGGGCCCAAGAATGGAATTTCCAAAATGACCTTGAAGTTTGAAGAATTGGCAAGAATGGTCCCTCAACTTTAGAAGACTTGTCATTTTATACCCCTGTAAATCCTCAAAATTACTTGTGGGTCCCTAAAATATCAAGAATGTACAAGTACAACCCTTGAAGATTGAAGAAATTGCATTTAAAGTCCTTGTTTAAAGTTGTGACAACTCTTGTGCCAAAAGTGACAAGTATGCCAAAGTTGTTATTAAGGAAAACAAAGTTGTTGGCTGGTTTTTACAAAGTAAACAAGAAAGGAAACTTGGGGGGCTAAAACTGCCAGACAATACAATTCCTCCCCACCAATCAACCTGCCAACTCACACCCTACACCCAATCATACCCCACCACCTTATCCTCCCATCCACGTCCACTTTCCACCCAGTATAAACCTAATTAGTTTATTAGCTAATATTTCCCACCAAAACATCTTTTTAAAACCCATTAACCCCCAAAACAGATTAACCAACTCCCTAATCCCTTATAAACCCTAGCACAACCCAGGATCAATTCAAGCCAAAACAAAGGGTTTTTGTCCAATAATTTCTAGAATGGTAATTAACCATCATATAAACACAACCCCACACCCAGATTCCTTTCACAACACCCTATGTGATTCCCCAGGGGTCCCCTGCTCACGTCCCTTTCCACAAACCCCAACACCAGACAAGATTAAAGGTGGGATCTCACTCCTTGGCCCCCAAGATCATTTTAACGCTCAGGATTTCTTCAAACATCACTAGCAACAGCTGGCCATCACATGAAGCACATTTTGACCAATTTTCAGTCAAACAATCAAGGGCTTTTAAGGAAATTCGTCCATTAAGGTTTATGGCATTCTAGATAGTTCTTCTAGCTCAATTTAAAGCACCTCTCAACATGTGAGTAGGGCTGGGTTCCAGGTTTTCCAAGTTATTGTAATCCGTTTTAAATAAATAAAAGTTGGTGTTTTTCATTGAAATCGTAATTCCTTTTTACTTTTTTAAAGTTGGTGTTAGCTTGAGAGAATCTGAGTTCCATTGTTTTGGTATAACATTTGAGTTTCAGTTTTCAAAAGTTATTGAAAAAGGTTCTATATTTTCAGAATTTTCAAAGATTTTCCAAAAATCTTAATTCCTTATTGTTTATTTACACTTACTGTTTGATAAGTTAAAACCAATAAGTCTGATAAACTTATTGGCTTTAAGCTCATTAAACTTGTAGTTTTCTCTCTTGGTTGACTGTTTTTGTGCAGGTTCAAGAACAAAGGCTATTATCATTATCATCTTGCAATCCCAGCAGCCCAAAGGTTCAGCTCAGGCCCCAGCCTGAAAGGAGATGGCTATACAGCCATTGTGGGACCTGGATGTGGGTCCCACAAGGTAATTTTCTTATTCCTTGTTTGAGTTTTCAAATATTTCAGTTTTATGAGATTTGGTCAATTTGTATGCAAAGTGTTGAAGTGTTTGTTTATCTGTTAGTTTAGGCTTATTTAGGATTATTGTGCATGTTAGCTTAAGTTCTAATCAATTTGGTTTGAGTTTGAATTGATTTGGTTTGAAAAAGTTCAATTTCTGAATATTAAAGGGTGTTTGGATTTGCATTTTAACTAGGCCTTGAGCCATGTTTTTGACTTGAAAACTGCCTACACTCACTCTTATTGCTAGTATTGGGTATTATCAGTCATAGGTTTTGAGTTTGGTAGGTTTTAAAAACAAATTGCATGTTAAAATTTGTCTTAAGTAGTAAAAATCAGTAAGCCCTATTTCTGCCTGTTTTATGAGGAATTTGTGCCTTAAAGCTTGTTCATTGTTAGATCATAGGTTCATTTAGGATTGTGTATCAGTTTTATGCCATTTTGTTGATTTGTGTGCAAGTTTTTGAGGTTTGAAATTCGTTTTTGTGCAAGAAAAATCAGTAACTGTTCATCAGATAGGGTATATGCATATCAGTAACATTTTTTGTGCTTGATTGTGATTTTTGTGTGTTAGACTTGTTGATTTTCTTGTTTACTTGACTTCCCACAACCCAACTGGTTGTGGGAGTGCCCCATTGTCCAAAGAAATCCAAGCAAACAAGCTTTCCTAAGCTATTTGGTCAACTGACCATAGTTTTACACTAGTAGTGGGAAAAAAGTTTCCCATGCTAATACACAAGTTACCACTGCTTTATAAAAAGACAAAAGCCTTTGACATGTCACTATCAGCTTTTTGTTTTTTTTGCCTTTAGTGCATTAAAATAGGAATTAGACTTTCAAATTTGTTTCATTATTTTTCTAATTTAATTTTTTATTTTTTTGTTTAATTAGATATTTTATTACTGTTCATTTAGTATTTTTTAGATTAATTAGCTATTTTTAATTACTTTTTAATTTCTGATTTTTGTCTTTTAGTGACAAAAATAAGTATTTTTCAGTTTTAAAATTTTTCTTGGATTTAGAAAAACATTTTAAGATTTTTAGTTCAAAAAGTTTTTACTGTTCACTTTTTATTTATTTTTTAGAATTAAATTAGTTTAATTAGGGTTTAATATTAATCTGTTTTGTCCTTTAGTGAAAAAATTTATATTTTTCAAACTTTTTCATTTTTATACTGTTCATTAGAGTAAATTAGGATTTTTAAAAGTGTCAAATTATTTTTGGCATTATTTTATTATTTTTTATGATTATTTTAGTTTAAAAATAGTTTTTAGTGTTTTAAAAATAGAAAAATAGTTTTGAAAATTTAGGAAAAAAACTTTTTAGTCTTTAGATAATATAAGTAAGTTATTTGTTCAATAAAATAATATTTTGGACATTTTGATTAATTATATTTAATTTTAGGACTTTAATTAACATTTAAAATTGAATATTTAATTAATAAAAGGTTTTAAAATATTTTTATTGGATTTTTATTTTTATTTATATTATTTTAGACTTACTTTTAGCTTTTAATTAATTTTTAGGTTAAAATTTTTAATTTGTAGCTTTTTACGGTTTTACGTGAACGACCTTTTCGTCTTAGGTCGATCCGTCTTCGTAACCGTCATTCTCTTCTCTCCCCATTTTTATTTTTCTTTTTCTCAATATAATCTCAAATCAAAATCAATTCATTACACAACGCACTAGCCTCCTCGAGAACGAACTCACTCTTATTTGGTCATTAGTGCTCGGTTTTCCTAAACCGACACTTAACGCTTACCACTATTTTGCCTATTCTTTTCCTAAAGGGTAGCAAAAACACTACATCATTTTGGCGCCGCTGCCGGGGAGGCGTGTTGTGTTTTTGATTTGAACAATTGTTGTTTTTCTATACTATCCATATAAGTATTTGTATTAGTAGCACTCTACTAATACGTATTATCGGTTTTTCGGTTTTTGTGTGAATACTATTAATATAGTGTATACGTAGAACAATAAATTCACAAGTACTCCAAATACGTGAGAAATCACAACCTTAACTTGGGAGGTCATTACCCAATCATTGTACTCGAATCTCAAACCAAAGAAAAAGGCAAAAATAGATAAATACTTTCGTGAAGCTCGATTTTGAAAAATACAAACTATAAGGTGGGTATAAGGCGGTTGTATTTCACGACCTAAAGGAAAAAGGCTCTTAAGTGCTTCGCGCCGCCTCGTTTCCTCCGCTTGCTTGTGCGTATTTTGAGATTGAAAGCTAATCGAGGGTTTTGCCGCCCAAAGTATTATTACATATCATATATATTTTCTTAGTTTCATTTGATTAAACCCTCTTGAACGATTTGGTGTTCCACCATCGTTCTAAAGTCATCGAAGGCGTTCACTTCACGTGATCATTTTCATTCCTTGAGGCTTCTTTAATCAAGAGATTTAATTAAGGAGGAGATTTGTAGATTATTGTCTACCTAATACAATTCCAAAATCCAAAAAAGTAAAAACAATCTAAAATCCAAATTTTTTTTGAAAAAGTTAAAAACACCAAAAAGAATCTTCTTTGCTCGTCCCCACATTGTACGTGACGTTTATGCTAACTCGTAATCAAGCAAAACGTGCACGTAAACGAAAGAACAAAACTCCCACTCCAAATCATTCTAGTGAGGAGTCTCCTATTGACGAACACATTGTAAGAGAAGCACCAACCATGGCGAATCGAACTATGATGGAGTTACTTCAAGCACCCACCGAGGGTTATGGAGAAGCTATTGTGATTCCCGCTATCCTTGCGGAGAATTTTGAGGTGAAAACGGGTTTGTTGTCGATGATCCAAAACAACAAATTCCGTGGTGATGAGAAGGACAATCCACACAACCATATCCGCCAATTCAATCGTCTTACCGCCACTTGCAAATTTAAGGATGTCTCGAATGACTCGATTAAGATGATGCTTTTTCTGCATTCCTTAGCGGGGCCCGCTAAAATTTGGTTAGAGAAAGAGCCACCCAATTCTATATTGACGTGGAAGGATCTCGTTTCAAAATTTGTGAACCAATTTTTTCCGCCCTCTAAGACTACGCACTTGAAAAACGAGATTTCAAAATTTTCACAAGAATGTAATGAAAGTTTTTCAACGGCTTGGAATAGGTTTAAGGAAATGTTACATGAATGTCCTCATCACGGTTTTTCCGACTTGCATCAAATTGACACCTTTTACAATGGACTTAATGATCATGAAAGAGATTATTTAAATGCCGCCGCGGGTGGTAATTTTTTGTGTAAAACGGTTGAGGAAGATTTGGTGATAATTGAGAATAGGTCTAAGGTTTATAGCCCTCGTAACACACCGAGTGTTGCCAAATTGGGCTCGTCATCATCTCGTAGCATTAATGCCTTACATGATGAAGCAAATGAAGAAAATCGGTTTTTTGATAGATTTGCTAACCTTATGTCCCATTGGAAAGCTCAAGAAGCTTCGAATTCCGCTTCGGTTAAAGCGGTTGCTAAGAGTTGTTTGTCTTGTGGTGGAGCTCATGATCTTTCCGAGTGCATTACCGCGGATGGTAACACTTCGAGTGCTTATGTAGCCACGGGAACTTATAACCAAAACGGTCAAGGTTCTCGCCAAAATCAAGCTCCACCAAATCAAAATGCTAATAACTATCGAAACAACAACCAAGGTGGTAATTATCAAGGAAATCAACGTAACTACAACAAGGGTAATTATCAAAGTGGAAATGGGCAAATTTCAAACCAAAACCAAAACCGTGATTTTCAAACTACCACACATGGTTTTCAAAATGATCACACCAAAAATCTTCAAGGAGATTTTTTGAATTATGCTAAGGCAAACGATGCTAAGTTTGATAATATGCAACGTGAAATGGTTAGCTTAAGATCCCGAGTTGAAAACGAGCTTAAAAACGAACTTGCTAATGAACTTAAGACTCATGCTAATAAAATGGAAGGAAATGTTCAACGACTCCAACAAAATCAACAAAAAATGGAGCAAGGTCAACATGAGATTAAGCAAGAATTGTTAAAGCGGATGCTAGGCAATCTAAGTTTGAAGACCGAATGGGAAAAATGTTTGAAGCTATCATGTGTAAACCTTCTTCTTCGGGTGGTCTTCCTAGTGATACCATCGTGAACCCGAAAGGAGAATTGAAGGTTATTACTACTCGTAGTGGTAAAACTTTCAAAGAACCAATTTCTCGTCCAAGTACTTCTATGGAGAAGGAAAAAGAGAAAGAACCCGAGGTGGTGGTAGAAAAGGAGCACATTCCAAGCCCACGAAGTACCGCTCAAACCACACCTACGGTTGAACCAATACCAATCATGGAACCCGAGATTCCAAGGCCATTGCCTATGCCCCAACCCACACCACCCTTACCCTACCCTTCAAGACGAGACAAGGAAAAGACACAAGAACGAAATAATTATCAATTTGAACTTTTTATGAAAATGTTTCGTGACTTGCATTTTAATATAAGTTTTGCCGACGCCTTGGTCATGATGCCTCGATTTGCCGCGAACTTCAAAAGTATGTTGAATAACAAAGAGAAATTGCAAAAAGCGTCTAGTTGTTCTTCGGTTTTTCTTAGCCGCATACCTCAAAAAGTCGGTGATCCCGGCAAGTTTTTAATCCCATGTGCTATACAAGATATGGAAGAATGCTACGCCTTGGCCGATCTTGGTGCTAGTATTAATTTGATGCCTCTTGAGATTTTCAAGTCGCTCAATCTTCCCAATCTCACTCCTTCAAGAATGTCAATCGAGATGGCCGATCATTCTACGATTCTAGCTTGTGGAGTAGCCGAGGACGTCTTCGTGAAAGTTGGAAAGTTCTTCTATCCCGTAGACTTTATTGTTGTTGACATTCCCATCGATCCTAAAGTTCCTCTAATTTTAGGTTGATCATTTTTGGATACCTCGAGGGCACTTATCGATGTGCATGCTAGGAAAATCACTCTTCGTTTCAATGAGGAAGAACTCGTCATTAATGCAACTCAAAACTCCACACTTTCTCATGTGTATTCTATCACGTCTTTGAACAATGTTAGTTCCATCAAGAACATTTATAAAAGGATTTCAAAAAGAGTTTTAGGAGTTGATGATAAAAACAATTTTCCGTCCCCTCCGCCGGTGGAGGTTAAGAGTGTTAAGCCTACGATTCCAATCACGAATGATTCTTCGGATGATGAATATGTTGATCCCGATGGGGGAGTTTTCTTTGTTGACAAACGTTTTGAGAACTTACCACCACCTTTACCAAAACGGTTTTCAAATGTGAGAATTTTTAGTGTGACTAACATTGCTTTAGAAACACCAAATATTTTTGACATAATTAAGTCGGGTTTTCATAAGGAGAGTTTAAAAGATGAAAAAGGGAAAGATTTTTAAATTGGATTTTTCTACAACTCTAACTCCGTCATCACCACGTGTATTGAGTGCTACAAGCTCGTCTTCTCCTTTTGACAATGCTTTGTGTGGACTTAGTGTGGGGGAAGCCCCTTATGTTCCCTCCCCTTTCTCCACCGAGGACGAGATATTTGATCCCGGAATTGCTTATAAAGGGAAATCTCGGTCTTCTACCGATGCAATAAATGGAAAATCTTTCTATTTGATTGGTGCGAGTCTACCTCGAGTAGCTCAATGTTTTTATGACTTACCCATTGTCCCACCCTTCTATTTCTTCTCATCTATTTTCTTTAAACCCTTTGGGTTTGTGTTGACACACGATGAAGTGGCGTTGGTTTGTCTTTCCAATGAAAACGAGAACGCCATCTTCGATCCCGGTATTTTGCACCATCAAAGGACTTAGTCCTTAATACCGGTTGTTTTTGGGCCTTGTTTATCATGTAAGCCCCACCAAAATTGACCATACCAAGATAATCCCTAAATGATCACATTTATGGGGATTCGAGTCGAGCTTTTGACTCGGTTATCAAAAACAAGGTGCCTCGTGGGGGAAACCCATGCTTATCCATGTACATATTATTGATTTCTAATTAGTTTAATGTGAGGGGATTTGTACCCTTCCAACCTTTGTTCCGTGGTTGTTTGTGCATTGTGGTTTTTAGATCATGATCTTCACGATTGGAGCCTCTCGTGTTCGTTTTATGGGAGCACTCGATCGTTTGCTTTGAAGACATTTCTCAATACCCAAATGATATATCCTTGATTGTTCTAACCTTAGGTTATTAGCACACTTCATAAACGGCTATTAATTTATTGGTTACACCCTTTCCATGCTAGATTAGGCATTCGACTACGTCTCTAGTATGGGGGTGTTTTGCACCCCTAGACTCGAAACATTGAGGACAATGTTTAACTTTAGTATGGGGGGGGGGGTGAATAGATACTTGCCTTGCCAAACCTTCACGCTTTCCAAAGTTTATCTTTTTGTTATCGTTTTGTTGCAAAATAAGGCTAAAAATGGCCAAATTTTAAATTTTTTCTCATGTTTTATAAGTGTTTGAAGACACGAATGTAGGTTTTCCGATTGCGAGAATAAAAGTAATTTTTGACTCGACCGTGCGTGTTGAGCACTTAGCTTTGATTCCTTAACTACACATTAGGCTAAGTCTCTTAAATGAGGACGAGAAATGATAGGGTTAATTATAAGTTACTATGCTAAACGTAGAGTACTCGTATTCTTTCAAAAACTCATGTGTTCTCGTTGTTTGCTTATTCTCCCTTCGCATGTAAATATTTTTTGCTTAATAAATATTGACTTAGCGGTTTAGTTAGGATTGTTGGGTTTCTAGTCTTTTCTAGTAGCTTCCGTGTAATTAAATTGGGAAGACATTAAGGTATCGCCAGCGTCACGGTTTTGAAGTATTGGCACCCGAATAATCAAAAGCTTCACCCAATAATAAGATTTCAAGTGCTCACCTAAATCTAGCAAACAATTTGAAGCCCCACAAGGCCGAAAAATCTATGCAAAATTGAAAGTGAATCAAGGCTTAATCTTCGAAGCTTTAAAGATCCAAAATTCGCTTTAGCGTGAGGATATACGTCTTTGGCTAATAAAACCACCGATGAGGCGGATAATAAAAGGCAAGGCAAGACCGAATTCATAATAAAAGCTTCATGGCAAAGTTGAATAAAAGATGGAGGTAAACCAAAGATAATAAGGCCCTTCCGTTAGGGGGCGTATAAAAGTCTTGGTAATAAGTCTCATGTTCAAAACCGTTATAAAACCGTGTTTATCGATCCTTCTTGTTGACTTAATTTTTTAACATCGTTGTCTATTGGGAGGGGTTATTAATTTGATGGTCTTAGTTACACCGTTAGGACTCTATTTTTAGACCTAAATCTCTATTATCGCATAAGTCAAACAATGTATCCTCGTGAAACATTCAAGACAAAATAAAATATAAGAGATACAACCTAGGAATAATGGGAGAATAAGTACGTGATTAGGGCATATGAGTAGTGTTAGCATTACTAACTTATAATGACAATGATCTCGTTGCACGCTTGGCATGGAATGAGGGTGAAAATCGAGGACGATGAAATTATTTCTAACGAAGCATTCACGTGTTCTTATTCTACGAACCTAAACGTCCCATTTTGCGATGAAAATCATACATTATGTCTAAAACGCAAGTAGTGGTAGCAATAGTAGTAGTGTAGCTAGTTTATCATTCAATAAAGTGAATAAAATGAATTTTGGAGATGCTACGATACTTTATTATAGCATTGCGTGAGGGCACGACAATGGTTTAGTATGGGGGAGTGATGAGACTGCTTTTATACATAGTCTCATCGTCCAAATCGGACTTAAAATGCATTAAATATCATTAAAAACTGCCAAATATATGCTCGTGTTTGTTGCTTGTGTATTTTAGGTACGGATATTGAGGAAATGACAAAAAGATCACAAGAATCAAGCAAAAACGAACACGGGAAACGAAGCCGCACAATGACCCGGGCCCAAGAATGGAATTTCCAAAATGACCTTGAAGATTGAAGAATTGGCAAGAATGGTCCCTCAACTTTAGAAGACTTGTGATTTTATACCCCTGTAAATCCTCAAAATTACTTGTGGGTCCCTAAAATATCAAGAATGTACAAGTACAACCCTTGAAGATTGAAGAAATTGCATTTAAAGTCCTTGTTTAAAGTTGTGACAACTCTTGTGCCAAAAGTGACAAGTATGCCAAAGTTGTTATTAAGGAAAACAAAGTTGTTGGCTGGTTTTTACAAAGTAAACAAGAAAGGAAACTTGGGGGGCCAAAACTGCCAGACAATACAACTCCTCCCCACCAATCAACCTGCCAACTCACACCCTACACCCAATCACACCCCACCACCTTATCCTCCCATCCACGTCCACTTTCCACCCAGTATAAACCAAATTAGTTTATTAGCTAATATTTCCTACCAAAACATCTTTTTAAAACCCATTAACCCCCAAAACAGATTAACCAACTCCCTAATCCCTTATAAACCCTAGAACAACCCAGGATCAATTCAAGCCAAAACAAAGGGTTTTTGTCCAATAATTTCCAGAATGGTAATTAACCATCATATAAACACAACCCCACACCCAGATTCCTTTTACAACATCCCATGTCATTCCCCAGGGGTCCCCTGCTCACGTCCCTTTCCACAAACCCCAACACCAGACAAGATTAAAGGTGGGATCTCACTCCTTGGCCCCCAATATCATTTTAACGCTCATCCTTTTTTAAAACATCACTAGCAACAGCTGGCCATCACATGAAGCACATTTTGACCAATTTTCAGTCAAACAATCAAGGGCTTTTCAGGAAATTCGTCCATTAGGGTTTATGGCATTCTAGATAGTTCTTCTAGCTCTATTTAAAGCACCTCTCAACATGTGAGTAGGGATGGGTTCCAGATTTTCCAAGTTATTGTAATCCCTTTTAAATAAATAAAAGTTGGTGTTTTTCATTGAAATCGTAATTCCTTTTTACTTTTTTAAAGTTGGTGTTAGCTTGAGAGAATCTGAGTTCCATTGTTTTGGTATAACATTTGAGTTTCAGTTTTCAAAAGTTATTGAAAAGGATCTATATTTTCAGAATTTTCAAAGATTTTCCAAAAATCTTAATTCCTTATTGTTTATTTACACTTACTGTCTGATAAGCTAAAACCAATAAGTCTGATAAACTTATTGGCTTTAAGCTCATTAAACTTGTAGTTTTCTCTCTTGGTTGACTGTTTTTGTGCAGGTTCAAGAACAAAGGCTATTATCATTATCATCTTGCAATCCCAGCAGCCCAAAGGTTCAGCTCAGGCCCCAGCCTGAAAGGAGATGGCTATGCAGCCATTGTGGGACCTGGATGTGGGTCCCACAAGGTAACTTTCTTATTCCTTGTTTGAGTTTTCAAATATTTCAGTTTTATGAGATTTGGTCAATTTGTATGCAAAGTGTTGAAGTGTTTGTTTATCTGTTAGTTTAGGCTTATTTAGGATTATTGTGCATGTTAGCTTAAGTTCTAATCAATTTGGTTTGGGTTTGACTTGATTTGGTTTGAAAAAGTTCAATTTCTGAATATTAAAGGGTGTTTGGATTTGCATTTTAACTAGGCCTTGAGCCATGTTTTTGACTTGAAAACTGCCTACACTCACTCTTATTGCTAGTATTGGGTATTATCAGTCATAGGTTTTGAGTTTGGTAGGTTTTACAAACAAATTGCATGTTAAAATTTGGCTTAAGTAGTAAAAATCAGTAAGCCCCATTTCTGCCTGTTTTGTGAGGAATTTGTGCCTTAAAGCTTGTTCATTGTTAGATCATATGTTCATTTAGGATTGTGTATCAGTTTTATGCCATTTTGTTGATTTGTGTGCAAGTTTTTGAGGTTTGAAATTCGTTTTTGTGCAAGAAAAATCAGTAACTGTTCATCAGATAGGGTATATGCATATCAGTAACATTTTTGTGCTTGATTGTGATTTTTGTGTGTTAGACTTGTTGATTTTCTTGTTTACTTGACTTCCCACAACCCAACTGGTTGTGGGAGTGCCCCATTGTCTAAAGAAATCCAAGCAAACAAGCTTTCCTAAGCTATTTGGTCAACTGACCATAATTTTACACTAGTAGTGGGAAAAACGTTTCCCCTACTAATACACAAGTTACCACTGCTTTATAAAAAGACAAAAGCCTTTGACATGTCACTATCAGCTTTTTGTTTTTTTGTCTTTAGTGCATTAAAATAGGAATTAGACTTTCAAATTTGTTTCATTATTTTTCTAATTTAATTTTTGATTTTTTTGTTTAATTAGATTTTTTATTACTGTTCATTTAGTATTTTTTAGATTAATTAGCTATTTTTAATTACTTTTTAATTTCTGATTTTTGTCTTTTAGTGACAAAAATAAGTATTTTTCAGTTTTAAAATTTTTCTTGGATTTAGAAAAACATTTTAAGATTTTTAGTTCAAAAAGTTTTTACTGTTCACTTTTTATTTATTTTTTAGAATTAAATTAGTTTAATTAGGGTTTAATATTAATCTGTTTTGTCCTTTAGTGAAAAATTTTATATTTTTCAAACTTTTTCATTTTTCTACTATTCATTAGAGTAAATTAGGATTTTTAAAAGTGTCAAATTATTTTTGGCATTATTTTATTATTTTTTATGATTATTTTAGTTTAAAAATAGTTTTTAGTGTTTTAAAAATAGAAAAATAGTTTTGAAAATTTAGGAAAAATACTTTTTAGTCTTTAGATAATATAAGTAAGTTATTTGTTCAATAAAATAATATTTTGGACATTTTGATTAATTATATTTAATTTTAGGGCTTTAATTAGCATTTAAAATTGAATATTTAATTAATAAAAGGTTTTAAAATATTTTTATTGGATTTTTATTCTTATTTATATTATTTTAGACCTACTTTTAGCTTTTAATTAATTTTTAGGTTAAAATTTTTAATTTGTAGCTTTTTACGGTTTTACGTGAACGACCTTTTCGTCTTAGCTCGATCCGTCTTCGTAACCGTCATTCTCTTCTCTCCCCATTTCTATTTTTCTTTTTCTCAATATAATATCAAATCAAAATCAATTCATTACACAACGCACTAGCCTCCTCGAGAACGAACTCACTCTTATTTGGTCATTAGTGCTCGGTTTTCCTAAACCGACACTTAACACTTACCACTATTTTGCCTATTCTTTTCCTAAAGGGTAGCAAAAACACTACATCATTTCAATGATGCCACGAGAAAAGATCATTTTCCTCTTCCCTTCATGGATCAAATGCTTGAGCGTCTAGCGGGTAATGACTATTACTGCTTCTTAGACGGTTTCTCCGGGTATTTTCAAATTCCCATCGATCCCAAAGACCAAGAGAAAACCACATTCACTTGTCCCTACGGAACATTCGCTAACAAACACATGCCTTTCGGTTTATGCAATGCTCCTGGGACGTTCCAAAGGTGTATGATGGCTATCTTCCATGACATGGTTGAAGAAACTATGGAAGTCTTCATGGATGATTTCTCGGTTTATGGCGATTCTTTCTCTGCTTGCCTTGCCAATTTAGAACGTATGCTTAAGCGGTGTGAAGACACTCGCCTTGTTCTTAATTGGGAAAAATTCCATTTCATGGTAAAAGAGGGCATCGTGCTAGGACACAAAATCTCCAAAGCCGGTCTTGAAGTGGACCGTGCTAAAGTCGATGTTATTGCTAAATTGCCTCCACCTTCAACCGTGAAGGGTGTGAGAAGTTTCCTTGGTCATGCGGGCTTCTACCGTAGATTCATCAAAGATTTTTCTAAAATCGCTCGCCCGATGACCCACCTCTTGGAAAAAGATACTCCTTTTATCTTTTCCAAAGAGTGTATTGAAGCCTTCAACCTTCTCAAGGATAAGCTAACTAAGGCACCGGTCTTGGTTACCCCTAATTGGGAGCTACCTTTTGAGTTGATGTGTGATGCTAGCGACTTTGCTATTGGAGCGGTTTTGGGTCAAAGAGTGAATAAACACTTCCAACCGATCCATTACGCTAGCAAGACAATGACGGGGGCTCAATTGCATTACACGACAACCGAAAAAGAGCTTTTAGCTGTTGTCTATGCTTTTGAAAAATTTCGCCCCTATCTTGTCCTTTCTACCACCATCATGTATACCGATCATTCCGCGTTGAAGTACTTGTTAACTAAACAAGATTCTAAACCAAGACTTCTTCGCTGGGTTTTGCTACTTCAAGAATTTAAAATCGAAATTCGTGATAAGAAGGGAGCTGAAAACATAGCCGCGGATCATCTCAGTAGACTTGAGGATCCTTATCAAGGGGATCATCCGAACAAAGATATCAATGACTCTTTTCCCCTTGAGACCTTAATGTCTATCAACTCGAATAATGATGAAGCCCCGTGGTTTGCGGACATTGCAAACTACTTGGCGGGTGGAATTCTCATTGACGGATTAACATCCCAACAAAAGAAGAAGTTCTTTAAAGATATTAAGACTTACTTTTGGGATGACCCGTATCTCTTCAAACAATGCGCTGATTTGATTATTCGCTGATGTGTTGATGGACCGGCGGCTTTAGACATTCTCGAAGCTTGCCACAAAGGACCCACCGGTGGTCACTTTGGTCCCAACTTCACCTCAAAGAAAGTGTTTGACTCAGGATTTTATTGGCCCTCCATTTATCGTGACGCTCACGAAATGGTGAAAATTGTGATGCTTGCCAACGACAAGGCAAGATCACACATAAAGATGAGATGCTTCAAAATTTCATACAAGAATGTGAAATCTTTGATGTATGGGGCATCGACTTTATGGGACCATTCCCTTCATCTAAAGGAAACAAATACATCCTTGTAGCCGTTGACTACGTTTCTAAATGGGTTGAAGCCAAAGCTTTACCCACTAACGACGCAAGGGTGGTTTGTAACTTTTTGAAGTCGCTATTCGCTAGATTCGGTGTGCCTCGTGCCATTATTAGTGATCGCGGGACTCATTTTTGCAATGATCAATTCGCAAGAGTCATGGCTAAGTATGGTGTAAATCATCGTCTTTCCACCGCATACCACCCACAAACTAATGGCCAGGCTGAAATCTCTAACCGAGGGTTAAAGCGAATTCTTGAACGAACCGTGGGAGAGCATCGTGCCTCATGGGCTGATAAACTTGATGATGCTCTGTGGGATTTCCGTACTGCATACAAGACTCCGATTGGTTGTACACCATATCGTCTCGTGTACGGGAAAGCATGCCACCTCCCCATTGAGTTGGAGCACAAGGCTTACTGGGCCTTGAAGTGGGCTAATTTCGACATCAACAAAGCCGGTGACTTACGTAAAATCCAACTCAATGAGCTTCATGAACTCCGGAATGATGCTTATGAAAATTCCTTGATCTATAAGGAAAAGACTAAGCTCATTCATGACTCTAAGATTAAAAACCGAGAGTTCCAAGTTGGAGACAAAGTTTTACTCTTCAACTCTCGGTTGAAAATCTTTTCGGGCAAGCTGAAATCTCGTTGGTCCGGCCCATTCACCATTGCCCAAATTTTTCCATATGGTACTCTCGAGCTCGCTCAACCTAATGGACCTAATTTTAAGGTGAATGGCCAACGAGTGAAGTTGTACTTTGGTGAGGACATCTTTCATGAGATGATTCCATCCCTCACCACGTTTCCCATGAACTAGTTTTGGGTCGAGTTAGGCTCGTGACTGAGTTATAAAAAACAAGCGCTCCTCGGGAGGCAACCCGAGTATCTATCCTCTTCCGTTTTACCTCCTATGTGTAGGGGGACCTATATAGGTTGTTTGTGTTTGTGTGGTGATGTGATTACAGGGATGAATGCACTTTTGGAACCTTTGAAGAACCGCGCTCTATCTCTCAACTATCGTGATTCAATTTTCGTCATACTCACATTTGAAAATGATCACTTTAGTCGTCTTTTCCTTAACTTGATTTAACCGACGTGCACAATGTCATAAGTGTAGGGGAGACTTTTCCCACATGCTTAAACATTGAGGACAATGTTTATATTAAGTGTAGGGGAGAATTCTATCGAAGTTTTAAGTGGACTTTTCCATTAAAATGCCTCCATTTAACCGAAAAATCATCTTTTTCAGCATTTTTCAAATTTTTAATTAACTTTGGCCATATAGTCGTAATTTTTTAATTTTTATCGTTGCTTTCATATGTATATATCCCACAATAAAGTAAAAAGTATTAATAAAAGTGGTGTAGCAAGTTTAGAAGTCTTCGACATATTAGGCCCGTTGTGATTTTTTTGACTCAACCCGAATAGACTTATCCAAGTTTATTCTAGCAAGTATCCTTAACCATGTAGACCTTAATTGGTTTATTAGGCTAAGCTTCCACGAGTCTCATTACTTGAGATTTTAAACTGTGAAGAACGAGAAATTATAGAGTCAATTATAAGTCGGTATTCTTGCACAAGCACACTTGGTGTGATTATAAGCCTATTCTCCCATCACTTGCTAATAATTTATCTGCAATAAGTAAGGTCGTACGATTTTATTGAATAACTTAGCTTCTAGCCCAAGATCGTTTAAAAGTTGCTCGGTAATGATAAGAGTTCATAGCCAAGGCATAACTTATTAAGCGGGGCGCGAAGATTGGCGAGTCCGAAAAGGCCCTAACAAGGCATGAGGATTCCATTTTATTGCTAAAGATCCAAGGTGATGTGAAAATCATTATTCCCAAAATCAATATGAAGGATCAAGACTCACGACGAAAAGCAATCAACTCCCATAAAGATCATGGAGAAGTCTATCCGAAAAGACCCTAACAAGGTATGAGGATAAATAGATCCAAGTCCGAAAAGGAGGCGGATCGTTGTATCTCAAAATCCCAATTAACGATTGAAGAAATAATGATGAAGTCGTGGTCAACAAAGTTGGAGTATCCCTCAAAAGTATCCAAGTGAAGAAACTCTATTAACGAAGAGAAGACCATTATCTCAAGAACGTCTCTCAAGATATGAAGTATGAAGTACATGCCAAATATCGGCCCGAGAAAGGTCTCAAATCGTGAAGCGAGTTATGCCAAGATATGAACTTTTTGATATCCCGAGAAGCAGTTTTAAGAGATTTTGTCCTTTAGCTAACTATTAATCAAATCGTCCTACTTTGCTTTCAGCCTAAATAAACTATCGCAATAAGTCCAAAAATGCATCTTCGTGATCATTCTAAGACAACAATAAAATATAAGAGATACACCTAGGAATAAGGGAGTTTAAGCATATAATTAATCCATGTGTGTAAGTGTTTGTTTTGCTAACTTATAATAACAATGATCTCGTTTTTAAGCTTAGTTTGGGGAACGTGAAACTTGAGGGTGATAAATCTTCGCAGCACCAAAGCCCTAATGTAAGTCTTAGATCTCTTTGCAAGTTATTTCCATATATCTATTTTCAAGTGAAAATGGTTTTCTATCCCTTTTGTTTCCTTTAAGTTTTATTTCTTCATAGTAGTTTAAATTTTTGTTTAAGTAGTATATTAATAAGGCCAAGGTTGATTGATTATAAGAAAAGTGTAAAATTGCTTTATCACTAAGCATTGCATGAGGGCATGACAATGGTTAAGTGTAGGGAATTTGATAGGTGTGAAAACACCCATCCTTTTACCACTTATTTCTTGCTAAAACAAGACCAAAACGCGTATTTAATGTCATTTGTTTGGAATTATGCGTGCTTTGTGTGTTTGTTGTGTTTTCAGAGCCAACCGAATAAATATTGAAGAAAACATGGGATTGCACGGGTTTTATCAAAGAAAAAGACGAAAAGACAAAGTCTATAGTCCAAGAGATGCAAAAGATTTGAAGTCAATGGGCCTGTTTGAAGATTTATCGAAGAAAAGGACCAAAGATGGAAGATTTACATATGTCGAAGAACTCAAGTCTATTAAACAAAGAAATTAAAAGACGAGTTGAATTTATTCGTCGACAAATCCCGAATCAGAATCGAAAACGTCAACTTTACTGAAAAGACGAGAAGACGAAAAGAAAGGAAGAAAGCCCACTCACCAACCAACCACTAGGCCTATAAATAGAAGAACCCTTCACATTTTTAGACTAGCTTTTATTTTTCTTGGTTCTTCTTTTTTGTTTCGTAGGAAACCACCAACACCCTTAAGGTGTTTGGTGATTTTCATCTTTAATTCACAAACCTTGTAAGTTTTAATCCTTCCTTTTGATTGTTTAACACTAATCCTTCAATATAATCTTCCATTTAATCTTGTTCATCTTTCTCTTGTTGATTTAAAGTTTTAATGTTTTATTTTGTTGAGTTTGATCTTTAAAAGTAAGTGGGTTTTATGTTTTTGTTGATTTGATTTGATGTTTATCATTAGTAGATGATTCGTGGTTAAATTGGTTTATGTTTTGGTTAAAAACTTGGTTGATTTTGGTTAAATTCGTGTTGTTATTGTGTTCCCTGTTCTTCGCATATTCAGTTACCCAGATTCCGAATGAAGTCAATTTATTCCGGATGAAGGTGTGATTTGAAAACATTCCGAATGAAGCTATTGATTTAAATCTTCCGAATCAGTGCAAGTATTCCGAACGAAGGTTTCATTCAAATTATTCCGAATCAGTTTGTTCATCCGGAATAATCAATATTCCGGATGAGTAGCTAAGTTTCGAATCAAGGTTTTTCAAAAATGTTCCGAATCAGTTTTCTGTTCCGAATGAAGCTCTTTAGTTAATATTCCGAGTCAGTGCAACTTATTCCGAATCAAGTGATTTCATTAGATATTCCGAATCAAGGTTTAACAAAATATTCCGAATCAGTTTAATGTTCCGAATGAAGCTCTTTAGTTAATATTCCGAGTCAGTGCAACTTATTCCGAATCAAGTGATTTCATTAGATATTCCGAATCAAGGTTTAACAAAATATTCCGAATCAGTTTTTTTAATGTTCCGAATGAAGGTCAAATCTTCCGAATCAGCATTTTATTCCGAATGAAAGGTTTTCAGTTAGATATTCCGGATGAGCCTACTTTCCGAATGAACGATTTGTTCCGGATGAAGGGATATTCCGCATGAAGGTAATATTCCGAATGAGTGGTTTGGTTGATTATTCTGCATGAGTTTTTGGATATTCCGGATGAGCAGTTTATTCCGAATGAACTTTAATTATTCCGAGTGAGCAATTTTTCCAAGTTAAGTTACTTTACTGTTTATCTGTTTTTCTGAGTTAAGGTTTTTAATTGTTTTATTTTAATTCAAGTCTTATTTTTATTAGTTATTTTTGGCTTATTCTTTCTATTGCATGCATTTGATCCTTTTCAGTAGAATAGAAAACCAACCCCTTTTTAGTAACCAAGAACAACTATTCCACTTTGAACCGTGATCGATTCGAGAAGATACCGAGAACTTAAATTGAACCCAATACAAATCTCATGTATCATCCTTCCACAAAGATATCCTCACATTCTTATCCATCATCTTCCACCAAACCATACAAGTTCAAATCACAACATAAAAACTCATCTCACCAATTCAACTCCTCAAACAATGAGAAGAAGGATTACAAGAACAAGTATAAGGCACTTAAAGCTGAGTTAGAACAGATGAATTTGAAGCTTGAAGCTCTGTCTAAGGAGAAAGGGGGTGATAAGAAGACAGAGAAAGGGTTGGTAGCTGAAGCATATGATTGGAATGATGTGCCGCTAACCTCAGATGAGGAAGATACTACTAGAGTCAGGGCTTTCATTGCAATAGCTGAGGATGAACCAGCTGTTGGGAAAGGAGATGCAAGATCAAGACAATGGGTTGACATCACTATGAAAAAGGTACACAGGCTTCTATCTATGTCTGAAAGTGATGAACGCAAACATGTCCTTGATTACACCATTGTTGATTTACACTTTGTTGAGGATTAAAGAAATAACTTGCTGGATAAGTTTCACTCTGTTAAACATGAACTATTAACTGCTAGGGCTGAATGTGAAAATCTCAAACAGGTTAATTCTGAAAAAATTTCTCTTCAAAACAAAGTTAATAGGTTAACCTTAAAGAATAGTGCCTTAAATGATCAAGTCTCTGAATTAAATAAGGTTATAGAAAAATGGCTGTGCAGTAGGTTCACTATAGATGAATTGCTTAATGATGAACTACCTGCTAACATTAAAAGGGATATCTCTGCCAAGAAAAACAAACTGAAAATTCTCACCAAACCCAAAGAGATTGTTTTCAAATCTACAGAGACAATTCATATGTCAGATCCCCTCTTGACTGATGTTCCTGTCTCTGAAGATGTGGTTGATTTACCACCCTTACCAAAACTCTCAAGAGTTGAACCCAACAGCTCTTCTAGAGGAGCTAAGGCTGAACCCAAAGCAGAAGTTGAGAAACCACCAGCTAAGGTATTCGCGGGTACCAGCTAAACAATCAGTTAAACAAGTTGCCTTTAAGTATGTCTCAACAAAATCTGCTAACAAAGTTAATTCCTCAACTGAAGAACGCCTGTTGTCATTAATGAAAGAAGTAGAACTCTTGAAACAACATATTAAGCCTTCCGCTGAATGCTCTACTTCTTATGAACCTAAGTCTATTCTAGGAGAACCCAAAGGTGAAAGGATAGTCAAACCTTACTACAATATTTGTAAAAACTCTCATCACATGACCCTAGATCATGATAGACAAATGGCTGTTAAGAGATCCCAGACACCTTCTAGGGATAGACAACAGGCTTCTAGGAGACAAGTAGGTAACTACAGACCTTATCCTCCTTGTAAATTTTGTGGATTCACAGACCATCACTCAAATGAGTGTAGTGACTTTCCAGGATGTGATATCTGTAGAAGGTTCACCCATGAGACAGCTAACTGTCCTTCCCATCGTCAAAAGTTCTACAGGAACTCAAGAGTTGCTAATCAGCAATTCAGGGAACCCACTGTAAAGTGGGTTCACCATAGGAACTAACTTGTTTCTATGTATCTGTGCAGAAACATCTTAAGGAATCAGTATGGTATCTGACAGTGGCTGTTCTAGACACATGACAGGGATTCGACAATACATGCACAGATACTCAAAGGAGCCAGGTCCTAAAGTGGTGTTTGGGGATAATTCTTCAGACGACACAAAGGGATACAACTTAGTGAACTGCAATGGGATAACTTTTACAAGGGTTGCATATGTGAATGGTCTTAAGCACAATCTTATTAGCATCAGCCAATTGTGTGATGCTGACTACAAGGATTTGTTTACTAAGACTCAGGGAACCATATTCAACAAGAACAATGATGTGGTGCTTATTGCACCAAGAAGGAGAGATGTGTATGTCATCAACATGGCTACTTGCTCTGAAGACAGCTCCAACTGTTTTCTAGCCAAAGCCTCTGAAAGTGTCAATTGGCTGTGGCACAAAAGACTGTCTCATCTCAACTTTAAGAACATCAACAAGATAGCCACACAAAACCTGGTTGCTGGTCTACCTTCAGTGATGTTTTCTAAAGACAAGACTTGTTCCGCTTGTGTCAAGGGAAAGCATCATAGGTCTTCTTTTAAGACCAGGTAATCATTCTCTGTCGACAAGTGCTTACATCTCCTTCACATGGATTTGTTTGGGCCTGTCAAACCTCAGACCATTAATCACAACAAATATACCTTGGTCATAGTTGATGAGTTTTCAAGGTATACATGGGTTTTCTTCCTCAGAAGGAAAAGTGATGCTGCTGATACCATCATGTCCTTCATCAGACAGGTTGAAAATATGAATGATGTTAGAGTCAAACCTCTAAGAAGTGATAATGGTACTGAATTCAAGAATCAACAACTTGAATTCTTTTGTGATGAAAAGGGAATATCACAAAACTTTTCTTCAGCTGGCACCCCTGATGTGACAATCCGTCAATTTATGGTTGATATTTTATTCTCAAGTGTTATTTAAATACATTATTTTAATGTTATATTATGAACTCACTTATTTTTGGGAAGAAATTTGGATTTACGTCTTGAAGTAGCATCGACTACATCTAAACCGGAGGATACTACGTTACGTGCTTACGTTTACATACACCGTCTTTGGTGACAGTCCGACATTTCAGGAAATAAATTTATCCGTGAATATTATTTTTGAGTTTTAAATTTGTGTTGGTTCATAAACTCACAAATTTACGAGAAGAGATTAGGACTTACGATTATAATTTAACGTCCTTTACGACTAAACCGGAAACCTTAGGATTACGTATTTACGTTTTCGAACTCCGTTTTTGATGAGACAATTTTTATTAGATTCGTTTTGTGCCGTTGATTCATAATTTATAAAAACGTTTTTCGTAAAACGACCCGATTGCACGCAAATCGAGGAAACTAGAATCGAGGAATACCCGTAAATTAGTGGGATGAGACAAAACAAGTTTTGCCCCACCCCACTAACATGGGATGGCCAAAACCATGACACAACACCATGAGGTGTCAAGTTTATAGCTTACAAGCTACACTTGTTAGCCTAAGCTTAACAAGTAAGCTATCAAACCAACAAAACCATCTAACACAAACCATTTCTTCATTTACACATGCAAAACAACTCATACTATCCTCCCTCTCTCCTTCATTTCGTCCAACAATCATCAACAACAACCCTCATTTGATCTATTTTAGCCATAACATCATGTGTTACTCATACACATGATGATGCTCCTTTGAAGCCTTGAAGATTGGAGGTAATTCTAACATTCAAGGAGGTGATTTGGTGATGTCCAAGGGCTGATTTATACAAGAACTCTACAAATACTGGTGGTCTTCAAAGTTGGTGTTGATCTATCACAAGTTTTGCCATCAAAAATTCAAGCCTTGATCATAAACTACTTAATCTTAGTGGTATAAAGATTGTTCTTCCTATCCTCTTGTTATTTTGATTATGTAATCTTGTATTTTCTTTCCTATTGTATATGTATATGATGAATATATGATGATAAAAATATTGTGTGGGGATTTGGTGTTGATAAATATGGTTAAAAAGATGGAAAACCATAGGTAACAAGGTTAAAATCTTGCTAAATATGATGGCTGTATAAAAACAGTAAGTAACCAAATGATAAACTAATAAAATGGCATGGTGGAATCAATTTATAGTAATTATAAGATGTCATACACATGTGAGAGTTGTCCATGCAATGGAATCATAAAAATGAGTGAGATATGATCAAAACAAAATTAGTATACCAATCTGAATAGTCTGTTTTGTAGGGACTGTTAAGGATACTTAGACATGGATTGAGCAGTAGCTATAACTAACTTATTTATAGCACATAATATGAAGTTTATACCATCCAAAAATGAGCTTCTATGTCCTTATAGAACTCAATATATGATAAAAATGGTGAAAGTGAAACTAAAAATCAGATTTTGTGAAATTAAAGTTTAATAGTATTATATAAGCACTCAAAATAATATAGTATAAAATGTGAAATTAAAACCCACTAACTTATATATTTCATTTATATAAATATGTATAAGGATAAATAAATGGACATTATATAAAAATGGTAGTTTGGTAAGTTTTATAAGTTATAAAAACTATAAACATGATTTTTACGTCTTTTCGGCTAGTACCGTAAAATTAACGTTTTTCGTCAATAAAAACGTAGACGGTCGGACCCGTCTAATGTAAAATTTTTAAAAGAAATATACTGATATATAAGTACTTAATACAAGTAAAAACCGATAAAACCCGAACTATATAACATACGGACATTAACGGGCTAAGTTAGCGTTATTGGACTAATAATACAACTAAATAGGCTAAACACTTATAAATTTACTCATTGGGCTTAACCCACTTGGGCCCAACATGTAAAGTATAATACTGATAATAAAAGTATAAAATGGTCTAATTTAAGGTAATGGACTTATAATGGGCTTATTGGACCTAAAACATGTAAATAAGTAAAACTAGTAAACTAGTATAAAAGTTACCAATACATAACACTAAAATGAGTAAATGAGAATGTATAAGCCCACTTGATCATCATCATATATATAAAATCATCATATGTATACATAATTGTTATTTTTATAAAGTCATTGGACAAGAGTCTAAGACGAGTATTATTTGTCTAGGTTTCCGTGATTGAAGCACGTACCGTACATCCAAATCGCCGATAACCGCCTTCCCACATCAACGTGAGTTCATAGCCTCGGACTCTTTTAAATGTTTTTATGAAATGTTTTATAAACCCGCGAGGGAGATAACATGTTAGTTTTGATAAAATAGGACACCATTTGTCCCGATTGCCTGTTTATTGATTTGGACCCGAATGATTGTATGACCCGATGAATGATTAAATGACCCGATAGATGAAATGAAATGCATTATTAAAGTTAGGTTATGTCACTAAAAGTCCCATTAGCATGAATTGTGAACTACCGGGATTTGTTAGACGCTTATGCATATAATAGTACTATTTGGGGACGATCACCCCAGTTCGCGCCTTGACGGTTGATCCCCGTCGTGCCACATTGATTGGTAAGCGAATTTATGTATGAGAAGATTTCTATAAGCGTGATTATTGTGACGACACGCTAGTTTAGATGGGCAAATTGAGTTTCGGGCTAGCTACCCGTTGTTTGTTGTAGTAAGGTAACAATGTCATGCGGCTTATAATAATCCAAATAACGAAATACTGCTATACGCATTGAATTACAATATATTGCCTGACTAGCAATACGGGGTCTTAGTATTGATTTTATGTTCGTGTTTTTGTTTTACATAACCATATTCATATAACGGTTTTTATTTAACTTTATACAACGTTATAAAACGTATTGTATGATGTTTTTAACGACAATGGTTCGTATAATGATTTCGAAGGCGAAAGCCTATATTATGATTTTTGATAAGGATTTGTATAAAATGACTTTGGCTATTTTATGGCCTATTAAAAAGATTTGTACAAAATGATTTTCGGTAATAATTTTATAACGATGTTATATTGATGGATTTCATTAAACTCTATGAATTCACTCGGCGTTATCGCTGACCTTTTCTTTTAACATGTTTTATCTCAGGTACTTGAAGGTAATTCTCTGGAAGACAACAAGAATTCATGGCCCGCACTTAAATAATAATTTCCATTCAAATGCTTTGAAAAACTGTATGAAATACAATGACTTGGGACCTATGTAAATTTGATATTTATGAATGGAAATGCTTTATTATTAAACGACGCCATTTTTATGCGTTGTCTATGATGTGAGTGATGTGCTATCCCGTAACACCAACGAGTCTTCCGCTGTATTGAAACATGTAAATTTGGGGGTGTTACAGTTTGGTATCAGAGCTCTCGTTATAGAGAACGAAAGATTTTTAAAACCAAGGTTTTGAATAAAACATTTCAAAATCTTTTAACTATAAACATTTTTCTAAAAATGTCTAAAACTCTTTTGACTATAACGGTGCCGAAGAATTCCCGAGTTACCGACAAGGCCAGACTGAGAAGTGTTATTTTAATATATATATAACTTGGATTATATATATATATATATATATATTATATATATGATGTAATTTTATTACATGATTGTTTGATGATTATTTTGATATTTATACGAGGTATTTATACGACGTAGATTGTCACAAGGAACCCTAAATCCCCTAGTAAATTAATCGAAGCTATTCTCGTAGGAATTCCAGCTATTCCAGATCTAAACCAAGTTGTGGATATCTGTGATCCCAACAAAATGGTTGATATTCGTAGAAGTGTAGATATTAGTTGATTGTGATATTGAGGAAGAATTGGCGAGATTAAAACTGATAAAGATGTCATGACGATCTTTCCTTATAGAGTGGAGTTTGACAAAACGTTACCACCTAGAAAGATGTCATATGATTCGTTGTCATCCAATTCTTAAATTGAAATCGAAAGGGTGAATGTTGCACTTGAGGCTGTCATTGGAACCATTACCCAAAAGCCTCATGCCACTAGTACCTTTCCGAGAAGTCTAATTAAATGTGTGAGTCATTTCATACTAGTGACTCATTTGATAATTGTTGTTATAAGAGTTATAGAATTGGAAATTAAGTGTTGTTCATATTGAGCTTTTATTGCCTTTACAAGGCCAAAGAATAAGGTTGTAAGTATTGGAGAATGAGGTAGAATATCACATTGAGTATAATTTGGTCGAAACTTGAATTAAGAAAAATTTAACCCGTATGGAATATGAGATTGTTAATATAAGTCGTTAAGTCCTGTGATTGAATTATAAGGTTTTAAATGATTGTTAGTTTGTGTTAAGGGTTGTTCCTAGGCCATTGTCCACTAACGAGATGCCCAGTGTCCAGGAAATAAATTGAAGAAATCTTCTTCTGAATTGGGACCTATGGATCTTCCGGGACATGTGGAACACCTAATGACTCTTGTAGATTAGTATTCATTGTGGTATCTTTTAAAAATAATCCCTAACTTAACTGAGACATCAGTTGGTAGGATGAGATCTTAGAATTGTATGACATAGTGACACATAATGTGTTACGGCACAATTTGACTTGTTTGTGATTAATGAAAAGACTACCTTTGATTGCTAAATTCTACATGTATCGATGATATCTATCTTTTCTTGCTTCTTCCTAATGCTCGCATTAGTGATGCAACCATTTAACAAGTACTCATCTCGAATTGAGTCACGTTGCGGATTATTCTTTTTGAGTGCCATCGAGTTCATGAACCTCATGATTAATTGGCTAATCTCATTTCCTATCATATCGTAGTTAATTCTTGGTGAACAAGCTTTCATCACTCTTCTGCAGATCACTCATTATTTTTATAACGTTAAAACAGTATCCCTTGAGAAAAATTGAATTTTCATCACTATAAGGATTATTCAAAGTGAGATTTATAAGTGATTGTTATCAAAATGAAGTTGTTTATAAAACACCTTGGAAAACTTAATTGTTTACATTACAAAGAAAATCTTTGTAAATTTATTCTTGATTCTTATTTAAGAATTAAGCATGAAAATGTTTTTATTATAAACATGATGATAAAATTTTGACGAACTGAGTATTGCGTCGTTAAATCTTGAAATTGTATATAGTTGCGCGCCTACATACAATTTTGAAATGGACCATGCAAGGCTGATTAGTAGTCACCATAAAACTGATTAATAAACACTACATTTTCTTTAAAGATTGTGAAAGATTAAATTTTATGAGATCTGCAAGAAGTGAAAAATAGGGACATAGTGTTAGGGACACCTACATATGTGCCTGTAGCATCTATTCTTCTGAGTCGAATTTACTCATCTATGGAAATTGTCTTATTTGACAATTGATATTCCATTCTTGTCCAATTCTCCCGTGGTGAGATTCTTAGGAAATGTATTTGATTACCGAATGTTGATACCCGACTGGATGTATCGACGTTCCTATCATTTCTTTTGATTAGATTTCATTTGAATGACCTGGGTAACGATCCGAGGAGCTTTCGAATGCGTACTCAAATTATGAAAACATGGGATATATTCATATTCATTAAATGTTTTCGTCTGTATCTGATTTGAAATTCTCTCGCGTAGATTATGCGTTGAACCATACTCTTTTAAGGTTAGTTATGTATCCTAATATCCTTGAATCTGTGAAGGATTATGTGTTATTATTAGTCTTTTGAGAAGTTCACATCTTATCAACGGTAATGAAACTGGAAAGTTGATAATTCCAATAGAATGGATTGATTGATGATGACATGACGACATTGTCTTAATTGATGGGAACTCGAGTAGAATTCCTCTAAATTATAAGATGTTGATTATCAAAAGTGATCTAAATAATTCTTGATGGATGACCATATCCTGCATTTAGACTTGAAATTATACCATGAATGGTTATAAATTAGTCATAGATCTTGTAATCTAAAAAGAACTTAAACTAAAAATTATTAAAAGATGTTTCTGTTATCTGAAACTTTAGGAGGTATTTGCTGGTGAATTACCTAGACTTTCGCCATTAAGGCAAGTTGAAATTGGTACTGATGATATTCCCGGTGCTGCACCTGTGGCATGTGCACTGTACGTCAGCACCATCTGAATTAAAGGAATTACCGTACAAC
Organism: Glebionis coronaria; assembly: GCA_025667525.1. NCBI lineage: Eukaryota > Viridiplantae > Streptophyta > Magnoliopsida > Asterales > Asteraceae > Glebionis > Glebionis coronaria. The sequence goes on along the minus strand of JANFOE010000596.1, from coordinate 297,660 downwards.
TGAGAGAGTTGTTGGAGATAGATTTTATTCTACCGAGCTCATCATCATGAAGAGCTATGGTGTTATCATTCCTTATATTTGTCAAATTACCCTGAACTAGGTAAATTGATGATCAAAATCTATATCCACTACCCAAGATGATAGATTTGTTCGATCATTTACAAGGTTCTAGCGTATATTCGAAGATTTGATCCACGACATGGTTATCATCAACTTCGCGTCCGCGAAAAAGATTATCTATTCCAATCACTACATCTAAAACTTGTAATGAACATTATGAGTTTCATGTTATGTCGTTTGGATTGACCAATGCACATGTAGAATCACGTGTATAGGCTGTAATTTGATAAATTCATGCTTGTGATCAATAAGGACCATTTGTTTGTTTATAAGAATAAGACTGAGTTAATAATTATTTATAGACTGCCCTGAATTGACCGAATAATGAAAACCTGTACCTTGAGTAATTAACATGTGATTAACGGCTTAATCCTTTACATGATTTGACCGTGTGATAATAAGATAATGGGATCTATATTGACATTTCAAAAATTAGAGTCATTTAAGACATTGGGTTTTACCAAAAAGAACGTGCAAATATGTTTTGACAAATGTTTTATCAAAAAGAACTTTTGAGGGATTATTCCCTTATACCCATAACATTTAACTAAACTCATGTTTAGGGGTAAATGTTTGTGTATACCTCAAGACAACCTAAGAAGGATTGAGGAAACCATTTAAACCATGACTTGAAAATTTGAAACGATAATTTACGCTTTTCAACTAAGAAAATTTTGACCAAAGTATAACCAAAGATTTTTCGAACATTTACAAATCTTATTAATTATTTTCGATAAATCAACAAAAATCGTATTAATTAAATTCAAATTTATTTTGAACATTTTTCTATAATTAGACAAACTGAGAAAATTTAAAATTTTTACGGTTACGTTTCATAAAATTAAGTATTTATTATTTAATTACTTGTAATATTTATCGACGCTTTAAACGTCGGATTGAACAAAACTAATAAAAATGATAGTTGAGACGAAACTAAAACTTAGAAAATATGAAGAAAGAATTTCTGAGTAAATTATAGACATGATAATTATTGCATCAGGAAAGATGAATGTAAATACTGACGCATTATGTAAAAAGGATAAAGAACCAATTAGGACATGTTCCTTAATAATGAAGGTGCAAAATAAATTGCCGAACAATATAAAAATAAACGATGTTTGTAAAAAGGGGTTCGCGGCTAATGTGAACCATTAGAATTAAGAAGTCGATGACGTTACATGTTTAAAAGGCCACTTGCGGTTGCCTAAATATAGAGGATTGTGAGATATAGTTATGTTGGAATCTTATAAGTTTAAGTATTCTATTTACGTCAATCCTGATCTAAAGTATCTTTATCTGAAGAAGTTGTACTGATGGAAAATTATGAAGGCAGACACCGCCTCATACATTAGTAAACGTCTAACTATTGCAAAGGTCATTATCTGAATTTGATTCGATTTGGGTCAGCGTCGATAGACTGACCAAATCTGCTAATATCATTCCTGTTAATGATAGATTCTCGATGAAGGAATTGACCCTTTTGTATTTAAAGGAGTTGTGAAAACATAGTGTGCCGTATCGATCATCTCTATCAAGATCCTCGCTTCGCATCGAATTTCTAGAGATTTGCTTAGAAGTCATTGAGAACGAATCTTGACGAGAGTACTGTTTACCACCCCAATCGAAGGGACGAGGTAAAGTAACGATACAAAATACTATAAGTGTTGTTTTATGCTTGAATGATTGACCTTTGGTAATAAACTGTATAATCGCTTTCCTTTGGAAATATTATCATTGATAATTATCGTGTTAGTATCGAGATCGAATCTTGTTAGGATCTATATTAGAGCATCTGTAAGCAGGATTTGGGATGAAGACACTCGACATACACCCATTGTGAGTTGGGCATGTCTTTTAGGTTTAAGGTTTCCTATGATGACAAACCTAACCTTACAAAATACTCGACCCGCGAGACTTGAAATAATTGTTGAAATTAGGATCTGATTATTGACTACCGGTAGTGGGCAGGAGGTTATGTGAATATGAAATGTAGATCTTGAAGTGCCAGAGGGGTAGCGAAGTTATGCCAAAAATCTTAACCATGGAAAAATGAATTGATGATCTGAAAGATCATGGGATATAAGTCCCCGTTGTATGGGACCATTGAGATGATGTAAAAGATTGGATTAAAAGGCATATAAGCTGGATCTACCCTAGGACTTCAAGAGCTGCATGAATTATGTTTCGTATACCGAACTTGATAAAATGTCTATCAAGTGAGAATCTGATCACTTCTTGATGAAGTTTAGATCGGCGAAAAGTTGCATTCATCAAAAACCCGTGAACATCATGGATAGAGAAAGTAAGTCAACATTAAGCCTGATCTTATTCTCGTAGTTATGTTTGACGAAACTCGTGTATTGTAATGAATTACACTTGTGAGAAAAGACCGAATGTGGAGGAAATACCCACATGGCTTTAACTCTATAAGAAGCGAGTAGTAAGGTAAGATGATCTTTGAGGGACAAAGATCCTGTTTAGGGGTAAATACTGTGACAATCCGTCAATTTATGGTTGACATTTTATTCTCAAGTGTTATTTAAATACATTATTTTAATGTTATATTATGAACTCACTTATTTTTGGGAAGAAATTTGGATTTACGTCTTGAAGTAGCATCGACTACGTCTAAAGCGGAGGATACTACGTTACGTGCTTACGTTTACATACACCGTCTTTGGTGACAGTCCGACATTTCAGGAAATAAATTTATCCGTGAATATTATTTTTGAGTTTTAAATTTGTGTTGGTTCATAAACTCACAAATTTACGAGAAGAGATTAGGACTTACGATTATAATTTAACGTCCTTTACGACTAAACCGGAAACCTTAGGATTACGTATTTACGTTTTCGAACTCCGTTTTTTATGAGACAATTTTTATTAGATTCGTTTTGTGCCGTTGATTCATAATTTATAAAAATATTTTTTGTAAAACGACCCGATTGCACGCAAATCGAGGAAACTAGAATCGAGGAATACCCATAAATTAGTGGGATGAGACAAAACAAGTTTTGTCCCACTCCACTAACATGGGATGGCCAAAACCATGACACAACACCATGAGGTGTCAAGTTTATAGCTTACAAGCTACACTTGTTAGCCTAAGCTTAACAAGTAAGCTATCAAACCAACAAAACCATCTAACACAAACCATTTCTTCATTTAAACATGCAAAACCACTCATACTATCCTCCCTCTCTCCCTCATTTCGTCCAACAACCCTCATTTGATCTATTTTAGCCATAACATCATGTGTTACTCATACACATGATGATGCTCCTTTGAAGCCTTGAAGATTGGAGGTGATTCTAACATCCAAGGAGGTGATTTGGTGATGTCCAAGGGCTGATTTATACAAGAACTCTACAAATATTGGTGGTCTTCAAAGTTGGTGTTGATCTATCACAAGTTTTGCCATCAAAAATTCAAGCCTTGATCATAAACTACTTAATCTTGGTGGTATAAAGATTGTTCTTCCTATCCTCTTGTTATTTTGATTATGTAATCTTGTATTTTCTTTCCTATTGTATATGTATATGATGAATATATGATGATAAAAATATTGTGTGGGGATTTGGTGTTGATAAATATGGTTAAAAAGATGGAAAACCATAGGTAACAAGGTTAAAATCTTGCTAAATATGATGGCTGTATAAAACTAGTAAGTAACCAAATGATAAACTGATAAAATGGCATGGTGGAATCAATTTATAGTAATTATAAGATGTCATACACATGTGAGAGTTGTCCATGCAATGGAATCATATAAATGAGTGAGATATGATCAAAACAAAATTAGTATACCAATCTGAATAGTCTGTTTTGTAGGGACTGTTAAGGATACTTAGACATGGATTGAGCAGTAGCTATAACTAACTTATTTATAGCACATAATATGAAGTTTATACCATCCAAAAATGAGCTTCTATCTCCTTATAGAACTCAAGATATGATAAAAATGGTGAAAGTGAAACTAAAAATCAGATTTTGTGAAATTAAAGTTTAATAGTATTATATAAGCACTCAAAATAATATAGTATAAAATGTGAAATTAAAACTCACTAACTTATATATTTCATTTATATAAATATGTATAAGGATAAATAAATGGACATTATATAAAAATGGTAGTTTGGTAAGTTTTATAAGTTATAAAAACTATAAACATGATTTTTACGTCTTTTCGGCTAGTACCGTAAAATTAACGTTTTTCGTCAATAAAAATGTAGACGGTCGGACCCGTCTAATGTAAACTTTTTAAAAGAAATATACTGATATATAAGTACTTAATACAAGTAAAAACCGATAAAACCCGAACTATATAACATACGGACATTAACGGGCTAAGTTAGCGTTATTGGACTAATAATACAACTAAATAGGCTAAACACTTATAAACTTACTCATTGGGCTTAACCCACTTGGGCCCAACATGTAAAGTATAATACTGATAATAAAAGTATAAAATGGTCTAATTTAAGGTAATGGACTTATAATGGGCTTATTGGGCCTAAAACATGTAAATAAGTAAAACTAGTAAACTAGTATAAAAGTTACCAATACATAACACTAAAATGAGTAAATGAGAATGTATAAACCCACTTGATCATCATCATCATATATAAAATCATCATATGTATACATAATTGTTATTTTTATAAACTCATTGGACAAGAGTCTAAGACGAGTATTATTTGTCTAGGTTTCCGTGATTGAAGCACGTACCGTACATCCAAATCGCCGATAACCGCCTTCCCACATCAACGTGAGTTCATAGCCTCGGACTCTTTTAAATGTTTTTATGAAATGTTTTATAAACCCGCGAGGGAGATAACATGTTAGTTTTGATAAAATAGGACACCATTTGTCCCGATTGCCTGTTTATTGATTTGGACCCGAATGATTGTATGACCCGATGAATGATTAAATGACCCGATAGATGAAATGAAATGGATTATTAAAGTTAGGTTATGTCACTAAAAGTCCCATTAGCATGAATTGTGAACTACCGGGATTTGGTAGACGCTTATGCATATAATAGTACTATTTAGGGACGATCACCCCAGTTCGTGCCTTGACGGTTGATCCCCGTCGTGCCACATTGATTGGTAAGCGAATTTATGTATGAGAAGATTTCTATAAGCGTGATTATTGTGACGACACGCTAATTTAGATGGGCGAATTGAGTTTCGGGCTAGCTACCCGTTGTTTGTTATAGTAAGGTAACAATGTCATGCGGCTTATAATAATCCAAATAACGAAATACTGCTATACGCATTGAATTACAATATATTGCCTGACTAGCAATACGGGGTCTTAGTATTGATTTTATGTTCGTGTTTTTGTTTTACATAACCATATTCATATAACGGTTTTTATTTAACTTTATACAACGTTATAAAACGTATCGTATGATGTTTTTAACGACAATGGTTCGTATAATGATTTTGAAGGCGAAAGCCTATATTATGATTTTTGATAAGGATTTGTATAAAATGACTTTGTCTATTTTATGGCCTATTAAAAAGATTTGTACAAAATGATTTTCGGTAATAATTTTATACCGATGTTATATTGATGGATTTCATTAAACTCTATGAATTCACTCGGCGTTATCGCTGACCTTTTCTTTTAACATGTTTTATCTCAGGTACTTGAAGGTAATTCTCGGGAAGACAACAAGAAATCATGGCCCGCACTTAAATAATAATTTCCATTCAAATGCTTTGAAAACCTGTATGAAATACAATGACTTGGGACCTATGTAAATTTGATATTTATGAATGGAAATGCTTTATTATTAAACGACGCCATTTTTATGCGTTGTCTATGATGTGAGTGATGTGCTATCCCGTAACACCAACGAGTCTTCCGCTGTATTGAAACATGTAAATTTGGGGGTGTTACACCTGAACAAAATGGTGTGGCTGAAAGAAGAATCAGGACTCTGATTGAAGCAGCCAGAACTATGTTAAATGGTGCAGCTTTACCAAAGCAATTTTGGGGAGAAGCTGTTCACACTGCATGCTACACTCAAAATAGATCAATCATTGTCAAGAGACATGGCAAAACTTCCTATGAAGTTTTCAGAAATAGAGCTCTAGATATCAGCTATTTCCATGTTTTTGGATGCCCTGTGTTCATTTATAACTACAGGGATAAATTTGGAAAATTTGATGAGAAGGCTGATGATGGTTTCTTTTTAGGATACTCTCCAACTACCAAGGCCTTCAGAGTATCCAATACTAGAAGACAAGAAGTAGAAGAAACCTTTCATGTCAGATTAAATGAAGATGATGACGTCATACAGAGATCAGGAACATAGGGTGATGAAATTGATTTTAATGAAATCATGTCTTTCCCAAGTGATGAATTCTCAGAACCAAGACCCCCTGTCATCACCATCATCACACCAACACTCTCACTCTTTATGTTCCTGTATTTGACCCTCTGTCAACTCAAAACATTAAAGTTCCCTCCTCTCAGGGACTTGATGAAGAAGAACCACAGTCTTCTTGTAGTCCTTGTTCCTCAACTGCTGTAGATGACTCACCAATTCTTCAAATCCCTGAAGACTCTCCTGCTGACAATGAATTTGTACCCCTTGATATAGCTGAAGTTGACACAGATACTGAGGTCATCTTTGAAGAAAGTCCTCCTATTCAGCAGGATGACACTCAAATAGTGCTAGCTACCTTCACAGATGTCCCTGTCCATGATTCCCCAGCTCCTCAAACTAAATGGTCAAGAGATCAACACATTCTTCTTGTCAACATTATTGGGGAACCTAATGCAGGGGTTACTACTAGACAGCAAATTCATGACTCAGAGTCAGCCTCAGCCAACGAATGTCTCTTTGCTGAATTTCTCTCTCAAATTGAACCTAAGAGAGTAGCTGAGGCTCTTATGAAAGATGGGTGGGTAGCTGCTATGCAGGAAGAAATTAATCAGTTCAAAAGGAACAAGGTATGAACTCTAATGCCAGCTCCACCTGGTAAAAACATCACAGGCACTAGATGGATTTATAGAAATAAGATGGATGAAATTGGAAACATCATCAGAAACAAGGCTAGGCTGGTGGCACAAGGGTATACCCAGACTGAAGGGATTGATCATGATGAAACGTTTGCTCCTGTGGCAAGACTTGAAGATATCAGAATCTTCCTTGCTTATGCTGCATATATGAACTTCACTGTGTATCAGATGGATGTTAAGAGTGCCTTTCTCAATGAAGATTTGGCTGAGGAAGTATATGTTGAACAGCCTAAAGGATTCGAGAACAGCGAGTTTCCTAATCATGTGTACAGACTACATAAAGCAATGTATGCGCTGAAACAAGCTCCAAGAGCATCGTATGAAACTCTGTCTAATTTTTTAGCTGAAAATAAATTTGTCAGGGGTTCCATTGATAAAACGCTCTTTACCTTCAAGGACAAGAGTGATTTCATCATTGTGTAGATTTATGTGGATGATATCATCTTTGGGTCAACTAATTTTAATCTTAGTAAACGTTTTGCTAAATTAATGACCAAGAAATATGAGATGAGTATGATGGGTGAATTAACTTACTTTTTGGGTTTTCAAATTAAACAATGTCATGTTAAAGATTTACATAAAAAATATGACTTAGCTAATTGTGCATCAGTGAAATGCCCTATGCTTCCACCCAACAACGTGGGTCCTGATGTGTCAGGGGTCTCTGTTAATGAGACTTTATACAGAGGCATGATTGGGTCGCTCATGTATTTAACAGCCAGTCGTCCTGATATCCAATTCTCCACATGTCTATGTGCAAGGTACCAAGCTAACCCAAAAGAATCCCATCTAGTGGCTCTTAATAAAATTTTCAGGTATCTCAAAGGAACAACCTCCCTAGGTCTATGGTATCCCAAGGAATCAGTCTTTGATCTCAAGGCCTATTCAGATTCAGACTATGCTGGATGCTGTATTGACAGGAAAAGTACCTCAGCTAGCTGTCAAATCCTAGGAGGAAAATTGGTTGGATGGAGTGCTAAGAAGCAAAACTTTGTGGCCATGTAAACTGAAGTTGAATATGTTGCTGTTGCCAGTTGTTGTGCTCAAGTACTCTGGATGAAGAGTCAATTGGCTGATTATGAGATCCTATATGACAAAGTGCCAATCTTCTGTGACAACACAAGCGCCATTGCCATCTCCAACAACCCTGTTCTTCACTCTCGAACTAAACACATTGATATCAGGTATCATTTTATCAGGGATCATATAATGAGGGGAGATATTGAGCTGCATTTCGTTCCCACTGAGCTGCAACTAGCTGACATTTTCACAAAGCCTTTGGCTGAACCTTCGTTCAACAGGCTAGTTACTGGCTAGGGATGCTTAATATCTCAAAGCATGTGGCTTGATAATTAATGTGTTCATTAAATGTCTGATTAAATATTAAATGTTTTTCACATGAAACTAGGTAGTTACTTTCCAAGTAAATGCTAAAAAACATTCCTTATATTTAATTATTTCTTTTCCGAATAACGAGGAGACAAATGGTTTTGAAAGGTCAAGGGACCCACTTGTGCAGTCTTTTTCCCACTACGCATTAAATGCGTTTGAATAACTGTTTCAAATTTTTAAATATAAATATTGTCTCACGTTTCTTCTCACCTACCACTATTCTCATTTCTCACAATCTCGTCTCTCTCTAAGCTTTCTCTCTCTAAAACCTCTCACCATTTTTGTTTTCTTCAACCTTGAATCCATGGCCCAGTTCCTAAGGCTTCTAACATCACATTCGAACTCAATAAGAGCATCCTTGCTTCTAACAACTCGATTGGATGGCTCAAGGCTCCTAACGATTCCTACACAGATCGGTGAATTTTATGAAGAATTATGATGTAAGTGAAGCACTCACAAATACCCCATCCGTTTTCTACCAAGAATACCTTAGGGAATTCTGGTATTCTGCTGTAGTCATTGACGACACCATCACCTTTAGCCTCTCGTGCAATGAACACCCCTTCGCCTTCTCTCTCAAAGATTTTGCAAATGTGGCTGGGCTAAGATATGGAGATGAATGCCTGAAGGTTGTAGACAAAAAGGATGTAAAGGACGCCCTTGCCACACTTAAACCCTTACATGATGTAAACCCAGCCCTTACACCTGCTGAAGTCCTTGCCAAGTCTCCCTGAAGATCAAATACTTTTCCCCTATGTGGCGTGTCCTCTTCACTCACATAGTCAAATCCCTAGGTGGCATGCAGGGATCTCAAGACCAAATGTCATTTAATCACCAATCGATTGCTTATGGGCTGATATGGGGCACAGATGTAGATGTTGGAAGCATACTTTTCTCAAACCTTGTGGAAAAGCTTAAGGGACCAAATCAGGCCAGGGAGAAAAATATTTGCTATGTTCGCTTTCTTTCTCTTCTCTTCGAAAGCCTGTTGGGTGACAACTATCACAACTCTACACTCACAACCCTGAAGCCATATCGTATTACTGGAGCTATCTACAAGGAGATTGGACCTGAAGATGTGCCTGCTACTTCTCACATGCTGAACATTGCCAATAGACATCCTTCTGTTGTGAAGTCCTTTCTCCCTTCCTCTAAGAAGATGAAGACATCTGGTGTGTCTGGAAAGTCAGCGTCTTTGACCTCTAGGCAGCACACCACGTCGTCCAAGGCAACAACTGGCCAATAGCCAAAGAAGAAGAAAAACCCATCTTCTTCCCAAACCAAAACTGTTGCAAAGGCCAGGGTAAAAAAGAACGTGAACCTCTCATCCTCCTCTGTTCCAGAGATTTCTGTGGATTCAAAGACTTCAGCTGACCAACAACAAAGGTCTAGCGTCTCGATGTCAGCCGAGACAACAGGGAACCTGCCAAATTCTGCTGATATCGCACAGGTAATCAGTCTTATCATTTTTAGAGGTCCACAAGCAGCCACTCTCAAATGTCTATAGGTGAGAGTGGTGAAGTTAGGGTTATCCTCGACCCATAGGAGTCTTTGTATGCACTTATAAATCATTTAAGACTTCTGTACACCCTGTCTATGCACCAGGGAGTGATTCATTTATGTTTATAAAGCACCCCGATGACCCTGCACCCTCTAGACAGTATTCAGGCAAACAAAAATCTGACTACATATATGTCTCGACCTAGAGTAGCTGTACCTCACATAGCCTCTTGGTTCCCTCAAAAAAGAATCCCAAAAGTTTTACTTTTAGGGGACCTGAATAATCATCCTCAACTCTCCTAGGGACAGCGTTACAAGACGACTTTACCCTACATCTTTTTCACACTTGAATCCCAAAGGATTTATCATTTAAGGGGGAGCTGAATCATCACCCTCAGCTTTCCTAGGGGCAGCATAACAGGCGATCCTTAACAACATATGTTTCATAAACAAAAGAGTCCCAAAGGTTCTTAACCTTTTGGGGGGCTGAATAATCACCATCAGCCTTCCTAGGGGCAGCGAATGACGATCCTTAACAACATATGTTTCATAAATAAAAGAGTCCCAAAGGTTTCAACCTTTTGGGGGGGCTGAATAATCACCCTCAGACTTCCTAGGGGCAGCGAATGGCGACCAATAACCTCATACTTTTCACTCTTAAAAGAATCCCAAGGATTTATCCTTTGGAGTGGCTGAATAATCAACATCAGCCTCTCTGGGACAGCGAACTGGCGACCATTACCTTCTTTTATTTCACTGTTACTAACTTAAAACAACTTGCAGGCTGATGTTGTACAGCCAAACATAGAATCTCTGGAGCAGCCATATAAAGGAGCTGATACATTGATTCAGGATCAACCAAATGAGGAAGAGCCCATGCTTGATGTTGAAGAGGATGTGCTCTCCTTAGTAGATGAATTATCTGAACCTGAATCCATGCCTGATGATGAGATTCTCCCTGAGGGGATGATTAAGGAGGAGGAGGATGAAGAAGATGATGACAAGCAATCTCTGTCTCCTCCAAAGGATATCGCTGTGTCCACACCAGCTGTTGATACCACTCCTCCTCCCAAGGAAGCTGTAGTAGCTCCCACCTCTGCTACCTTTGTCACTACAGTATTCCAAAGGCCTGCATATGATCCGACAGCTGAATTCTTGTTGTTTGATAACCCTACCCAAACCAACTTTGATATATTGCCAAGGGAGGATGATTATGCACAACAAAGTATGAACATCCATGATCTTAAGCCTGAACACCATCAATCAGACATGGAACGCCTGTCAAGAAAGTTGGACATCATAAAATATGAAATGCATTTTTTCACTGTCAACTTTCCAAAGATCATAACACAGGCGGTTAGGGATGCAGTCACTGAACCTACTAAGGATGGTACAAGAAAGGGAGTGTCCCAAGGATTTAGTCATTTATCCACACGTATCAAAGATGCCATCGTCACAGAGGTCCCTGCATTTTTCTCTGCTCATGAGTTGACGATGCATAGAGAGTTTGAAGCTGTACGAAACAGGCAAATTCGTCACGCCAACTTTACAGTTGATCGTGTTCATCGCAACACAAATGGTAATTGCAACCAACTGCTGAAAATTGCCAGAGCTTCAAGAACCAGGCAACGAGAAATGGCTGCCTCTGTTGAGAAGATTGCTAAGCACTTTCAGGCATGTTCATCCAAACGTCTAAAAAGATAGGCTGAACATGAGGGGGAGAAGGAAAAGGTACTTAACCTTGAATCTGCTAAAAAAAGCTCATAATCTGCTGACAACACTATCCCTTCACCTGTCCCTCTCCAAGTCATCACTCCAGTGATTATACCTGATGATGAGGATGAAATTAAGGGGGAGAAACAGACAAAGGATGGAGTTGATTCATCAAAATCCCTGACTCTGGTTAACACCAGAGAGGCTGTAGATGATGGTGAACCAGCTGCCAAGAAACTCAAGTTCACTGTTAGCTCCCTACCCAAAGCTGTACAAAACCAAGCTCAGATGGCTTTTCTCAAACAAGCTGAAGAGCTGAAAAACGCAAGTGTGGTATCCTCTGTCTCAAAGAAAGGAAAGGAAATAGTTGTGGTAGACTCAGACGCTAAACTAAAGAAAATAACTGCGATGCTAGAGACAGGAGGATCAACCACTGACCCATCCCAATTCACAACCTTCACAGTATCAAATGAGAACCTTCTAACAGCTGAAGAAATTGAGAAACAGGCTACTGAGTTCAAAAGATTGAATGAAATCAAGAAAGCCAAGGAGCTTAATGAGGCAACTCTGAGAAAAATGACTCCACTTCAAAGGGAGAAGCAAAGACAAAGGTTGAAAGAACAAACGCACAGAGGCTCTGAAAAAGGTAAAAGCTGATTATGATGCTTGCGTCAACAACAGGTTTGCACCTGGAAAAATCACCAAGTTCAAGTATACTATTCACAAGTCTACTAACACATCACAAATGATTTTGTGGAGAGATAACCAATAGGCCAATATGGATCTCTTTGATGACTTTAAGTTAAAGAAACTTAGCTTGACTGAATGGTTTGAACTTGAGGCCTTAGCTACTAAAGAATTGGACAGGCAAATTTTACTCTTCTTAAGACCCTCAAAGCTAAGTTTAATTGGGTTAAAGAAACTGCAGCCAAACTCAAGATAGATCCCCCACCACAGCTGTTTGAACAAGAACTTCCAAAGTCTAGAAAAAAAAGAAGAAGGACGACTCAATTTATTAAGGAGACCTTCGTTACTGATGATGTTCAAGTGGATGAAATGTACAGGGATTTGGTATTACCAAATGAAATCATAGGCCCTATTGATGGTCAGACTTATACTGAGCCTGAGAAAGGCATGGCCTTCATGAACAGGGCATGTCAATATGCATTCCAAAGGGAAGAGGAGCTAGGATTAGCATCAACCATTCAGCTTATTTGTCTCAAAAACGCACTTAATATCAACACATAGTATTCTAAGGTATTTGCACAAGCTTTGCAGGCCGAATTGGATACTAGGACAAACTTAGCTGAAGCTGAAGAAAGAATCAAGAATGATGACTATTGAAGGATTTCACAGCTGAACGTTACTTTCATATTTTGTTTCACTTATGTTTTGTACTTGTAATTTCTTTTAAGTCATAATAAAATCATGAGGTATGTTTGTTTAGATCTGTTTTGAGTAAGAAGAAGTTGTCATCTCACTTACCTTAACTTATGTAGATCTAGCTGTATTTATGTTTAAATAGGGGGGGGGATTGTTGGGAATCTAAGCTTATTAGATTCCCTGTATCATAGATTTAAACACAAATCAAGCTGTTTGATATTAACTTGCCTGTGCCTAGGAGGCAGGCAAGTATCGCAAGACTCATAGAGATCTAAGTCTCTGTTAGCAACCTCAGAGGAGTCCATGTCAGAGACATTGTCAAGGAAGTCGAAGATTACTTGAAGACATACTCATTGGCTGTGATGGATAACAGCCAAGATGTATCAGGGACTCTAAGGGGTTGAGGGTTAACAGGGGTGGCAATACCCTGTTAACACTTAGCATACTTTGGACATACCTTAGTGTGTATGAGACTATGAAGAAAATGAAAACTATGTCAGCTCTGTTTCTATAAAGCATTGTGGTAGACTACCAAAAATAGAAGAGCATCTTGTGACAGAGGTCTCACAAGTGTTTGTCTAGTGTAGTCACCATCAACATGTACATGGAGTCAACCTCGTACCACTATAAATAGGTTATGTAGCCTAGCGTTAATGTTAAACACTTTGATAGAATTCACACATTAACTCTTAGAACTTATAGAACCAAACAGCTACGACTGTGTTCATAAGTTAGGTTTTAGTTTGTCCAAAGTGTGCACAACACATTGTCATCAAATGGTGTTATCCATAACACTTGTAATTCTTTATCATACAATAATAAGTATCACGTTTGAAAAGTAATTAAGTGTGTTGATTAGTTAAGTTTATTGTTTCAAGCATAGTTTAGGGACTTTCACCTTAACTTCATGATAACTTGGAAATTAATTTTTCAAACATTTTTCAAATTTTTGATCTACTTTGGCCACAAAAAATATGCATTCATAATTTTTGCATAAATCGTTTTTCATCTGCATATCACGTTTGCATTGTATATATATTTCTTCTTTTATTTTTTATCAAAAATATATAAAAAGAAAAAAAAATATAATAAAGGATATGGTTTAACAAATTTAGACTTCTTTGACATATTAGGCCCGCCATGGATACTTTGACTCAACCTGAGTTTGCTTATCCAAGCATTCTCTAGCTAGTAGCCTTAACCATGTAGACCTTTATTGGTTTATTAGGCTAAGCATCCACTAGTCTCATTATTTGAGATTTTAAAAAACTATGGAGAACAAGAGATGATAGAGTTTGAAGTAAGTGTTAAGGGCTAGATAAACCTCATATTAATTAATTGTGGCTTTTATATCCCCTTTCGTAACCATTACTTTCTTGTCAACGCATGTATATATGTTAATAAATAATCAAGAATGGTTTAAATTGGTTTGTAGGCTCCTATGCATTTTTGACTAATCATTCGTGGTTGGTATAAGTACGTCTTAAGATTCTAAGTTAGAACGTTTTATGTGTACTAGACTTATGTTATGCTTAATACTTAGCGGTTGTTTTTCCTTTTATTCTTTTCAACTTTCTTTGTGAGGAATAAAGAAAAATAAGAGCGACTTATGAAAAAAAATGAGTGGCTAGAAAAAAAAGAAGAAAAAACAAGAAAAAGAAAAAAAGTAATTATACAAGACTTCCAAGAGGGGCAGTGAAGTGTTAATTATAGTAGTTATTGAATTCCAATATTACTCTCACAAGGGTTGCGGGGATTTAATAGTTGCTCCAATCCAATATTACCTTGACGGGTTATAGGATTGAAGATCCAAAGTCCCAAAAAGAAGGCGGATGTAAATTATTGCGTGAGTTTTATTTTTCTTTCCTTAGCGAGTGTGTAGCTACTGACATAAGGATCTTACACATAAGGCGAATGACTTATTACTCTTGAGTTGGACTTATACCAATTGTGGGCGGTTTTTCGAGTAATTGATAAGATGGTTACTTAGGATTAAAACCGTGCTTCCTTATTTTCAGATTTTACATTTCTTATATTTCACGCTTTAAATAATGACAAATTTGCCCTCAAGCAATTTGGTCAAATAATAACCGGTCTTAGAGGCATAATAAGTGGGGGTATAATGGTAACACCCAATTAATCTATATGAATGAGTTGACGCACTTTCACTTGCGGATAACAATGATCTTGTTTTTATGCTTGGTATGGGAAAAGTGAAACTTGAGGATGATAAGTGTTCATGGTACCAAAGCCCTAATTAAAGTCTTTGATTTCTTTATGAGTTATTTCCATCAAAACTATTTCAAGAAAATCCAAAAATATATAAATAGATTGTTTTCTTTGCATTGCATTATAAATATTCAAAATCATTTATCATGTAGCATAGCATAGTATATTAAATCATAAAATGGCTAAGGTGGATTAATTATGAGAAAAGTGTACTCTAGAGCTTTGAAATGCTGCATTGCATGAGGCCATGGCAATGGTCAAGTGGAGGGGAGTTGATAAGTGTGAAAACATTCATCAATTATGACCTAAAAACCACTTAAAACGCAGACAAATACATTTTATTTAACTGTAAAATATCATAATTACGTGGTGTTTTTGTGTTTTCAGGTAAACAAGATGCATTTTTGAGCAAACACGCGTTTTTAAGGATTTATATGACAAAAGACGAAGAATAAGACAAGTCAAGCCTTCAATGACCTTACTTGCCAAAATTACCAAGATGGAGGGCTAAAGTTGTAACTTTCACAAAGACGAAGGATGAAAATGAGATTTGCTTAAACCTTTAACTATTAAATCACTTTTGATTAAGAAATTACAATTAAGGGACTAAGATAAAAAAATGGGAAGTTTACTTTACTTGGTCAAAGACCAAGTCAACTTATTCTTAAACAAGTCTTCATCCCTGACACAAGAGAGAGAAAGAAAAGTTACAGGCGGTTTATCAGTCGGCTTCATATTCTATCCACCAAATACCTTCAAGTTCATTTCAAGGAAGATACAAGGAGTTTCAGACGAAGACTTAAACAGCAAAAATGCTCCTCTTTTTCTCCTCTACAAGAAGATATTACTTAATTTGATCAAGAGCCAAGAACGAAGAAACCCCCAATCTGGGGATGTGAAGAACCCTAATTGATCAACCTCGTATTTTACACGTGGAACGAAGGGATTAGATGGTACACGTAATTGAAAGTCAACCACTCCTCCTCTTAGTCGCCTATAAATACCAAGGGATCCCCTCATTTGGAAACGGTTAGCATAGGAGTAGGATTAACACAGTAGGTTAGAGTTAGTTGGTTAGTTAATAAACTTTTAACTTTCTTGTTAGAACTTGTAAACAAATTCAGTTTTTTCTGTTATATCTTTACACCACTAATGAAATCATTTTGTTCACTATATAGCTTTCATCATTAACATCTCTATTTTGTTTCTCTTACTTTGATCCTGTTAAACAGTACTAACGAATTATATCCTTTGAATGAAGCCTTTTCAGTTAGTTAAATCAGGCACAAATTGTTGTTTCAATTTAGTTTCAATTTTATACAAACTTTTCCATTAATGGAGTTTTTAGTCCTTACTTGTTAACACTGTTCTTAGACTTTTAAACCTTTCAGTTGAATAGTCAAACTAGCTAAACTTTCTTCTAGACAGAAATCGATTCAGTTTTTCTTAAAGTTCTTGTTAATCAGTTTATTTTTAATGAACTGATATGTTAATCAGTTTTTGGATTCGGTTTTAGTGTAAATTTTAAAGTTTTAATCAGGATAAGTTTTCGAATTCTTTTGCCAGTCTTATTAGATCAGTAGAATTCGTTCATAGTTGGTTAATCAAGTAACAGCTTTTGTAAGTAAGTTTTAGTTAATAATTTGAATGACATAATTCATCAGATTTTGATTAAAGGATAATAAGCTTTCAGGAGTTTGTGATGAACAGATTCTTGATTAAGACTGTTTGGATTGTTTTCCCTCATATTATCTCAGAGCTAACCTACTGAATTCAGAATCCAAGTTTTTGTTTCGTTTTATATTAGTTTATGCAGGATTAAAAATGAAGGGTGTTTGGTTCTGAATTTTCGGCAAGAAGCAGATTTGTAGATGATTGTGGTTTCGTTTGGTAGATAGAATGGCCTCGTGACTGGTAGTTGAAGTAATGTTAGTTTCAAGCCGGCTCAGCGCCCGCTTCATCACCAAAGGTCTTGGCTTCGGTTACACAGGTTACAACCTTTTCAATTCTCTGTTTTCTCTAGTTTAGCTAGCTGACAGAATTTTAGTATAAAATTACTTGTTAATAATGCAACATGTTCTGTTATAAATTGGTAATTGGTTGTAATTTTTCTTGCAATCTCATTCAGCTGCTTTGATTTCCCTAATGTTTGCATTATTTGCTAACTAGTGTCTGGCAATAGTGAGATTAGAGCTAATCTTGTTTAACTAGTTTGTGTATAATTCATTTAGGAGTAATTAGTTTAGAAAGGGATTTTAAATGAACTGTAGTTAATATGTTCTAAGAATAAAGCGTTTTAAAAAATAGTCAGATAGGATTCTATATTACTTGATTTCAAAGCTGTGTTACAATAGTCAAACGTGTATTAAAGGAGTATTGTTCACTAATAGATATAGTATTGTCCAGTTGGTTAAAGGAGTATTTTGTTGGACTTTGTACTTGTTGTGCTTTATTTTGTTTTGGGCTAGCAGGTTGGTAAACGATTTGTATACGTTTGAACTTTTGAGAATCACATTTTCAAATACAAGAGTTAATAAGTTTTTAAGAATTCAAAATTTTGAAAGATTTTATTTGTCGATTTTATAAAAATTGTTATATTTTGAACTTTGTATTTAGCTAGTAGTTTAACTTTGTATTTTACATTTTTGTACTTGGTTTTCTTATATTTTGTAGTTTAAATTTGTATTTTACGATTTTATATTTCGTGCATTTAATTGTGGTAAGTGCAAAGTGTTTTAGATAGTACGTATACATAGCATATAGAATATTTTTACATTTTTTAAATGCTTTGTGCAAAGTATCTTAGATTCCAAAAAAGATTTTAAAACCAAAAACAATTAAATAAGGCTTAAAAACGTTTAATCAATTCGTTTAGATACCGAGACGATTATACTAAAAACGAAACATTATGGATTAATCACATGAATAAACAATTTTACTTCTACCCCACGTGTACCAATCTGATAAAACAAACAATATAGATTGTGGACTTTTGCCGTTACTTTTTCGTTTAGAATTATATCCGCCGCTTTTATATCAAGAGTAATATTTTTTTCGGATAAATATAGAAGAAGAAGCAAGAGAACGTGCGATAAGATAAAAATTAGGCGCGGATTGATTTGGCTCTTGATACTATATTGAAATTGTGATTTTGATTGATTATTCATTAAACATACCAATACAATATATAGTTCATGATAAAATGTTCCAGATATCGAACAGAAGATAGGCTAGGCCTATAATAAAGCCCAAGGTATTTATCTAAATAATATATAACTAACAGAGTTGAGTGACTGAATTACATCTTTTTTTTTCTAGAAAGTTAAAAAGATTAATCTTACTCATTGACTACCTAAAATTAAACCTCATTAAAAAAGTAAAAAAAAACTATTTTTATCAAAATATCCAAATATTATAAAAATAATAATTGAAAAAAACTAAAGTTATATATTTAACGAAAAATGTTTATCACTAGTGATAAAAACAATAGTGTGATAACATAATGAATTATCATTAGTGATATTTTATAAACATAATTACAGTATAATATCGTCAATAGTAGTTTTTTTATTGTTTTATCAACATTGATAAACATTATTTATAATTTTAGTATCTTCGTCTATTTTTTGAAACTTTTGAACATTTTAACAAAAATAATCTATTTGTTTTTACAGGGAAAATGCTTTGTTTTTGTATTGGACGCGCCAATCATCAAGTTTTAGATCACTTTGTTTACAACAGTTAAAGTGTAGCATCACGATTAACAATATTACAAGCAGTGGCTATAATAGAAAAATTCTCAAGCAGGTTTATGAACGATTATATCATGACTTTACTTCATTACTCACGTAATACTTGAATTACTCTATAATTACATATTTATTTTTTAGCAATTTTGTTGACCTAGTTTGAGATAAAGTAGCTCCATTTATGATAATTACAAGATAGGCGAGGCTTATCAATTATTTATAACTAATGTTGTGTTTAGTAAACTTCATTATAGTCGGGGCTTCATAACCCCATTAATATAGGACTAGTAGGGTACTCGCGTGATGCGGTGGCGGGTACCCTGTGACTAAATCTTCGGTGTTATAATTCGTATTTTTAATTATATTTTCTGAATCAATACTTTTCATTAAAAAACAATTGTTAAAACGTAACTTTAATCAAGGAATATTATTACTTTTAACATTATATGATATATATATATATATATATATATATATATATATATATATATATATATATATATATATATATATATATATATATATATATATATATATATATATATATATATATATATATATATATATATATATATATATATATATATATATATATATATATATATATATATATATATATATATATATATATATATATATATATATATATATATATATATATATATATATATATATATATATATATATATATATATATATATATATATATATATATATATATATATACTAGCGTCGTAACCCACCCAATGGGAGGGGCCTCTTTTTTTCTTGTTCCGGAAGATTTATTTTTGTGCATTTCTAGTTTCTTGAATTTGTAATTTAACCTTTAATATATTTTAGTTATAGTTTACGCTTAAGTAACGTTTATTTGTGGTCAACGGGCGGGATTTTTTTTTTAATATGAACGAACCATTGACGATGAACCCGTGACCCTGTGATTCAATCGGGTTGACGCAATGATCGATCTCGTTACCTGGTGGTGGTGAAACCGTAACCTGATATATTACTATAATATGATTCTTAAATTTATTTTAAAAATAAATATTTTTAAAATATTTAAAATTCAATCCGAATTTAAAAAAATATATATTTCGAAAATTAATAAAAGATTCCATGTCTAAACCTCACAAACTCGCATTAATGAAAACAAAACTCTTTACACTCGGGTAAACGTAAAAAGCAATACCAAATTTCATAAAAACAGCGTTATGTTATTTTCCTATACTGGAATGACGCAAGTTTAAGAGTAGCAATTGTTATTTTGGGGTCTTTAAATATATTTTTATCTGAAGCAAGTTCTTGTATTTAATTTTTATTATTCCATGGCAATTTTTACATGTCTAAACCTTTACACTCGGATAATTATTGAGTTGCTAAGATTAATCCGAAATTTAGCAAATTAAAAATTTTGAAACTTAAAAATCCAACTAATAAAAATATTTCGAAAATTAAAAACAAAAAATAAAGAGGCTATTTAATTGTGGAAAACTTTTCATAATTTTCTGCTTTTAAATTTCTAGATAATGAAAGAGTTTTCTTTTCTAGAGTAGAGTTGAAAATCTTGAACACTTGTTTAGATGGTATTTTTCATTTTTTAAAAAATGAACAATGTTTAGACGAAACTATTTTCAGTCATTTTTTCATGATCAACCTTTTTTAACGTTTTTTGCTAGTTTTTTTTACATTTTCATCTGTTTTTTCCTGTCTTCTTTTTTAACGTTTTCGTAAGTTCTTTTACGCTTTCGTCAGCTTTTTTATGTTTTTATCAGTATTATTACGGGTTCGTCCGATTTTTTAGGGTTTCATCATGTTTTTTTACGTTTTCATCCGATTCTTTACGTTTTCGTATGATTTTTTAGGGTTTCATCAATGTTTTTACGTGTTCATTTTCTTTTTTATGCTTTCATCAGTAAATTTACGCTTTCGTTAGTAACTTCACGTTTTTTTCAGTATTTTTACGGTTTCCTCGGTATTTATACTTTTTCGTCCAAATTTTTACGTTTTCGTTAGTATTTTTATATCTTTGTCTGCATTTTTACGTTTTTATCCGTTTTATACGTTTTCATCAGCGTTTTTACATTTTGCTCATTATTTTTTGCATATTTCGGACGAAAACGTGAAAATACTAACAAAAACTTAATAGTACAGATGAAAACATAAAATTACTGACGAAAACGTAATAATACTGATGAAAAACGTAAAAACACTGATGAAAACGTAAAAAATCGGACGAAACGTAAAAAACTCACTTAAACCTAAAAACGAATGAAAACGTAAAAAAGCTGACGAAAACGTAAAAAATCGGACAAAAGCGTAAAAAATCAGACAAAAAGTAAAAAAACTTGGACAATAACGTAAAAATACTCACGAAAACGAAAAATCGAAAAAAATAGTAAAAAATCAGAGGAAAACGTAAAAATTCGGACAAAAACATAAATATTCTGACGAAAACGTAAAAAATATGACGAAAACGTAAAAGTACTGACGAAAACGTAAAAATTCGGATGAAAACGTAATATTTCAAACAAAAACGTGAAAATACTGACGAAAATGTAAATTACTAATGGAAACATTAAAATACTGACGAAAACGGAGTAAATCGAAGAAAAAAACTTAAAAATACTGACGAAAACGTATATATACTGATGAAAACGTAAAATTATTGCCGAAAACGTAAACAACTGACAAGAACGTGAAAACCTAACCAAAACGTAAAAATAACCGACGAAGGCATAAAAAACTGATAAAGACGTAAACAAAATGGCGAAAACGTGAAATATGAAGAAACTTAAAGAAAAATGACAAAAACGTGAGAAACTGTCGAAACGTAAAAATTTTAAAAAACGTTAAAAAGTTACGAAAACGTAAAATAGGGCGAGAAATAAATATGTGAACATGTTTACTTTTTATTTGGGAAAAGAAATAGAAAAGGGGGTAATATGGGGTTTTCTAGTTTCTATAGAAAATGAAAATTTCATAATTTTTGGAAAATATTGGGAAAAAGTTGAAATAAAAATGTTTTTAATCTGAAATTTAGAAAATAATTAAATTTAAAACGTAAACAGAAAACTAATAAAAATATTTCGAAAATCAAAAACAAAAATAAAGGTATTCAGTCTTAGTGAGTTTAAGTATATGGGTTAGTAACAATTAAATAAAACCTTACCATAGCATGTTGGTAAGTTTAATTTCCCCTAAAAGAAAGGTCCCATGTTCAATTCTTGCAAATGGTATAGTTTTAGGAATTTCTCAAATCCTATTGGTTTAAAGATGTGACTGGGATATGACTGGATTAAAAAGTGTGGTTTCAAATCACATGTATACCTATATATAATATAAAGATATAATATATATATATATATATATATATATATATATATATATATATATATATATATATATATATATATATATATATATATATATATATATATATATATATATATATATATATATATATATATATATATATATATATATATATATATATATATAGGGGAGAGTTAAAATAAAAAGACTTTTTTTGGTGAGAAGGATAAGAAGAATTTTTAGCCAATCATTTAAAATCAATGGATAAGATCAATCCATATTCCTAACTAACTAACTAACTAACTAACCACCAAAACACGATTTTAAAAAATTCTTCAAAAAATTCTAAAAAAATTCCAAATTGTCGGATTTGTTGGTGCATAAAAAAGTTGTGAATAAACGTTTTTTAATTTTGAGTTTTTTACGTTTTTCTGATGCACAAAAAACAAATTTGATGCACAAACACGTGAATTTTGGTGTACAAAATTTTTTTCATTCAAAAAATTTTCAATTTATTATAGTTTGATGCGGAATCATATTTTAAAGCAAAAAGTCAAAAGTAGTTGGGCATTAAAATGAATTCTTGATGCACAAAAAGCCTAAAAAACGTAAAAGAAAACGTTTTTGTGCATCAAAATTCCGTTTTTGTGCATTAAAAAAGCGTAAAAAACTTCAAATTAAAAAAACTTTTTTCACAAAAGTTTTTTGCACCAACATACCCGATCTATTGGAATTTTTCAGAATTTTTGAAGAACTTAAAAAAAACACGTTTAGATGGTTAGCTAGTTAGTTAGTTAGGATTGTGATTTAATCTCATCCATTGATTTTAAATCAATGGCTGAAAATCCTTCTTATCCTTCTCACAAAAAAAATCTTTTTATTTGATCTCCCCCCTATATATATATATATATATATATATATATATATATATATATATATATATATATATATATATATATATATATATATATATATATATATATATATATATATATATATATATATATATATATATATATATATATATATATATATATATGAGTAAAGTACAAAAATCATCCTTGTGGTTTGTCAAAAGTTTGAATTACATCCCTCGTTAATACTTCGCGCAATATACATCATTATGGTTGTAAAATAATACACCATACATCCCTGAGGACGGATGGTGCAAATATTTTTTCGTTAAGGGTTAAAAGTGTTTGTTATCTTAGGGGTGTTTTAGTCTTTTTACAACCTATGGATGATTTTTGCACCTAACTTTTCAAAAAAAAAAAATTTCCAAAAAAAAATTTCAAAAAAATTCCAAATTTTTTTAAAAAAAGTTTCGAAAAATGTTTTCTTTTTTCGAAAAATGTTTTTTTAAATGTTTTTTTTAAGTTTCGAAAAAATATTTTAAAAAACTTTTTTTCAAAAAAAATTAACTTTTCTTTATAAAAGTTTCGAAAAATGTTTTTTTTAATGTTTCGAAAAATGTTTTATTTTTAAAATGTTTTCTTTTTTAAAATAAGTTTAAAAAAAAATTTGAAAATTTTTTTTTTCGAAAAAATTCAAATTTTTTTTTTAAATTTTCGAAAAAAGTTTTTTTTTTTTAAGTTTTTTTTTAAATGTTTTTCGAAAAAAAAAACTTTTTAAAAAAAAAAGCTTTTCTAAAAAACTTTTTTTTCAAAAAAATTCAAATTTTTTTTTAATCTTCGAAAAAAAAAAATTCAGAAGTTTTTTTTATAAAAGTTATTTTTTAAAATGTTTTTCGAAAAAAAAACTTTTTTTAAAAGAAGCTTTTTTTAAAACAAACTTTTGAAAAAAAAACTTTTTTCGAAAATTTAAAAAAAAAATTGAAACTTTTTGAAAAAAAAATTTCAAATTTTTTTTGAAACTTATTTTAAAAAAAGAAAACATTTTTCGAAACATTAAAAAAAACATTTTTCAAAACTTTTTAAAAAAAAATTGAATTTTTTTGAAAAAAACTTTTTTCAAATATATTTTCGAAACTTAAAAAAAACATTAAAAAAAAACATTTTTCGAAAAAAGAAAACATTTTTCGAAACTTTTTTAAAAAGAATTTGAAATTTTTTTTGGAAATTTTTTTTTTTGAAAAGTTTGGTGCAAAAATCATCCCTAGGTTGTAAAAAGACTAAAATACCCCTAAGATAACAAACACTTTTAACCCTTAACGGAAAAATATTTGCACCATCCGTCCTCAGGGATGTATGGTGTACTATTTTACAACCACAATGATGTATGTTGCGCGAAGTATTAACGAGGGATGTAATTCAAACTTTTGACAAACCACAGGGATGATTTTTGCACTTTACTCTATATATATATATATATATATATATATATATATATATATATATATATATATATATATATATATATATATATATATATATATATATATATATATATATATATATATATATATATATATATATATATATATATATATATATATATATATAGAGAGAGAGAGAGAGAGAGAGAGAGAGAGAGAGAGAGAGGAGCGTTATTATGAGTACCGGTCCTAAAATAAAAACAATAGGAACCGATCTGAACCATCGAATTTATTAATGATGATGTCACTTGATAATGATGATCTAGATGGTATATTCGTAATTAGATATATAGAGGAACACAAATATCTCTCTCTCTCTCTCTCTCTCTCTCTCTCTCTATATATATATATATATATATATATATATATATATATATATATATATATATATATATATATATATATATATATATATATATATATATATATATATATATATATATATATATTGTTGTTCTCATTCAATCCATAACACAAGATTTAGAGAGAGAAATAGTAGAAAAGTAGAGAGAGAGAGTAGAGAGAGAAGTGGAAGGTTTACACTAAAACTAGTTGTTTTATGAAATGAACCAACACCCTCTTTCACATGTGGAAGAGGGATATATATGCCACGGCTCTAAGGCCTTTGTGGGCTTCATCTTGGGCCGGGCTTGGCATTCACTTGGGCATATAGCCCCTAACAAAGACAATATTAGCTTAAAGTCCAAGCCCGCTTTTCCCGACTAACCTATTACTATACAAGACCAGTAACGACTAAGATGACCTATTACATTCTTGTTTGACTATATAAAATATACGGCTAACAATCTCCCCCAATGTATCGGTCATCTTAAAAAACTTAAAAAGCATAAGATGATTGAGTGAATACATTCTTGTAGAGGAGATCTTCCTACTTTAGTCTTGTATCTTGGTCTTAATCTTGTTTGTAACAGCTTTGTTCCTTCATGCTTTCGTGATCTTTATCTTGAGCCTTTGTCATTTGACTTTGAGTGCTTGAGATCTTCATCTGTGCTCCTTGTGACTAAGATGACCTATTACATTCTTACATTCTTAGGTATCTTGATTATCGCCATCTTGTGCTCTTGTGACTTCTGAATCGACATCGGTTACACAGCTACGCCATCTTCTTGATATGCAGCAACATATATAGACACGGATAAAATGGCTTTGAACATTTCATCCTAACTCGGTAGCGTTTTACCTCCGGTCGGTGAAGACCGTTTAGACGGTATTAGATACCGTACCTGTGATCGGGTAGATTCAATTAAGAATCTCCTTGACAGGGTTTCCCGGCGGTAGTAGCCAGTTCTCTTTACTCGACCGTCTCAAAGCAGACTGCGAACGTAAAGAGTGAATCATAAGGATAAATTATCCGTCTGATTAGAGTCGTCAATTCAGATTTCCTGGAACAAGTTTGATTCTAAAAGAATCGCACCATTGTTGCTTTCCAGTTTGTCACAAGCTTGATTCATAGAGAATCTTGCGAGTCACCTACCGCAGTGCTGTTTGATGTTGACACTAGAAGGATTTCCATTCGTCACTGTGAGCACTAGGGAGTGTCACTCTGAATGTTCTGGCAAGATCACACGGATTTTGCGAAGAAACCTGGAATCAAGTTTGAATCAATTAAGAATCCAAACTTAGTTGCTTTCCAGTTCTCACAAGTTTGATTCGTGTAGAATCGCACAATTTATCTACCATGAGCTTGTTTGATGCTGGCTCAAGCAGGATTTCCATCTTCATTGTGAATCATATCACTCAGATGTTCTGGCAATATCACAAGGATAATGCGTAGGACTCGATTGTGTCCTAATGAGATGATAGATAGATCTCGTTTGGCTCTAGACTCAATAAGTGCATTTTGATAATCGGAGGCTGGAGCAGACTGCCACCTTTTCAATATTAATTGACTCGGAGTGAGAAAGTCAATAGATACGTGTTGATCTCCGTGACAATGAGACAAGTTTCTTTTGAGAGAAACTCGAATGGCTGGGAAGGGTTGTGCATTGCATCACTGGGTCCATGATGACTTGTCTTCAATAGATGTATTGACCCGGTTTCTGCCTAAGTTGCATAGAATATTCAACTCCTTGAATGCTTACCAATACGTCATCATTAGCACCTTGTTGTGATTGTTCCAGTGCTAACTTAAGTAATTGGTCCGCATTCAGCTTCATTCAACTCCATCTTACCTAAGGACAACTATTTCTAGCTATGGAATGTCCTTGGGTAGATCCCTCCGGTTCTGGTTGGATCATAGGACTTAGTTTCCTATCCTAAACCACCTTTTGACTCCATCGTTCTGTCGTGGATAGTAGGTTGTTTTGGGTAAAGATCGTAACCATAAAACCATTGAAAACAATTCAAAGTGCTTGATAAAAATCAAAACTTTTAACACTTTGAAAGTTTTATATTTTCAAAAAGCTCCCCCTACTCACATGTATCGATAAACGAAATAGTTTGGCATGTGAAGGAAAGAGTTGCACTTGAGTCTTTAAGATCACATGTTGCGATATATTACATTTTAATCACATTTTCTCCCCTATCTCTAATATAAAAACATCATATTAGAGATACTAATTGATTAAAATATGACAATTTCAGAAAACCGATTGGGAGAGAAACATGTGTACACGCATGAATCATGAAACTTTTTCAGTCGGGACGCTCCCCCTCAACAATATATGTGTGTCTTGAAACAAAATTTGACAAAATTTTAGAAAAACGACACCATAAAATATGTTGAGGTACAGAGTTGAGATGCCTTTACCGATAATATATATGACAGATTTTATCACATTTTCG
Source organism: Glebionis coronaria (assembly GCA_025667525.1). Taxonomy (NCBI): domain Eukaryota; kingdom Viridiplantae; phylum Streptophyta; class Magnoliopsida; order Asterales; family Asteraceae; genus Glebionis; species Glebionis coronaria. The sequence goes on along the minus strand of JANFOE010000596.1, from coordinate 270,087 downwards.
GAATGTGTCGGATACATAAAATATGACAATTTTAGAGATGTACCCAACAACATTAAAAGGCTTGATTTTAAAACGCTCCCCCTCAAAAAATGATCAAAATAACATAAGACATTTTGAGATAAAAACCTATTATGAGGAAGGGAGTGTTGAACACACAATTTTGAAAGATTTAGAAAAACCTTTTTGAGAAAGTCTTGAAAAATTGTGTTCAACGGTTTTAAAATAATCAGGATAGAAGACTTCTCTTCTATTGCTTAGGGAAATCGCACTGAAACGTACACTCCCCTTTCGGGTCCGTTTTTCATGAGCTCAAAACTTTGATTGTTTTGTGACTAGCTCATGACCGAGAAAAACAAATTTCCCGTTGTGAAGGATAAGTTATCATCCGTGATAAACTTTCCTTAAGTTGAAGTTCGAGTTCTAAGCTGACATTTACTTAGAAATCATTTTTCATGAACTTAAAAACTTTGAATGTTTTTATGAGAAGCTCATGACCGAGAAATATGAATTTCTCGTTGAGAAGGATAAGTTATCGTCCAAGATAAACTTTCCTTAGTTGAGGTCCGAGTTCTAAGCTGTGATGCGCCTAGAAATCATTATGAGAGAAAAATCAAGCAGCTTCATTTGCCAAAACCTCCAAGTCTTCGAGAGTCATATACTTCATACCAAGACGGCCAACGAGATACGCAAACCTATCTTTCGATAGAGCTTTTGTAAACAAGTCTGCCAGCTGGTACTCAGTTCTGACAAAGTATAATTCCACGATGCCGCGTTCCACTTGTTCCTTGATGAAGTGATATCTGACATCGATGTGCTTGGTGCGAGAGTGCTGAACCGGATTGCAAGATATGGCTATGGCCGACTTTGAGTCACAATACATAGGTATTTTATCAAAGTGGAAGCCATAATCCGTGAGTTGAGTTCTCATCCAGAGGACTTGAGCACAGCACGCGGATAGAGCCACATATTCTGCTTCAGCTGATGAGAGCGAAGTGCAATCCTGCTTCTTTGACGACCAGCTGACAAGCTTGTCTTCCCCTAGAAATTGTATGCTACCAGAAGTGCTTTTACGACTATCAAGACAACCTGCGTGATCAGAATCTGAAAAAGCCGTTAGATGAAAACCGGTTTCCCTCGGATACCAGAGTCCCATGTGAATGGTATTCTTAAGGTACCGAAAGATCCGTTTAACCTCTTTGAGGTGCTTTTGAGTAGGTCTGGCTTGATATCGTGCACAATAGCATGTGGCATGATGAATATCAGGCCTTCTGGCTGTAAGGTACATAAGTGACCCGATCATACTGCGATATCACGTTTGATCTACGGTTAATGAGTACAAGTCAGCGTCTAGGGATGTGGTCGACAATGGTGTACCAACGTGAGCACATGAGGTCATACCATGCTTTTTAAGTATCTCTTGAGCATACTTAGCTTGGTTAATGAAGATACCACGTGGGGATTGATGAATCTGGAGGCCTAAAAAGAATTTTAGCTCCCCCATCATTGACATTTCAAATCTGTTGTGCATTAATTTTTCAAAACGCTTTGAAAGTTTTGGGTTCGTAGAACCAAAAATAATGTCATCAACATAAACTTGCACCAACATTATGTCATCCCCATATTTATTAGTAAAGAGAGTAGGATCAATAGAACCTTTGGAGAATCCTTTCGAGACCAAGAAGTTGGATAGTTCTTCGTACCATGCCCTTGGAGCTTGTTTAAGTCCATATACAGCCTTCTTGAGACGATAGACTTTGTCAGGATGATGAGGATCGATGAATCCTTCCGGCTGATTCACATACACTTCTTCCTTCAAATGACCGTTGAGAAAAGCAGTTTTAACGTCCATCTGAAAAACCGTGAAGCCCTTATGTGCAGCATAAGCAAGGAATATCCTGACAGCTTCCAAACGAGCAACTGGAGCGAATGATTCATCAAAGTCTATCCCTTCTTGTTGACGATACCCCTTAACCACAAGACGAGATTTGTTTTTGATGATGGTTTGTTCTTCATCCAGTTTGTTTTTCCAGATCCATTTGAAATCTAAAATTGACATTCCATAGGGTCGGTCAACAAGTTCCCAAACATTTAGGCATTCAAACTGATGAATTTCGTCTTGCATTGATTCAATCCACGCATGATCAGTCATGGCTTGTTTGATGTTTGTAGGTACAGTTGAACTCACGGTGAGTGCATACATACACACATCGCCATCGGTTTTGAGTTGTCTACGTGTTCGAACCAGTTGTGAAGGATTTCCAATGACTTGCTCCAATGGATGATCACGTGTCCAATGGTGAGTGGATGGATATGGTTGGTAGAATGTATGCATGTTGGACGGATCAACATGTTGAGTAGAAGACTCTCCGACTTCGTGTACCGGTGTACCGAACGGATTGATAAATTCTTCTTCGTCAGGTTGTGCATCGACTGCTTGATTGTTGTTTCCTCCTTCAGCATTGACGGTTGGTGATGTTGGTTGTATGACTATTTCTTGAGTTTGTTGAGTATCCAATGGAATTGTCTCTTGAGCAACGGTTGCTGAAGTAGATGCAGTTGTGTCTTGTTGATTTTGTTCGGTTGCATCAGCAGTATTGACAGCGGAAGGCTTTGACACAACTTGATTGTTTCCATAGTAATATTCATCAAACATTGGATCATATAAATCAACCAACTCATTCATTTGTTTCGTATCCGTCGAGTCTGCTGTAGGAGTACTTTGTTGACATTCTTGCAAGGGACGTACACTGTTTTGTGTAGGTGCCATTGTTGGACATTGAGGAGCAGGACTTGAGCTGTTGTGATCAAGTACCATTAGTGGCAATTCGTCAAAGTTCACATGAATTGTTTCGACAATAATCTTTGTTCTCTTGTTATAGACCCGATATCCTTTCGACAGTGTCGCATAACCCCACAAAAATACATGCATCACCTTTTTCTTTCATCTTGTCGAGATTCTCACCGTCTTTAAGAATGTAGCATAAAGATCTAAATACGTGAAAGAATTTGACAGTAGGTTTCCTGCCATTGATGATGTGGTAAGGTGTCTTTTCATGTCTAGGGATAACGAGAGAACGATTATGAGTATAACAGGCAGTTGCAATTGCTTCAGCCCAGAAGAATAGCAGTAATTTTGAAGCAGAAATCATTGTTCGAGCATCCTCAACCAAAGTACGGTTCCGCCTTTCGACAACGCCGTTTTGTTCAGGAGTTCGAGCAATAGACGTTTGATGTTCGATGCCTTCTTCTTGAAAGTAAGATTGCAAGTTCTTGTTCAAAAATTCAGTACCCCTATCCTTTCTTACGGTTAAGACATGAACTTGAAGATTGCGTTGTATCATCTTGAGAAAGTTTTTGAGAACCTCTGGTGTTTCATCTTTGGACCTTAAGAATAAAGTCCATGTGTATCTAGAGTAATCATCAACAATCACGAGAATATACTTTTTCCCGTTAATACTCTCTACACGCATGGGACCACATAAATCCATGTGTAGAAGTTCCAATCGTCCTTTTGAGCTTGGGGTAGTCTTTGTTTTGAAAGACTTCCGTTTTGCTTTCCCCAACTCACAAGAAGAACAAAGATGGTCTTTGACGAATTTCAACTTAGGAAGACCGGTCACAATATCATTCTTCGAAAGCAAGTTGATGGTGTCAAAGTTGAGATGTGACAATCGTTGATGCCATAACCATGCTTGAGATGATGACGCTTTAGCCATTAAGCAAATTGGATTTGTTGAAGATGTGTCTTGAAGAGTTACTGTGTAGAGATCAGAACCACGAGAACCTGTAAGAAGGTCATTTCCATCGTAGTCTCTAACATAGCAAGTAGATTTCCGAAAAGCCACTTCCAAATCCGCATCACAAAATTGACCAACCGAGAATAAATTGTGATTCAGTCCCTCGACGTAATAAACCCATTTTATAGTGATATTCCCTTGAACCAAGTCTCCATATCCGAATATCGGTGCAAATTGATCATTTCCAAACCGTACCGTACCCAGAAACTTATCCACGAAGTTAATGAGAAGCTTGAGATTGCCCGTCATATGCTTTGTGCACCCGGAGACCATTATGAATAGGATGATTTCGACGAGCTGCAGAAGAATTAGAAGACAATGTAGCATTTGACAAATGGGAGCCCTTGATAGAAACGGGTTCCAAAATAGTAGTGGGCCTAGATGCAAAGTCTACAGGCAAGCTGATATTCCTAGACCCAATCACTAAAGTGGTTAACTTAGGTACCCATTTGTATCCGGGTGGTGTAAATCTCGAATACCCCCGTGTACATGTCCTAATCATGTTCTCATATAGCTTCTTTAATCTGTTTTGTTTACGCAGAGTAGTGGAGTCTAACGCACTTAGTTTCTTAAGTGGTTGATCAGTGGATTTGTTCAAAGTTCTTGTGGGTTTTCTAGTACTATTGGGCACAGGAATAGGCTTCCTAATTCTAGTATTCATGCCATTATGATTAAGAGCACAAGCATCATGATTGAAAGTACGAACACATTTTCCACATTCAACACAAACAACTTTAACATTCGAGGTCTTAGCATTTAAACTGTCATTACAAGCAGTTACAGACGTTTTATTCTTAGAGAACTTAAAATTCCTACGGTGATCTTCTACTTCCTTCTTCTTCCCTTGACTATTGTTAGGCATTACTCTATCTTCAATTCTAGTGCTCTTAAGCTGTGGTCCGCTAACACTAGTAGTGGGATTTACTCCTGTAGAAGAAGACACACGTTGATTAGTTTTCCTAGTATTCTGAGGTAACTGCGTTGTTCCAGTTTGAGTGGACCTAGTGTTCATCTTATACATTCCAGGTGCGATCACATGAGTGCTCTTATCATTTCCTATCTTAGGCAAAGTCTGGGGGGATTGTCCCAAAATAGATGATTTAGGGCATTTAACCGCATTCGGTTGACGAACAGCGGATGGTTTACCCAAAACAGACTTTCCTTTCATTTTCTCAATGAGTTTCTGTAACTCACTTATGGCAATGTCCCTTTCTTTTAGCTGAGCTTTCAAATCATTTATTTCGAAATCTTTTTCATTTAGTAGATGAAACGAAGAAGCTGACATTTCTTGACACTTTTTATGATTATGAGATTTTTCACCTTTTTGTAAAGCAAGTTCAAGAGAAATGGAGTGTTTCTCAAGTTGAGAAAAGCTTTTCGAAAGTTTGTTGTATGACTGAATTTGTTTTGAAAGCTCTACTTCAAGATTGCGACATTTCTCGTCCGATTCTGACACTAAACATGCTACATGACAATATTGATCAAGATCGGTATACACACCAAGTATAGCATTCATATGGTCAGCATAAAAGTATTCCTTAGAAAGTCGATCAATTTCGTTAGAAAGTTGGTGTTCTTGTGTCTTTAATTTAATTTGAAGAAAATCAACTTCATCTTCAAGAGATTTGACATAGCTTAAATCAGTTAACATTTCCTCAGTGAGAGCATTATAAAACATTTCCACATTTTTTGAAAGATCATCAATGGTTGGAACAATGCATTGTTAAATGACGACTTCTACTTGTGGGTTAGGTTTAATATTCCAAATGGTATCCCTAGAAACTTTTTCATAGTCGACGACACCTTTGTACAAAATTAAAACCCCTTGTTTTATAAACACAAATTGCTGAACACTTTTGCTTTTCTCATCCCATTTACGTTTTTCATCCAAAATTTGTTTTTCTAACAAAATTGATTGCTTTTTGAAACTCCTTTTTAAAGAAACTTTCTTTTGGGGTTCATCACTTGGTGGTGGAACACTATTGTACATTTTTTGTTCTTTGGAAAGTTCTTTTGGAGGAACAAACTTAATATAATTATCAGAATCAGAAAGGTTTATTAAATCACTTAAGTTTGATCGACTTTCTTCTTGTTGACGAATGATTTCGTCGCAGTCAGGGGAAAGCATAAGAGCAAGATTATCAACATAGCAACCGATATCATAAAGAGCAGGCTTGGTACTTTGAGCTTTCTTGAGATATTCAGGCTTGACAAAACTCGTTTTCATATTTCTATTGAGCATATTCATAGTTTGAATAGACTGACCCGTTTTGTAAACAATGTTGTTTAACGTGTCGACTCTCTTTTCAAAAGCAAGAATTTTTTTCAATATCCTTTTCTTCACGAGTTTTATAAAGCTCAGTTGTTCTTTGTTAACCGACTCTAATTCAGTAATTTGGAGTTTATGTAGCAGCAGTTGTTCTTCAAGTTCCGATATCTTCTGTTTGGACATATGAATTTCGTGTGTTACTTCAGAACAATATTGTTCGTTGAGCACCTTACGTTCATATACCAAACCATTAGCTATTGCAACCCGTCAATCAGCTTATTTTACATAATCACACTCTTTAAGCCTGTCTATCTCCTCGGCTAAGGATGTGTTTGCTTGCTTCAAACGTTTATTAGCCTCTTTGTTTTCCTCAATTTCATGTTTTAAAGAATCAATAATAGACGCAAGCAAATCACGGTCCTCATCCGAGTCAGTATCCTGAACAGCTTTTCCGTCATCATTACACATATGCTGAGAATCCGTAGAGATATTGCTATCCTCCGTGTCCATTACATATGTGTCATTGATGCTTTCGGGTTGCTCAGGATGCCGTCGTTCATTAGCAAACACATTATAGTTATCATGTGATGGTACCTTTTCAAGTGGCTCAGAATCATAGATGGGTCCAGAAGTATCATCAGTTTCTGGGATCACTTCTTGAATATTTGCCATGTACACATAATGTGCCTCTAACTCTTGATCATCGGCTTCATCATCAGTGTCATCACGCCAGTCAACTTCATCTGCTGTGAGTGGAATTCCTGCTTCTTCTTTCTTGCACATCAACATCTTTTCCTTGTGATATCCCGAATCCTTAACCCGTTTTGGCTTCTTACATTCCCTAGCCATGTGCCCAAATCCCTTTGCAGTTGAAGCCTTGAATCCCAGTCTTCTGCACCACCGGAGTGCCTACAGTATCTCTAGCCCTAACTTGATTCAGCATCCTCTGATTATCATACCTAGCATCACGATCATACCTAGGTGCATGATCAACTTCCTTATATCTAGCATTGGATGATGATCTGAGGTTGTTGTTGGTAGGTTTGTATATCTTCTTATAAGTTGTGGTGAGTAAAGACATGAGTTCTTCAATCTTCTTGTCCCTTGAAGTTTGTTCATCATCACTGTCTCCATCTGACTCGGTGTCATACTTTGGAGGTGGAGTGGGGACAATTGCTTTTGCTTTGTGTTTAGCAGCAGCTAGAGGTTTGGTGGATGAGCTTGATGACTTTGAGGAATGATTAGGTGGTTGTTGACGAGGAACGGGTTTTGTTGAAGTAGCAACCACAAAAGCAATAGAATTAGCAGGCCGTTCTGCCTTTTCAGCCCTTAGTTCATTCACTTCATTTTGATGTTGTTTCAAGATATCATAAAGTTTGTGATAGGATATGGTCTTGATATCTTCCCTTTGTTTAACCAAAGTCACAAACCTTTGCCATTCCGGTTTGACTTGAAGTAGAAACTGAACATTGGCATGATGGTTGGAGATGATGCACTGATTTCTAACAAGCTCATTCATCATTTTGTAGAATCTCGAGTAATATGAGTCAATGGATTCACCATCTTCAGATGTGAATTTTCCAAACTCCCAAAGTAGATTAGTCTCGAGATCTTGAACATTGATCGACTCACCTTGCTTCAATCGATGAATTGCATTCCAGATTTCCATAGCATTAGGACATGCATCAACTGTGGAATAGATATCGTAATCAATTCTAGTGAGTATGAAGTTTACAGCATCAGCTTCAGCTTGGAGGAGTTTCTTTTTCTCAGCAGAACATGTGTCAAAATCCTCCATAGCTCGTATAGTTGATGAAGTACCATCCTCTGCCTGTGTTGTAATTGGTCTAAATTCAAAAACTGGAGGTGGATTCTCAAGGCAGTGACGAAGAGCAGTTCGGTTTTCTTTTCCATCGAGAAATCTGAGAAAACGAGATCTCCATTGAACGTAGCAACCGGTAGTGAGCACAGGTGGGTTACCGTTGCCACCTTGTTCTAAACGAATTTGATTAGCAGTTGCAATATTGATGTTGTTGTTAGACATGGTGAATACTTGTGGATGAATTGCAGATCTTAGTGGATTTGTTGTGATGATGTGTGGTTAAAATTGAAATTCCGAAAATTCAAAAAAAATTTCTCAGTCCGACAATAAATTTCTCAGTCTGACAAAACGGTAAGCCGAAAAATTTTGAATCGCCAAATTTTGAATTTGAGTTAGAAATAGCCAAAAACTAGTAGGGAAAAAATTTGATTTTACTTGACCTAAACCATTAGCTATTGCAACCCGTCGATCAGCTTCTTTTACATAATCACACTCTTTAAGCCTGTCTATCTCCTCGACGAAGGATGTGTTTGCTTGCTTCAAACGTTTATTAGCCTCTTTGTTGTCCTCAATTTCATGTTTTAAAGAATCAATAATAGACGCAAGCAAATCACGGTCCTCATCCGAGTCAGTATCCTGAACAGCTTTTCCGTCATCATTACACATATGCTGTGAATCCGTAGAGATATTGCTATCCTCCGTGTCCATTACATATGTGTCATTGATGCTTTCGGGTTGCTCAGGATGCCATCGTTCATTAGCAAACACATTATAGTTATCATGTGATGGTACCTTTTCAAGTGGCTCAGAATCATAGATGGGTCCAAAACTATCATCAGTCTTTGGGATCACTTCTTGAATCTTTGCCTTGTACACATAATGTGCCTCTAACTCTTGATCTTCGGCTTCATCATCAGTGTCATCACGCCAGTCAACTTCATCTGCTGTGAGTGGAATTCTTGCTTCTTCTTTCTTGCACAGCAACATCTTTTCCTTGTGATATCCCGAATCCTTATTTTGGCTTCTTACATTCCCTAGCCATGTGCCCAAATCCCTTGCAGTTGAAGCATTGAATCCCAGTCTTCTGCACCACCGGAGTGCCTACAGTATCTCTAGCCCCAACTTGATTCAGCATCCTCTGATTATCATACCTAGCATCACGATCATACCTAGGTGCATGATCAACTTCCTTATATCTAGCATTGGATGATGATCTAAGGTTGTTGTTGGTAGGTTTGTAGATCTTCTTATAAGTTGTGGTGAGTAAAGACATGAGTTCTTCAATCTTCTTGTCCCTTGAAGTTTGTTCATCATCACTGTCTCCATCTGACTCAGTGTCATACTTTGGAGGTGGAGTGGGGACAATTGCTTTTGCTTTGTGTTTGGCAGCAGCTAGAGGTTTGGTGGATGAGCTTGATAACTTTGAGGAATGATTAGGTGGTTGTTGACGAGGAACGGGTTTTGTTGAAGTAGCAGCCACAAAAGCAATAGAATTAGCAGACCGTTCTGCCTTTTCAGCCCTTAGTTCATTCACTTCATTCTGATGTTGTTTCAAGATATCATAAAGTTTGTGATAGGAGATGGTCTTGATATCTTTCCTTTGTTTAACCAAAGTCACAAACCTTTGCCATTCCGGTTTGAGTTGAAGTAGAAACTGAACATTGGCATGATGGTTGGAGATGGTGCACTGATTTCTGACAAGCTCATTCATCATTTTGTAGAATCTCGAGTAATATGAGTCAATGGATTCACCATCTTCAGATGTGAATTTTCCAAACTCCCAAAGTAGATTAGTCTCGAGATCTTGAACATTGATCGACTCACCTTGCTTCAATCGATGAATTGCATTCCACATTTCCATAGCATTAGGACATGCATCAACTGTGGAATAGATATCGTTATCAATTCCAGTGAGTATGAAGTTTACAGCATTAGCTTCATCTTGGAGGAGTTTCTTTTTCTCAGCAGAACATGTGTCAAAATCCTCCATAGCTCGTATAGTTGATGAAGTACCATCCTCTGCCTGTGTTGTAATTGGTCTGAATTCAAAAACTGGAGGTGGATTCTCAAGGCAGTGACGAAGAGCAGTTCGGTTTTCTTTTCCATCGAGAAATATGAGAAAACGAGATCTCCATTGAACGTAGCAACCGACAGTGAGCACAGGTGGGTTACCGTTGCCACCTTGTTCCAAACGAATTTGATTAGCAGTTGCAATGTTGATGTTGTTGTTAGACATGGTGAATACTTGTGGATGAATTGCAGATCTTAGTGGATTTGTTGTGATGATGTGTGGTTAAAATTGAAATTCCGAAAATTCAAAAAAATTTTCTCAGTCCGACAATAAATTTCTCAGTCTGACAAAACGGTAAGCCAAAAAATTTTGAATCGCCAAATTTTGAATTTGAGTTAGAAATAGCCAAAAACTAGTAGGGAAAAAATTTGATTTTACTTGACCTAAACCATTAGCTATTGCAACCCGTCGATCAGCTTCTTTTACATAATCACACTCTTTAAGCCTGTCTATCTCCTCGGCTAAGGATGTGTTTGCTTGCTTCAAACGTTTATTAGCCTCTTTGTTTTCCTCAATTTCATGTTTTAAAGAGTCAATAATAGACGCAAGCAAATCACGGTCCTCATCCGAGTCAGTATCCTGAACAGCTTTTCCGTCATCATTACACATATGCTGTGAATCCGTAGAGATATTGCTATCCTCCGTATCCATTACATATGTGTCATTGATGCTTTCGGGTTGCTCAGGATGCCGTCGTTCATTAGCAAACACATTATAGTTATCATGTGATGGTACCTTTTCAAGTGGCTCAGAATCATAGATGGGTCCAGAAGTATCATCAGTCTCTGGGATCACTTCTTGAATCTTTGCCATGTACACATAATGTGCCTCTAACTCTTGATCATCGGCTTCATCATCAGTGTCATCACGCCAGTCAACTTCATCTGCTGTGAGTGGAATTCCTGCTTCTTCTTTCTTGCACAACAACATCTTTTCCTTGTGATATCCCGAATCCTTAACCCGTTTTGGCTTCTTACATTCCCTAGCCATGTGCCCAAATCCCTTGCAGTTGAAGCCTTGAATCCCAGTCTTCTGCACCACCGGAGTGCCTACAGTATCTCTAGCCCCAACTTGATTCAACATCCTCTGATTATCATACCTAGCATCACGATCATACATAGGTGCATGATCAACTTCCTTATATCTAGCATTGGATGATGATCTGAGGTTGTTGTTGGTAGGTTTGTAGATCTTCTTATAAGTTGTGGTGAGTAAAGACATGAGTTCTTCAATCTTCTTGTCCCTTGAAGTTTGTTCATCATCACTGACTCCATCTGACTCTGTGTCATACTTTGGAGGTGGAGTGGGGACAATTGTTTTTGCTTTGTGTTTAGCAGCAGCTAGAGGTTTGGTGGATGAGCTTGATGACTTTGAGGAATGATTAGGTGGTTGTTGACGAGGAACAGGTTTTGTTGAAGTAGCAGCCACAAAAGCAATAGAATTAGCAGACCGTTCTGCCTTTTCAGCCCTTAGTTCATTCACTTCATTCTGATGTTGTTTCAAGATATCATAAAGTTTATGATAGGAGATGGTCTTGATATCTTCCCTTTGTTTAACCAAAGTCACAAACCTTTGCCATTCCGGTTTGAGTTGAAGTAGAAACTGAACATTGGCATGATGGTTGGAGATGGTGCACTGATTTCTGACAAGCTCATTCATCATTTTGTAGAATCTCGAGTAATATGAGTCAATGGATTCACCATCTTCAGATGTGAATTTTCCAAACTCCCAAAGTAGATTAGTCTCGAGATCTTGAACATTGATCGACTCACCTTGCTTCAATCGATGAATTGCATTCCACATTTCCATAGCATTAGGACATGCATCAACTGTGGAATAGATATCGTTATCAATTCCAGTGAGTATGAAGTTTACAGCATCAGCTTCAGCTTGGAGGAGTTTCTTTTTCTCAGCAGAACATGTGTCAAAATCCTCCATAGCTCGTATAGTTGATGAAGTACCATCCTCTGCCTGTGTTGTAATTGGTCTGAATTCAAAAACTGGAGGTGGATTCTCAAGGCAGTGACGAAGAGCAGTTCGGTTTTCTTTTCCACCGAGAAATCTGAGAAAACGAGATCTCCATTGAACGTAGCAACTGGCAGTGCGCACAGGTGGGTTACCGTTGCCACCTTGTTCCAAACGAATTTGATTAGCAGTTGCAATGTTGATGTTGTTGTTAGACATGGTGAATACTTGTGGATGAATTGCAGATCCTAGTGGATTTGTTGTGATGATGTGTGGTTAAAATTGAAATTCCAAAAATTCAAAAAAAATTTCTCAGTCCGACAATAAATTTCTCAGTCTGACAAAACTGTAAGCCGAAAAATTTTGAGTCGCCAAATTTTGAATTTGAGTTAGAAATAGCCAAAAACTAGTAGGGAAAAAATTTGATTTTACTTGACCTAAAAAATTTTAACTCTTTTTTTTAATTTTTTAATTTTTTTTTAATCTTCGTGTAAACTACGTTCCGAAACTAGTCTAGATAGTGGCTAAGTCTAAAAATTACTCAAACAAAATACCCATCGGAATGTCCATCGGAATACTTATCGAAATGTCCAGATCGGAATGTCCAGAAGGAATGCTCAGATCGGAATGTCAAATCGGAATGTCCAAATCGGAATGTCCAGATCGGAATTCGAGATCGGAATGTCAAGGAATGCTCAGATCGGAATGTGCTGTCGCAATGTTAGATCGGAATGTGGCTGAGACAAATTGGATAGAGTAACGACTCAAAAAACCCTTAAACCCGTCGGAATCCCAGATCGCAATGCACGATCGGAATATCCAGATCGGAATAAGGTATCGCAATACAGTGATCGCAAAGTAGAATCCTTAGATTATTGCGATCAAATCCCACACACTTGTACTTTCCGATGGTAACACTTGCTTGAATTTCGGAATGAAGAAAAACAAGAAATTTCGCAACTTTTGATCCAAAATATTTGTGTTTTAGCCAAAACCAAGATATCCAAATCACTACTACTAGTATGTAGATGATTTGTATCAAGAAAAGACCATAAAAACACAAAAAGAAATTTTGGGACGAGAGATATAGATCAATAAAGCCACGAAAAATCAAGAACACCACACACGAATCTTCAATCACCTATCCACTATAAGCTCTTGATACCAAATGTTGTTCCCATTCAATCCATAACATAAGATTTAGAGAGAGAAATAGTAGAAAAGTAGAGAGAGAGAGAGTAGAGAGAGAAGTGGAAGGTTTACACTAAAACTAGGTGTTTTATAAAATGAACCAACACCCTCTTCCACATGTGGAAGAGGGATATATATGCCACGGCTCTAAGGCCTTTGTGGGCTTCATCTTGGGCCGGCTTGGCATTCACTTGGGCATATAGCCCCTAACAAAGACAATATTAGCTTAAAGTCCAAGCCCGCTTTTCCCGACTAACCTATTACTATACAAGACCAGTAACGACTAAGATGACCTATTACATTCTTGTTTGACTATATAAAATATACGGCTAACATATATATATATATATATATATATATATATATATATATATATATATATATATATATATATATATATATATATATATATATATATATATATATATATATATATATATATATATATATATAACTATGACTTGATACCACACCTCTAATCCATGTCATATGTGACATGGCACTTCTAAACCAATATAATTTGTTTGTTAACTAAAAAATCTCATAAACCTACTAAAAATAGTGTCTGAAAACGCAGTTCGCAAAAGCGGGATTCAATATGTTCAAAACCGCGTTTTCATACCGCATGTATATATAATAGATTAAAAGCATTTTTTATTACTTTCTTAAAACCCACCGACGGGGAAAATACACACCAGGGACTTCACATCCATTTTTTTCTGATCCAACAGCCATGAAATCATAACCCTTTTAATCCTTCAATTAATTTTCCAAATCCAACACCCATGAAAGCCTTTCCATCATAACCCTTTTAAACCCAGCGGGAAAAACACACACACAAACACAAACCCTAAAAAAAATCTACAAACCCTAAAAATTGATGCGACTCATTCATGTTTTCAAATTAATTATGTTTCAATTCGATTTAACTCGATATGCGACTCATTCAAGTATTCGATTTAATTATGTTTCAATTCGATTTACTTCGATTTGCCCTAATTTGAAAATATTCTTCTTAATCGAGACTAAACACATTTCATTGGATATGCTACTCATTCAGGTATTCGGTTTAATTATATTTCGATCCGATTTAAGTCGATTTTCCCTAATTTGATAATATTTTTCTTAATCGATGCTAAACCTGCTACCCCTTCGGGTTCGGGTTTCGCCACCTGAGGAGGATCCTAGGAAGGAGTTTTATGTTTGAGATAATTTCTTTGCTTTACACATCATTGAAGATCTTTATAGTTCTAGGACGATAGGAATAGACTTTGTCACTGAGTTAATGAGAAAGAAGGGAAAATAGAATCTTCAAAAATCTATATGATTCATTGCGGAGATTTTCAAGAGGTACGTCTTCTTAAGTTTTATGCATAGCATGTTCCTCTAGAAAAGTGATTTTCAAGAGGTACGTCTTCTTAACGTTACTGATTTTCCTCTACTATTCACTGTTTGCTCTTGTGCCACACCATCTTTCATGTTGCTGCATTAGTTGAACAATGGACACCTGATGGTTCAAGATTTATTACTATGAGTTAGTTAATTAAGGTTAAAGTTAAGTAACTTATTTTTGTTACTATGAAATTTGTGATTTAGGGGGCCGACACACATTTCTAATGCAGGCGTGGCATTCTAACATAGGTTGTGTTAATCCTTGTGTCACGATGAAACCTCGGAGCATCTATCTAGATAAAGTAAAACGCAAAGTCAGATTCTAAAGACCCTTAGTGCTTCTGATAGAAGCCGAAGTTGAATGCAAGTCTCTGTCTCGAGACACTATCGCAGATGGCCCATCTCCTAAAATGATTGATGCTATCGCAGAAGGTACACTGCTTTTTTATGAATTTCTGCATATGAATTTCTGCATATGAATTTCTTTTGCATATCTCTCCTATTATATAGTTCTTTTAGGTAGTTTCTTTAACGTTAATTGTGTGCATATATTACCTTTTTTTAACCCCCTCCTTGTGAGAAAAATCCCTAATTTATCGGGGCGTATCTATGTCAAAGACGTATATGGAGAGGCTATAGAGGACGTGCCAGAAATCTTTCTCCTGACTACTCCCACATCCACTTTCAAATTCGCACACCTGATAACGTTATTGATTTTCCGCTACTATTCACTGTTTTCTCCTGTGTCACACCATCTTTCATGTTGCTGCATTAGTTGAACAGTAGACACCTGATGGTTCAAGACGTATTACTATGAATTAGTTAATTAAGATTAAAGTTAAGTAACTTTTATTTTTGTTACTGTGAAATTTGTGATTTACGGTGCCGACACACATTTTTAATGCAGGTGTGGCAACTACGAGTGTAACATATTATTGATATACGTGAGTCACCGGATTACGTTTGTAACTGAACGCACTAAAAACATGTTTCTACAGCCCCCTGATCTTGATTATATTATATATGGCATTGACTATTTTCGTCATAGTTTTTTTTAAACTGATGTAATAATAAAAAATGGCTTTTCATGAGTTAAAAAACTGGAAGGGGTAACCAAATTGGTCAACTTCATGGCTTTATTACATCCGCACTCCCTCTCCCTGTGACAATTACGATAAGAAACATCATCATTAAAGAATTTTTCTACAAGATTTACTTATCCGACATTCTGACCCATTTTCTGTAATTTCAGTTGATAGATGTTTGCATTTGCTTTTAAATCCCTTCCCTCTCATACCCTTAAAGGGGTGTTTGGATTTGTATGTATAGGGAGTTATAAGTTTATTTGAATGGAAAGGGAATAAGTTTTAGGACCTGATGAGATGGCATTTATACATGATCTCATCGTTTTTTTCGGGCTTTAAATGAATAAAATGTCATTAAAATACCATATATATGCTTGTGTTTGTTTACTTGTGTATTTTAGTTATGGATATCGTGAAAAAGACAAAAGATCACAAGAAACAAGGAAAAACAAACACGAGAAACGAAGCCGCACAATGAACCGGGCCCTAGTTTATGATTTCTCAAAGAAAAGTCCTTGAAGATTTAAAGATGTACAAGAATGATCCCTCATCAATGAAGAAATGACACTTAAACCCTTGTATATTAATAATTACAAGTTTGGTCCCTTAAGTTTGTCAAAATGACAAAAAGGTCCCTCAACTTTGAAGATATGGCAAGTTTAATCCCTTAAGATTCAAAATTGTCAACAATAGTTCTCCATAATGTCAAACATCCAATGAAGACCTTCAAAGTTCAAGAATGTCCAAGATCAGTCCTTCAAATATCCAAAAATGGCAAAACAAGTCCTTAAAATACTTTGGAAAACTATTTGGGGCAAAAGTATGAAAACTAAAAGTTTGTTAACAAAGGAAAATGGATTGAAAGGCTGAAAATACTTGTTATACAGTTTCTACCAAAGACCAAGGACCAAACTTGTACAACCAGACATTCAAACTTCATAACACGCGCCAAACAATAAAATCCCAAGTTTTTCGGATCAAACACTACACTATTCACACGTATGAACCCAGTCTTTACTTTCACCAAACAAAGGGTTATTCCAAATTACCTTTACCAAAAAGTAATTCACCCTCACGCGATTACATCCCACACTTGAACTCACCCATCACATCACTCAAGGACCCCACCCCTTCAAGCCGTCCACCAATGAGAATGCAATTTCCTTTCCAAGGAATGCCACGTGGCCAAATCAACAGCCAACACTCATTACTTGGTCACAAAGGATAAATGAACGTCTAGGATGATTTTGGACAGCTCACAACACCTCAAGCATCTAGAAGACTCAAGGGCATTTTAGAGAACTTGTAGCTAGGGTTTTGCATTGTAATCTCAGCCTCTAAGGCCTATATAAGGAGACCTCAACCTGTGAGATTCCCTTGTTCCATTTTTTCTCTTAAACATTGTAATTCCTTTTTAAAATTTATAAAAATTTGGTATTTTGAGAAAATTTTAATTCCTTTTTATGTTTTTTAAAGTTGGCGTTGTTTAAGAGTGAAGCTGAGTTCCATTTTATGTTGAAGGTGTTTTGATCTTTGGATTGAAGCACGTTTGATTTTGAACAAGTTTTCAAGTTTGAAAAAGTTTGAAAACCTTGTTCCTGTTTGGCTGTTTTACTTCTACTAACCCCTAGCCAATAGACTAAAGCTCTTGCAAGCTTGTGAAGGGATTTAAGCCCTTGGATAGGTTGTTTGCTGCTTTGTGTTGAAGAACCATTCATTCAAGGTCTTGGTTCTGCTTTGAACCATCAGCAGACCTTTCTTCCTTTGTTCAAGTACCTTGGTCACTCTCTAGCTGTTGAGAGTGGTCCAAGGAGCATTGCTGATCCTCCTACGAAGTTGTGGAGGATAGGTATTGATTCTCTTTAAGTTTCCCCTAAAAAATATTTGGTTTAAGTATGCTATGCATTTTGTTATGTGATTTAGAGTTCTTGTGTTATTGCTTTGTGTTGTTTAGATCTGCTAGTTGTCACCTATGTGAGGTTTTTGGATCATAAAATAAGTAGGTTACTTGTTAAAATCAAAAATTTGTTTGGAAAAGGGCTAAAACAAGGTTGTTTGGATTTTGGGATCAAAAGGCCTTGTGGGCTTGTCCCTAATAAGTATGTAAACACTTATCCTTTTGCCACTAAAATAAAGGAAAAACAAGACCTAATCATGTGTTTAATAACATAAAAGTCAGAATTACGCGTGGTTTTGTGTTTTTGTGTGAAATAGGTACAAATGATCAAAAGGAAAGAAAACACGGGATTTCATGGTCAAATGTTGAAGAAAAGTCCAAGAAAGAGACAAAGACAAAGTCAAAGACCAAAAGTGTGCCAAAGATCACGAAAACCGGCAAAGTCGACACAATTTTTAAGAAAAGATCAAAAAGCCAAAAAACAAGTCGTTTTATTCGGGGATTTAATTTATCAAAGTTATTGGGCTTTGTGGGTCCCACTTTTTGTTAATGGGCCTTAAAAGCCCAGTTTGGAATATAACTTTGTAACATATGGAGTAAATTTGGGCCCAAGCCCATAATGCAAACAAATGAGACGGAAGGAATTATCATGGGCCAAGCCCAATTTTTTGCACATACATGGGACGGTTAAACAAAGTATAAACTTTGTTTGGTCAGAAAACTCATGGTCAACCCTCACAACCATTCCCACACACGTGTTTACTAAACAATCACTCTCACACACTTTTATTTATTTACCCCACACCTCCATTCGATAATAACAAGAAAGCAGTTTCACCCACTTTCTTCTCTCCCACAAAATAAGCAGCCACCACCATTTTTACAGTACCAAAACCCTAACCAAAAATTACCTCATAAAAATTGGGGGTTTTCACTGATTCGTGTGATTCACACAAGTGCCATTTAAATCCCCCCTTTATCGGAAGCAAACACTGGTGGTCCTCTCCTCAAATCATACGTGGCTTAAAACCCCTATCCTGGTTGGCTCTCACACCTCACCACTACCAAACCCTCCAATAAGAAGGCTCCACCTCAGATTAAAGAAGCACAACAAACACACCCCTTGACACGTTGGCAATCCGTGTGCAAGGGGTGTATTCTCAGCCATTTGATCAAGAAGAGAAGAGAGAGAAAGAAGAAATGATGCATTTGACGGCTGGGATTTAATTTCTTGCTCACGAAGCTTCATGAAGAAGCCTTGGGGGTTGGCTATAAAAACCCCCATCATTCTTTAATTTGTGTGCCTTACCTTTTATTTTTAATTTTTATTTTATGAAAAATAGATTATTGGTTTATTGTAATTTTCCTTTTTAAAGTATTGTAATCAGTTTTTAATTGTTAATGAAATTTAAATTTTCGGTTAAATTTTGTCTTGTTAATCATTTAAATTTCATTGCAATTTAATCTCTAGTCTGTTTTTAATTAAATAAAATATTGAAATAAAAAGTGGTAGTAATCTTCTCCCACTGGGAAGATTAAAAATTATATTGGTTCGTTTGGTTACTGTATTTGGTTCGATATGATGATGATGATGATTGGGTAATATGGTGGTGTTTAATTCGGTTTCGGTTTTGTTCACAAGGGGGTTCAGCGCCCACCTTCTTCCAAAGGTTATCTACACAAGGTTCAATCTCATTTTTTATTTTTGTTGATGTTTATTTAAGTTTCTGTTTATCGAATCTGTTTTTGTTATCTGGATATTAATCTGCTTGTGTTTATCAGTTTGTTTGGATCTGCTTATGTTTAGTAGTTTTATGTTGGTTCCAGTTTAGTGATTAGATATGCTTGTGTTTATTAGTTTTTAGTTGTTTTTTTTATTTGCTTTAATTTGTTAAGTTTCTGTTTGGATTCGATATAGTTTGGATTTGCTTAGTATCAGCTTGGTTTAAATATTGGTTTTGGTTTTGTCTGATTTGCTTACTGTTTAGATTATCAGATTTGTTAGATTATTTTGGTTATTTTAATGCTAGTTATATTTGCTTATTTTTGGTTTAGTATAATTTGCTGATTTGGTATTAAGTTGGATGTGAATATAATCTGCTTATCAGTTTTAGCTTTTGGTGCTTATTTGGTGTCGTTTTTTAGATCTGTCTATTTACTTGTTTAGTCTCATATGCTCATTTGCTTATTTGATTAAATCTGATTTTGCTTATTTTGTTATTTTCTTTTGTTTGCTTATTTGGTTAAGCTGCTTTAGCTTATTTGCTTCGTTGCTGTTATATACTGCTTAACTCTCAGACCCTTTTGGTCTGAGATTTCAAAAGTCCAAAAAAATATTATTAGCAAAATTCGTCTGGTCCAGGACTCGAACCTGCGACCTCACGCTCAACTGCCCATCACCTTAACCAACTTAGCTAGTACCTTATTTGTGTTTAAACACAGGTTTGGTAATTAATATAGTTTAATTAATCTTTGGCTGTCAGTTTTTCATTAGTTTTAATTAAAAAGTTTTTAATTAATTACTTTTATAAAAATTTTACTTTTAAATTAGATTAAATTAGTTTTATAAAGTTTTTAATTAGTTACTTTTCATAGCATAAAAGTATTTATTTTTAAATTAGTATCAAAATAGTTTTATTTAAAATAGTTTAAATTAGTATTTAAATAGAAATTTGTTTTATTGGTATTTTTAAATATTTTCTTTTTAATTGGTTTAAATAGTTGTCTTTTAGTTTTTAAAATACAAAAAAAAATACGTTTCACCAAGAACAAATAAATCCACGTTAATTTGAGATCAATTCGAGTCGAGTCGAGGAAACGAATTGTTAATTAACACACAAAATTCAAAACATTAAATTGGCGCCGCTGCCGCTTCGCTCGTTACGATTGAAGATTTCATGAGACGTTTGGATTTTGGGATCCGTTCTTTTTGAACGTTAATTTTCTTGCACAAAAATCAAAAACATTAAAAAAATCAAAAATATAAAAATACAAAAAAATTAAAAAATCACAAAAGCAAACTCTTTCCTAAGATTTGCACCAAAAAAAATTAAAAAATCCAAAAGTAATACTTTTTCCTAAAAGTATTACACCAAAAATTTACATATTAGTGTTATTTTTCTTAGTTCGATTTCTTTCGTTTTTATTGTGAATATATATTTTTCTAAAAAAATACAAAAAGATTTTTCATTTACTATATTATAGTACGTAGCACAATTAATTTATCTACTTTTCAAATAAGGCCTTAGTTGGGATTTCATCACCTAACTATTGTATACGAATCCACAACAAGAAAAAAAAGGCAAAATAGATAAATACTAGTAAGACGTTTGAACTTGATTTATACAAACTATAAGGTGGGTATAAGGCGACGCGCTATAAAAGGCCGTCTAAGGAAAAAGGTTTTTAAGTGCTTCGTGCCACCTCGTTTCCCCGCTTGCTTGTGCATATATTGAGAGGGACGACCGATTATTGGTTTGCCAACTCAAGAAGTAATTAAGTATATATTTTTGTAGCTTTTTCATATTGCACCTCGAGAGGAATAATCCCTTTCCTCTCAAAGTCGACCGAGGTCACCTACCTCATTCCAAGTTTTAATTGTATGTGCACTCGCGCGCGTACATACATACCGATTGGTGTACCAAATACTTATAATTCTTCCAAAAAGAAGAAGAAGAAAAACAAAAAGACCGTCAATCAAGCCGATCCCGAGAATCGAGCTTTGAACAACACGATGGCAACGGATAATCGACCAATGATTGAGATTCTCCAATCTCACGTTGAAGGAAACGATGATGCGATTGTGGTGCCGGATATTGGAGCTAATAATTTTGAACTTAAAACGTGTTTTATTCAAATGGTTTCCGCTACACCATTTTTAGGCCGTACTAATGATGACCCACACGCTCATATCAAACGTTTCATACAATTGGCAAATATCGTCAAATACAATAGGGTGCCACAAGAGGCCATTCGTTTACAACTCTTTCCCTTTTCCCTCGAGGGACAAGCCCGGATTTGGCTTGATAAGGAACCACCCCAAAGTATTACAACATGGATTGACTTAGAGACCAAGTTCATAAACTACTTTTTCCCACCATCCCGGACCACCGCTTTAAGGAATGAAATAATTACCTTTGAACAAAAATATGGGGAAACGTTTAGTGAGTCTTGGGATCGATTTAAGGAGCTTTTAAGAAAATGTCCACAACACGGTTTCACGAAAGTGCATCAAATTAATACGTTTTACAATGGTTTAACTCTAAATGACCAAGACTCACTTAATAGTGCCGCGGGGGGCAATATTTTTGTGAAATACATGAACGAGGCTTGGGCCATAATTGAGAACAAGGCAAAAGTTCAAACCAAGAGTGTACGAACTACAATAGCTAGTGCTAGTGATAATGAGGTGACTAATCAAATTAAGGAGCTTACTTCAATTGTGAAACACCTTGTTTTAAGAGATAACCCTCCCACTACACATGTGAATGCCGTGAAAGAAACTTGTGAAACGTGTGAGACTTGTGGTGGACCACATTCGTACTATAATTGTGACATGTTTTACAATAATCAACAAGAAGTTTATGCTTATAACAACAATGAAAATGAGCGGATTCATTTCAAACCAAATGTTGATGTTAACCATTTGTCTTACAAGTCTAATAACTATTTGGCTCCCCCGAGTTTTGTAGCACCACAAAGACAACCCCCACCCGCCCAAAATAGGAACCAAGGTCCTCAACGAGGTAATTTTCAAGGAAATTCTAATCAACGGGGTTTTAATCAAAATCAAGGGAATTTTCAAGGGCAAAACCAAGGGTTCAATAATCAAAATCAAGTATTTAATAACCAAGGTTTTCAAAATCAAGGATTTAATAAAGGTTATAATCAATATCAAAACTAAGGTTTTCCTAATCAAGGTTTTCCTAATCAAGGGTATAATCAAATGAACATGCATAATCCTCAAATGGACTTGGTTCTACAAAAATTAACTGACCATGAGCGAATTATGAGAGAGATGCAAGAATCGACCGATAAGAAATTTTTGACTATGATTCAAACCCTTCATCCCCAAGGTGCCCTCCCTTCGAACGCCGTGACCAATCCTAGGGCTAATGTGAATGCTATCACTACTAGGAGCGTAAGACCACCGTAGAACCTTCCTATTCCCCACCTAACCAAGGACCCGAGATACCTTCTTCTTCTACCCACCCTACTTCTCCTTCTACTTGTGACATACCACCCGTTATGCCTTCGTCTACACCTTATGTTCCACCGATACCTAAATTTTCTACCACACCTTCGGTTCCCAAACCGGTTCTTTCACCTTCCATTTCTACTCCTCCTCCACCAAAGGATGTGAGCGAGCAATCCACTCCAAAGTCTTCATCTCAACCCAATATACCTTATCCCTCAAGGTTGCGGAAAGAGAAATTGAAGAATAAGGATGATATTCAAGTTTCAACTTCCTAAAAATGTTCAAACAATTGAATTTTAATATCACCTTTGCCGAGGCGCTCGCTCACATGCCTAAGTATGCTAAGATGTTTAAGGACCTTTAAGTGATAAGGAAAAATTGCTCGATATTGCCAATACCCAATTGAATGAGAATTGTTCCGCGGTTCTTTTGAGAAAATTACCGGTTAAGTTAGGAGATCCGGTCGATTCCTTATTCCTTGCAATTTTCCGGATGTTGAGAATTGTATGGCCTTGGCGGATCTCGGAGCGAGTATCAATATTATGCCATTGTCCGTGTGGAAACAATTATCTTTACCCGAGCTAGTCCCCACTCGTATGACCTTGGAATTAGCTAACCTACGGTTGCTTATCCGGTGGGGATAGCCGAGGATATTTTTGTAAGAGTCGACAAATTCACTTTTCTCGCCGATTTCGTTGTAGTCGACTATGAAATGGATCCCCGTGTTCCCTTAATTGTGGGACGACCCTTCTTTAGAACCGGGCGTATATTGATTGATGTAGCCGCGGGTGAACTTATCATGAGGGTCGGGGATGACAAAATCGTCTTTAAGCATGTGAAGAACATTTTCACGAGGCTTGTAAGAGCGGGATTTCTCATTTACCTCATGTTGAGACCGTAGCTTCTATTGCTCCTTCATTCACTCCATTTGGAAAAAGTGACTTTCTTTTACAAGAATTTGAAGCAAGTTTAGGGAATGTACATCTAAAATATGATGATTCTCCCACCGATTGGGAAGAAGACATTCGTACCATTGAGAGACTTCTTAATGAGGACCATATTTCTCCACCTACTCCTAAGGAAGTTACAAACGATGATCCAAATTTAACTAAGCCTTCCATCGACAATCCACCGGATTTAGAGCTTAAGGATTTACCGTCTCATTTAGAGTACGTTTTCTTAGAGGAGGATAATAAGTTACCCGTCATTATTTCTAAGGACTTAAAAGAAGATGAAAAATATCGACTTATCGAAGTGCTATCATAAGAAAGCAATTGCTTGGAAAATCTCCGACATCCGCGGAATTGATCCTAATTTTTGCACTCATAAAATTCTCATGGAAGATGACTTTAAACCCGCAGTCCAAAATCAAAGAAGTGTTAATCCAAAAATTCATGAATTCATTAAGAAAGAAGTTATCAAACTTCTAGATTCCGGAATGATTTACCCTATCTCGGATTCGCCATGGGTTAGTCCCGTCCATTGTGTGCCTAAGAAAGGCGGAATCACCGTTGTTCCCAATGAAAACAACGAGTTGATTCCTACTCGACTCGTAACGGGTTGGCGAGTTTGCTTAGACTATCGTAAGCTCAATGATGCCACTCGTAAGGATCTTTCCCTCTTCCTTTCATGGATCAAATGCTCGAGCGTTTAGCGGGTAATGATTTCTATTGCTTCTTAGATGGTTTTTCCGGATATTTTCAAATTCCTATCGATCCAAAAGACCAAGAGAAAACCACATTCACTTGTCCTTATGGAACATTTGCTTACAAAAGAATGCCTTTCGGCTTATGCAATGCTCCCGGGACTTTCCAAAGGTGTATGATGGAAATATTTCATGACATGGTTGAAGAAACTATGGAAGTCTTTATGGACGATTTCTCGGTCTATGGTGATTCTTTCTCTTCTTGCCTTGCTAATTTAGAACGTATGCTTAAACGGTGTGAAGACACTCGTCTCGTTCTTAATTGGGAAAAATGCCATTTCATGGTAAAAGAAGGCATCGTCCTCGGTCATAAAATTTCCAAAGCCGGTATCAAAGTCGACCGTGCTAAAGTTGACGTCATTGCTAAGTTACCTCCACCTACCACCGTCAAAGGAGTTAGAAGTTTTTTAGGCCATGCGGGATTTTATCGATGTTTCATCCAAGATTTCTCGAAAATAGCTCGTCCAATGACTCATCTCTTAGAAAAGGATGCTCCTTTCATCTTCTCTCAAGAATGTCTCGACTCTTTCGAACTTCTTAACGGTAAATTAACTAAGGCACCGGTCTTAGCCTCTCCAAATTAGGAGTTACCTTTCGAGCTCATGTGCGATGCTAGTGATTTCGCGGTAGGAGCGATTTTAGGTCAACGAGTTAACAAACATTTCCAACCCATTCATTATGCTAGTAAGACAATGACGGGGGCTCAATTGCATTATACCACTACCGAAAAAGAGCTTTTAGCCGTAGTGTATGCTTTTGAGAAATTCCGCCCCTATTTTGTGCTTTCCACCACCATCGTTTACACCGACCATTCCGCCTTGAAATACTTGTTGACCAAGCAAGATGCTAAACCGAGACTCCTTCGTTGGGTTTTTCTCCTACAAGAATTTAAAATCGAAATTCGTGATAAAAAGGGAGCGGAAAACCTAGCCGCGGATCATCTTAGTAGACTTGAGGATCCTTATCAAGGGGAACCTCCAAATCAGGAGATTAATGAATCTTTTCCCCTTGAGACCTTAATGTCTATTAATTTCAATCTTGATGATACCCCATGGTTTGCGGACATTGCAAACTATTTGGCGGGTGGTGTTCTTATCGAAGGGTTATCGTCCCAACAAAAGAAAAAATTCTTTAAGGACTTCAAAACGTACTATTGGGACGACCCTTATCTTTTCAAGCAATGTGCGGATTTAATCATTAATAGATGTGTTGATGGGCCGGCGGCTTTACAAATCCTTGAAGCTTGCCATAAAGGACCCACCGGTGGTCACTTTGGTCCTAATTACACCGCTAAAAATGTTTTCGACTCTGGATTCTATTGGGCCAACATTTATCATGACGCTCATGAAATGGTTAAGCATTGTGATGCTGGCCAAAACAAGGCAAGATCACACATAAAGATGAGATGCCTCAAAATTTCATCCAAGAGTGTGAAATCTTTGACGTATGGGGCATCGACTTTATGGGGCCATTTCCATCATCCGAAGGTAACAAGTACATCCTCGTAGCCGTTGACTACGTATCAAAATGGGTTGAAGCAAAGGCTTTACCTACTAACGATGCGAGGGTGGTTGTTAACTTCTTGAAACAATTGTTTACTCGATTCGGTGTGCCTCGTGCTATTACTAGTGATCGTGGGACTCATTTTTGCAATGATAAATTTGCACGAGTCATGGCTAAGTATGGTGTCAATCACCGACTTTCCACCGCGTATCATCCACAAACTAATGGTCAAGCCGAGGTTTCCAACCGTGGTCTTAAGCGAATCTTAGAGCGAACCGTGGGAGAGCATCGTGCCTCATGGGCCGATAAACTAGATGATGCTTTGTGGGCTTTCCGTACCGCTTATAAGACACCGATAGGTTGTACCCCTTATCGCCTTGTGTACGGAAAAGCATGACACCTCCCCATTGAGTTGGAGCATAAGGCTTATTGGGCCTTGAAATGGGCTAATTTTGACCTAAATAAAGCCGGTGATCATAGGAAAATCCAACTCAATGAACTCAATGAACTTAGGAATGAGGCTTATGAAAAATCATTAATCTACAAGGAGAAGACTAAGCTCATTCATGATTCCAAGATTAAGAACCGAGAGTTCCACGTTGGTGATCAAGTTTTACTCTTTAACTCTCTGTCGAAAATCTTTTCGGGTAAACTTAAGAGCCGTTGGTCCGGTCCATTCACCGTGGCCCAAATCTTTCCTTATGGCACCATTGAGTTATCCCAACCAAATGGGCCCAATTTTAAGGTGAATGGCCAACGGGTTAAGTTGTACTATGGAGAGGACATCTCTCATGAGATGATTCCATCCCTCTCCACATTTCCCTTGATATAATTCGGGAAATCGAGTCGAGCTAGAGACTCGTGATAAATAAATCAAGCATCATATAACTAGGTTAGATTTTTACCTTTTCCATCCTTTCCACCCTTTTTCGCCTTCACCCATTTCCACCAATAAGTGTAGGGGGAGCCAAGTAGGTTGTTTGTGTGTTGTGATGTTGTGCAGGGACATGTGCTTTGATGATCCATTTTTGGTACTTTTGACGCGACCCGTGATCCCGTGTTCCCGTGTACCCGGTTCTCTCAAAATTATTGTGATTCATACATGTATATAAATAAGACGAATAAATGTAATCACTTAAGTTGTCCCTTCCTTAGCTCGATTTTAAACAACGTACTCAATGTCCTAAGTGTAGGGGAGTTTATTCTCCCACATGCCTAAACATTAAGGACAATGTTTATATTAAGTGTAGGGGGACTTCTATCGAATTTTAGTGGGCTTTTCCATGAATTTGACCCCATTTAACCGGAAAATTTAAAAAAATTTCAACATTTTTCAAATTTATGATCTATTTTGGCCTAGTAGTATTTTCTTTTATTTTCTTTCCTTTGTCATCGCATCGTATTTATATTTTCTGTTTCAAGAATAAAGTCAAAAAAATAAATAAATAAATAAAATGGTTTTATCAAGTTTAGATATCTTTGATATATTAGGCCCGTCGTGAATATTTTGACTCAACCCGAGTTTACTTATCCAAGTTCACTCTAGCTAGTATCCTTAACCATATGGACCATAATTGGTTTATTAGGCTAAGCATCCACGAGTCTTATTCCTTGAGATTTTAAATTATGGAGAACGAGAGATGATAGAGTTGATAATAAGTTTAAAGGTTAATTCTTATTTATATGAGTTTTTGTGGCTCTTTCTTCCCGCTTGTATATTTAGTTGCTTAATAAATGAGGATTTTTGCGGTGTAGATTTGATATCTTAACTCTTAGCCAAATCTTTATTCTCCTTGTAATTAAAGCATGAACACATTGAGGGTGCCAGCGTTGTGGACTTCTGACTAAGGTGGCTCATAACCGCTAAGTAGGAGGTATTCAGACCATGGAACCGCGAAATTTGGCCTACTATATATATCATAAATAAAGAAAGAATAAGATTAAAACATGACCTCAAGGAGCCTTAGGGTGTGGGGCATGTAGCACGAACCTTGTCATTAGAGCCTTAGGGTTTATGGCATGGTAAGTGTTAATCAATTCCCTTGTCTTACGTTCAAGGAGCCTTAGGGTGTGGACAATAGATAAGGAGCATTTTTACATCTTAAAGAGCCTAAGGGTATATGATGTGAACTTGCTAAACTCCACAAAAAGTCTACATGACTTTGGAGGAATAATTAATAAGTAGTACTATTGGCCAAATTTTGGGTCCGGGAATTTATTCCCCAAATCGTGTTAAATCATCCTTGATGTGGACTTACTTTAGTGACAACGTTTTTTGAGGACGAGGTTAGGTTTTGAGTATCGGGTTTGCACCGTTTGGCCTTCATTTTAGGACTAATAATTATCAAATAAGTCAAATGAGCCTACGGGTGAATGACATTCAATAAAATCTAGAGATACAACGTAGGAATTGGAGAAACAGTATTACACAATTGTCTTATATAAGTGGTTTTAACTTAAGGACTTATGGTAAACAATGATCTCGTTTTTAAGCTTGGTATGGGGAACGTGAAACTTGAGGGTGATTAATATTCGTGACACCAAAGCCCTAATTAAAGTCTTAGATTTCTTTACAAGTTTCTTCCATCGAATAATTTCCAAGTTAATAAATTGTTATAACTTTTGTCTCCTTTTAAATTTTTATCTTTTCATCATAGTAGTATTAGTGTATCTAAATAAAGGCCATGATGGGTTAATTATGAGAAAAATGTAACTTTATGCTTAAAAACTATGCATTGCATGGGGTCATTGCAATGGTCAAGTGTAGGGGCTTTAATAAGTGTGTAAACACTTATCCTTTTGCCACTAAAATCAAGGAAAAGCAAGACCTAATCATGTGTTTAATATCGTAAAAGTCGGAATTACGCATGGTTTTGTGTTTTTGTGTGAAATAGGTACAAATGATCAAAAGGAAAGAAAACACGGGATTTCACGGTCAAATGTTGAAGAAAAGTCCAAGAAAGAGACAAAGACAAAGTCAAAGAACAAAAGTGTGCCAATGATCACGAAAACCGGCAAAGTCGACACAATTTTTAAGAAAAGATCGAAAAGCCAAAAAACAAGTCGTTATTCGGGGATTTAATTTATCAAATTTATTGGGCTTTGTGGGTCCCACTTTGTGTTAATGGGCCTTAAAAGCCCAATTTGGAATATAACTTTGTAACATATGGAGTAAATTTGGGCCCAAGCCCATAATGCAAACAAATGAGACGGAAGGAATTATCATGGGCCAAGCCCAATTTTTTGCACATACATGGGACGGTTAAACAAAGTATAAACTTTGTTTGGTCAAAAAACTCATGGTCAACCCTCACAACCATTCCCACACACGTGTTTACTAAACAATCACTCACACACACTTTTATTTATTTACCCCACACCTCCATTCGATAATAAAAAGAAAGCAGTTTCACCCACTTTCTTCTCTCCCACAAAATAAGCAGCCACCACTATTTTTACTGTACCAAAACTCTAACCAAAAATTACCTCATAAAAATTGGGGGTTTTCACTGATTCGTGTGATTCACACAAGTGCCATTTAAATCCCCCCTTTATCGGAAGCAAACACTG
The DNA here is from genome assembly GCA_025667525.1 of Glebionis coronaria. NCBI lineage: Eukaryota > Viridiplantae > Streptophyta > Magnoliopsida > Asterales > Asteraceae > Glebionis > Glebionis coronaria. The sequence goes on along the minus strand of JANFOE010000596.1, from coordinate 240,623 downwards.
GTGGTCCTCTCCTCAAATCATACGTGGCTTAAAACCCCTATCCTGATTGGCTCTCACACCTCACCACTACCAAACTCTCCAATAAGAAGGCTCCACCTCAGAATAAAGAAGCACAACAAACACACCCCTTGACACGTTGGCAATCCGTGTACAAGGGGTGTATTCTCAGCCATTTGATCAAGAAGAGAAGAGAGAGAAAGAAGAAATGATGCATTTGACGGCTGGGATTTAATTTCTTGCTCACGAAGCTTCATGAAGAAGCCTTGGGGGTTGGCTATAAAAACCCCCATCATTCTGTAATTTGTGTGCCTTACCTTTTATTTTTAATTTCTTTTATGAAAAATAGATTATAGGTTTATTGTAATTTTCCTTTTTAAAGTATTGTAATCAGTTTTTATTTATTAATGAAATTTTAATTTTCGGTTAAATTTTGTCTTGTTAATCATTTAAGTTTCATTGCATTTTAATCTCTAGTATGTTTTTCATTAAATAAAATATTGAAATAAAAAGTGGTAGTAATATTCTCCCACTGGGAAGATTAAAAATTATATTGGTTCCTTTGGTTACTGTATTTGGTTGATGATGATGATGATTGGGTAATACGGTGGTGTTCAATTCGGTTTCGGTTTTGTTCACAAGGGGGTTCAGCGCCCACCTTCTTCCCAAAGGTTATCTACACAAGGTTCAATCTCATTTTTAATTTTTGTTGATGTTTATTTAAGTTTCTGTTTATCGAATCTGTTTTTGTTATTTGGATATTAATTTGCTTGTGTTTATCAGTTTGTTTGGATCTGCTTATGTTTAGTAGTTCTATGTTGGTTCCAGTTTAGTTATTAGATCTGCTTGTGTTTATTAGTGTTTAGTTGTTTTTTTATCTGCTTTAATTTGTTAAGTTTCTGTTTGGATTCGATATAGTTTGGATTTGCTTAGTATCAGTTTGGTTTAAATATTGGTTTTGGTTTTGTCTGATTTGCTTACTGTTTAGATTATCAGATTTGTTAGATTATTTTGGTTATTTTAATGCTAGTTATATTTGCTTATTTTTTGTTTAGTATAATTTGCTGATTTGGTATTAAGTTGGATGTGAATATAATCTGCTTATCAGTTTTAGCTTTTGGTGCTTATTTGGTGTCGTTTTTTAGATCTGTCTATTTACTTGTTTAGTCTCATCTGCTCATTTGCTTATTTGATTAAATCTGATTTTGCTTATTTTGGTATTTTTTTTCGTCTGCTTATTTGGTTAAGCTTCTTTAGCTTATTTGATTCGTTGCTGTTATATACTGCTTAACTCTCAGACCCTTTTGGTCTGAGATTTCAAAAGTCCAAAAAAATATTATTAGCAAAATTCGTCTGGTCCAGGACTCGAACCTGCGACCTCACGCTTAACTGCCCATCACCTTAACCAACTTAGCTAGTACCTTATTTGTGTTTAAACACAGGTTTGGTAATTAATATAGTTTAATTAATCTTTGGCTGTCAGTTTTTCATTAGTTTTAATTAAAAAGTTCTTAATTAATTACTTTTATAAAAATTTTACTTTTAAATTAGATTAAATTAGTTTTATAAAGTTTTTAATTAGTTACTTTTCATAGCATAAAAGTATTTATTTTAAATTAGTATCAAAATAGTTTTATTTAAAATAGTTTAAATTAGTATTTAAATAGAAATTTGTTTTATTGGTATTTTTAAATATTTTCTTTTTAATTGGTTTAAATAGTTGTCTTTTAGTTTTTAAAATACAAAAAAAATACGTTTCAACAAGAACAAATAAATCCACGTTAATTTGAGAGCAATTCGAGTCGAGTCGAGGAAACGAATTGTTAATTGACACATAAAATTCATTACATTAGTCCCCTTGGTTCTTGGGGTTTTAATACACTAAACAAGCCATTTGTCACCTGTTTTAACTATTGGTTAAGTCGCTTATGGTTTGGAAAAGGTTTTGCTAGTTTTGGAAAAATCTACAAAAATTGGTTTGAAAATGGTCAAACACATCAGCAAGGATTAAATCTTTGTTGTTTGGATTTAAAGTCTGATTTTTGGTTTGGGAAGAGTTTTTGTGATAAGCTATCTGTGTTATATCTGTTTGTTGATTTTGGTGGCTTATTGAGTGAGTTATAGCTTATTGAAAGTGGCTGAAGTGGTCATTTGCATCATCAAAGTGACCACCTCAATTTTGCTTTGCATCTTGTTACCTAGTGCTTGCCCTGTTGTTTTGTTGATTGATACTTGTTACTTTGCTGCTTGTGAACTTATTTGGCTATTTGGATTACTTGTTTGAGTGCTTATAAGCCAACTGGCTTATTGGCCATAATTGTCCAAAACTGAACATCATTTGGCTAACTGGCCTATTGATTCACAAGGATCCAGCCTTGATTCCTTCACAAAAGTTGCTCAAAACAAGCGCATAAACAAACCCTGGCAATTTGGTTAAGTTTGGAAGACTTTGACTTTTGGTCAAATAAGCACAATTTGGCTTATTTTTCAGTTCTGCTTATTGGTGCATGCAACAACTTACTTTTTGTGATAGGTGTCATTTTTCTTAGCTTATTATTATATTTGAGAAGTTTCAGGTCATTTGGTTAAGATTTTGCTGCGAAACTAGCTTATTTGGCTTTTTCAGCCAGCTTATTTGCTTCTACAGCTTATTCTACTTGACTTTTTGTGATTTTTCTTTTTGATTATTCTTAGTTATGCTATTTATGAGCTTTTGCAAAAAGAATCAGCTTTTGAAACCATCTAGAACTCAAACCCGACTATTTTGTCTTTTAGTGGATTTCTACTTTGCTTATTTCTGGCTTATTGATTAAGCTTTTTCAAAATTTATTTTTACAGATCTCTTTAGTATCCCAAAAGAAGGTTGTGTGTTAAATTAGAGCTTATGGCATTTTAAGCTGTTGGCATTTTAAGCTGTGATAAGCTCAGAATCAGTTTTAGGCCTTTAGAGTTTTGTGTTTAAAATTGGATTTTGAGTCAGACTGGTGAATTTGGGCTTATTTGGTTGAGTTTGGATTTTATCGGGCTAAAAAGCCCATTAAGCTTGTTGTTTTTGTTTTTAGCCCACTTGGGGGCCTAATAGGGGTATTTTAGTAATTTCACTTTCATTTTATGTTTATTTAGGTTAAAATAAACTAGTTTGCAAGTTTTTAGAAATTATTATAATTTTTGAATTTTTAATATTATTTTAATATTTAATTTTAGTTTTTAATCATTAGGTGTCATTTTTCTTAGCTTATTATTATATTTGAGAAGTTTCAGGTCACTTGGTTAAGATTTTGCTAGGAAACTAGCTTATTTGGCTATTTCAGCTAGCTTATTTGCTTCTACAACTTATTCTACTTGACTTTTTGTGATTTTTCTTTTTGATTATTCTTAGTTATGCTATTTATGAGCTTTTGCAAAAAGAATCAGCTTTTGAAACCATCTAGAACTCAAACCCGACTATTTTGTCTTTTAGTGGATTTCTACTTTGCTTATTTCTGGCTTATTGGTTAAGCTTTTTCAAAATTTCTTTTTACAGATCTCTTTAGTATACCAAAAGAAGGTTGTGTGTTAAATTAGAGCTTATGGCATTTTAAGCTGTTGGCATTTTAAGCTGTGATAAGCTCAGAATCATCTTTTGGGCCTTTAGAGTTTTGTGTTTAAAATTGGATTTTGAGTCAGACTGGTGAATTTGGGCTTATTTGGTTGAGTTTGGATTTTATTGGGCTAAAAAGCCCATTAAGATTGTTGTTTTTGTTTTTAGCCCATTTGGGGGCCTAATAGGGGTATTTTGGTAATTTCACTTTCATTTTCTGTTTGTTTAGGTTAAAATAAACTAGTTTGCAAGTTTCTAGAAATTTTTATAATTTTTGAATTTTTAATATTATTTTAATATTTATTTTAGTTTTTAATCATTTTAAATAGTTTTAAATAGTTTTAAATTTTGGAAAATACTTTTTAATTTAATTAAGTCATTTTAGAGTTTTACAAATTGAAAAATCTTTATTTGGGCTTTTTATTAATTAATTTGATTTTTAGGGCTTTAATTAGCATTTTAGAATTAATATTTAATTAAATAAAATGTTTGAAAAAGTTTTGATCATTTGCAAACCCTAATTGGATTCTTAGTTGTTTTCGGTAAATTTTTTGGGAATTTATAGATTAATTTTTTTATTTTGTCTATTTTTACGGTTTTACGTTTTATCGTCGTAGTTTATATTTATAGTATCCGTCATTCTAATTTCTCGTCTTTTCTTTCTATATTAATCCAAAATCATTACAAGTTATTCACACACAATAAACCTCCTTAGGAAACGAACTTCACTTCATTGGGTCATTAACATTTGATTTTCCTAAGTCATTTGTTTAATACTTACAGCATTTACGCCTTTTTCCTTAAAGTGTGTAAAACCTCTACAATCATTTTGGCACCACTATCGGGGAGGTGTGTCGTGATCAATTTGACAAATTTTGTTTTTAATATCTAACCATAAATAGTATTTGTGTTAAATAGAAATCTATTAACACGTATTATCGGTTTTTCGTTTTCTTTGTTAAATATTATTACTATATTGTATATGTATCATAACTAATCTAAAATATCTCCAAAAGTGTGAAAGCACAACCTTAATTGGGATTTGATCTCCTAATTATTGTATTCAGATCTCAAACAAAAAGGAAAAGGCAAAAATAGATAAATACTTTCTATTAGCTCGATTTTGAAAAATACGAACTTTAAGGTGAATGGATAGGCAACGTGCTATAAAAGGCCGTTAAAGGGAAGTTAGGTACTTAAGTGCTTCGCGTTACCTCATTCCCCCCGTTCACTTGTGAGTATTTGATCTTGAAAGCTAATCGCGGGTTTTGCCGCCCAAAGTATTATTACGTATCATATATATTTGCTTGGTTTCTTTGTGATTAAACCCTCTTGAACAATTTGGGTTTCACCAAAGTTCTAAATTCTATCGAAGGCGTTCACTCCACGTGATCGTTTTCATTCTCTGAGGCTCCTTTAATCAAGAGTTTGATTCGAGGAGAGATTTGGTAGATTGTTGTCTACAAATACACACAAAATCCAAAAAAATTAAAAACAATAAAAACACAAAAAAAATGAAAATTAACAAAACACCCAAAAGAATCTTCTTTGCTCACCTCCACGTTCTACGTCACGTTTATGCAAACTCGTAATTAAGCAAAACGAGCTCGCAAACGTCGTCAAAAGGAAGGAAACCAAGATCCTTTGATCGAATAAGAACCTCCAATTTTCGAACCCTTTGTAGAACCAATAGTCACTATGGATAATCGTACTATGATGGAGTTTCTTCAAGCACCCACCGAGGGTTTTGGAGAAGCTATTTTGATTCCCGCCATCCTTGCGGAGAATTTCGAGATCAAGACAGGTTTAATGTCGAGGCTACAAGCAAACAAGTTTCGAGGATGAAAAAGACAACCCGCATTATCACATACGAAATTTCAATCGTCTCACCGTAACAAGAAAGTTTAAGGATGTTCCACATGACGCCATTAAGATGATGTTTTTTCCATACTCGTTAGATGGACCCGCAAAAATTTGGCTCGAGAAAGAACCGCCAATTCGATTTTTACATGGGGTGATCTCGTCTCTAAGTTTGTGAACCAATTCTTTCCGCCATCTAAGACGACACATTTGAAAAATGAGATTTCAAGGTTTACACAACGTTCTAATGAAAGTTTTTCAATGGCATGGGAACGATTTAAGGAAATGTTACATGAATGTCCTCACCATGATTTTTCAGAATTGCATCAAATTGATACTTTTTATAATGGGCTTAACGATCATGAACGAGACTATTTGAATGCCGCCGCGGGTGGTAATTTTTGGTGCAAAACGACCGGTGAAGCTTTAAAGATTATCGAGAATAGATCTAAGGTTTATAACCCTCGTAACACACCGAGTGTTGCCACTATGGGTTCATCGTCATCGTCTCGTAACATGAATGCCTTACATGATGAAGCAAATGAGGAAAATCGGTTTTTCGATAGATTTTCGACGCTTATGACACATTGGAAAGCACAAGATGCTTTGAATTCCGCATCGGTTAAAGCGATTGAAAAGAGTTGTACATCTTGTGGTGGAGCTCATGATTTTTCCGAGTGCATTACTGCCAGTGGTAACACTTCGATTTCTTACGTAGAAACGGGAACTTACAGCCAAAACGGCCAAGGTTCCCGCCCAAATCAAGCTCCCCAAAATTAAAATTTTAACAACTATCAAAACAACAATGAAAGTGGTGGTTATCAAGGCAATCAACGTAACTATAACAAGGGTAATTACCAAAGTGGGAACAATGGGCAAGTGCAAAATCAAGATCAAAACCGTGATTTTCAAAATACTACACAAGTTTTTCAAAATGCTCACACTAAAAATCTTCAAGGAGAATTTTAGATTATGCTAAGGCAAATGATGCTAAGTTTGATAACATGCAATGTGAGATGATTAGCTTAAGATCCGAGTTTAAACACGAGCTTAAAACGAACTTGCTAATGAATTGAAAACTCATGCAAATAAAATGGAAGGAAACGTTTAACGTCTTCAACAAAATCAACAAAAGATTGAACAATGTCAAGATGAGATTAAGAAAGAGTTGTTAGAAGCGGATAAAAGGCAATCAAAATTTAAAGATCGAATGGCTAGTATGTTTGAAGCTATCATGTGTAAACCCTCTTCCTCGGGTGGTCTTCCTAGTGATACCATTGCAAACCCGAAGGGATAAATGAAGGTTATTACTACTCGTAGTGGTAAAACCTTCAAGGAACCAATCTCTCGTCCTAGTACTTCTACGGAAAAGGAAATCGAGAAAGAACTCGAGGTGATGGTCGAAAAGGAGCATATTACAAGCCCACGAAGTACCACTCAAACCACACCTACGGTTGAACCAATACCAATTGTGGAACCCGAGATTCTAAGGCCGATGCCTATGCGCCAACCCACACCACCCTTACCTTACCCATCGAGACGAAACAAGTAGAAATTGTAAGAACATAATAAATAACAAATTGAGCTTTTTATCAAAATGTTTCAACAAGTGCATTTTAATGTGAGTTTAGCCGACGCGTTGTTATACATGCCTCGTTACGCTTCCACTTTTAAAGGTATTATGAACGATAAGGAGAAGCTTTAAAAGCTATCTAATTGTTATTCGGTTTATCTTAACCGAATACCAGAAAAAGTTGGTGACCCTGAGAAGTTTCTCATTCCTTGTGATATTCAAGAAATGGAAGGATGCCTCGCCTTTGCCGATCTTGGAGCGAGTGATGACGTATAGTCCCTAGTTGGGCTGGATAGCCCGACCCACGGGTACTACCGACATCCATCAGGGATGGATTAAAGGCTTGTGCGATGTGCGCGCGTAAGCCCAGTGGGCCCGGTAAGCCCCTGTCGCACATAAGGTTAATTACTTAACCAGGTCCTTGACGCAGTGCGGCAAGATCAGACAGGAGCATAATCTATCATATAGATATATTCGCCTAAAGTGAAGAGATATACAATTGCCTTGGTTATACGATAAAGATCAAGCTAATTTAGGTCATTATCTCTTCCTTTGGCCGCAAGAGTAGGAGAGCCCAGCCAGGAGTCTCTCGGGTATAAAAGGAACCCCGTAGGTTCCACAAAGGTACGATACACACAATACCCTAAACACTACCTCCTCAAATCGATTACTTACTCTCACACCGGAGTCTAATCATGGGTGACAAACCCACGGTAAGCCTAACGGTGTCTGTTTAGTGCGTAGGGTCCTCAAAGCAAGTTTCACTTGGTGCAGGAGTCGGAGTCCATAAGACCCCAAATTAAGCCTAATTTGGGTCAAGTTCTGTCTACCTCAACTTTTGTATCAACAAGTTGGCGCTATCCGTGGGACCCATACTAAGCTCTTGCTAATGACGAAAAGCAGTAAGAATTAAGGACGTCAAGGATCCTCAATGATAGATGGTCGTATCACATCCGTGAATGCTACCCCTGGATCTACCAGTGACGCAAACACTCGTGATGTAAACAATCCCCCAATCATAAGAACAGGAGGACTGTTCTCAACTCCCCTACTCGCCGCGGGGGAAAAAGGCATCGAACGAGAGTCAACTCAGCCTCCTCCCAATAAGCAAAAAAAAAAGACACTCCAAGAGGAGGGTGGGGAATTCGTTGCTACGGAGGCACTAATGATGGAGGGGTACGTAGCTAATAACCTACAAACCCTCATACCTTTGGTTGCTAAACATGAGAAGATGGTAGAAGAAGCAAAGCGCGCGAAGCACGCTGCATCCTCAGAAAGCAATCTATCAAGATCAAGTGATAACCCACCAGAAAAACATATACGCGCAAGTTATTCCTCGGTTGACCAAAGCTTCTCGCAACCCTGGAGAAGAGCCAGAAAAAGACGCTTTCACGATGCGCATATAGTATTATGGAGATACAAGAAAGCGCCGCATGCCATCAAACGTAAAAACTTATGATGGCACGAAAGATCCAGAAGACCACTTGAAAGTCTTTGAATCCCAGGAAGGTATCGAATAGTGGCCAGAACCCGTATGGTGCAATATGTTTAACTCTACACTCGTAGGTAACGCGCGGATGTGGTTCGATAGGCTTCCGCCCCGAACAATCAATGGGTATGAAGTGTTGCGGAAAGCATTCAAAAGAAACTATGTACAACAGAAAAGACATGATAGGAGTGTTGTATCACTTGCCAGAGTAAAGCAGAACCAGGGTGAATACCTTGAAGACTTTCTGGGGCGTTTCAAGAACGAGTGTCTTCAAATAAAAGACTGCCCATAAATTTTGAAAGTATCTTGCTTCATGGCGGGTATACGAAACATCGATCTAATAAAAAAGCTGAATGAAAGAACGCCCAAAACCTACGATGGAGTGCTAAGGCGGGTAAGGTCTTTCATACAAGGAGAATCAGCTGCTCCAGAATTAGCACGAAACGCTTATGATCACATATCTATCCGCGCGCCCAGTGAAGGGCCCAACAAGCAAGGCAGACCTCTAAGCCTTGATTACTTAGGAAGGAGAAGAGAGGGGAGAACTTATAACTATAGGTTTACCACCTTAAGTTAGCCCCAAGAGAAATCCTCGTATCAGAAGGTGCGAGTTTCCCAAGGCCAACGCCAATGACCACCTCGGTCGAAAAACGCGTCGGTAATAGATACTGTGAATACCACGATGAGAGGAGGCATGCTACGAATGAATGTAATCAGCTGCAAAAATATATCGACAATAGGGTAAAGATAGGCGAGCTAAAACACCTTGTCAAGGAAACCACGAAGGACGATAGACAAAAGGTCGCTAACGCGAATATGGTGGAATCGTGGCAACAAGGACGAGACAGAAAGTGAGCCAAAAATTATCGAAGGGAAAAGACATTTCCTTCCCCCCACTCAATGCGAGGAACATCACAGACGGCCCGCTAGTTATAGAAATAAGCATTGGTCAGCACATCATACATTGCATGTATGTGGATGGAGGTTCATCAGCAGAAATAATGTATGAGCACTGCTTCCTAAAACTGAGCACAGAAGTACAGAGCCAAATGATACCTACAACCTTCCCGCTCAACGGTTTCAGTAGAGAAGCGGTGTGGCCTTTGGGCCAACTAAAGCTAGTAGTGAAGGTAGGAAATGATGAGCACTCAACAAACGTCTCCATGAGTTTCCTGATCATACGGTCGCCATCCCAGTATAATGGAATTATAGGGTGACCAGCTATATTAGCAATGAGAGCGGAAACCTTCCAAAGCTCATGGCATGATCAAGTTCCCAGTGGATGGAGTAATCGTAACGATCTTCAATATAGCGATAACTCCCCCGGAGTGTAACACGGTCGCAGAACCTCCACGGGTCACAATGGAACCTAAGGTAAACTCAACGCCAAATCTAAAAATAGCAGTACATCCGCAGTATCCGGATCAAGAGATCACAATCGGAGGAACACTGTCTGACAAAAGAAAGACAGACTTGTGTCGCCTTCTAAAGGACAACTTAGACATCTTTGCGTGGGAACCCAAAGATATGACAGGGGTACCAAGGTCAATAGCCGAGCACAAGCTCCAGATCCGTGAAGGGTACCCTCCGATTAGGAAAAAGAAAAGATGACAGGCTCCAGAACGCCATAAAGTGATACTCGAGGAAGTGAAAAAACTAGTAGACGCAGGAATCATGAGGGAAGTTTACTATCATGACTGGCTCGCTGACCCTGTAATGGTGAAGAAACATGATGGTAGCTGGCGCATGTGCGTTGATTTCACAGACCTCAATAAAGCTTGTCCCCAAGATTGCTATCCACTCCCGGAGATAGATTGGAAAGTGGAATTGTTGTGCGGATACCCCTTCAAATGTTTCCTGGATGCATACAAGGGATACCACCAAATACAAATGACAGAAGAGGACGAAGAAAAAACAGCATTCCATACCAGCCAGGGAGTGTACTGCTACACAAAAATTCCATTTGGACTCAAGAATGCAGGGGCCACGTATCAACGACTGGTTGATAAAGCGTTTGAAAGCCAAATAGGGCGAAATTTGGAGGTATATGTCGACGACTTGGTAATTAAAAGTCACACAGAGAGCAAGCTTATCCGGGATATATAGGAAACATTCTCGACACTAAGGAGAATAAACATGAAGTTAAATCCCAAAAAACTACACTTTTAGGGCAACGAAAGGCATGTTCCTAGGATACATGATTGACCCCAACGACATCAAACCATGTCAGGAAAAAACAGAGGCGGTCATCCAACTCCAAAGCCCAAAGACAAAGAAGGAAGTACAATCACTGAATGGTAAACTCGCAGGGCTGAACAGATTCTTGTCTAAGTCAGCGAAAAAGTCACTCCCTTTATTTAAAATGCTCAAAAGGTGCATTAAGAAAGGGGACTTCAATTGGACTAAGGAAACAGAAAAGGCCTTCGAGGAATTGAAAATACATTTGGCTTCTCTCCCTATGCTAGTCGCACCATGACCTAACGAGGAGTTGATAATGTATTTGTCTGCTACACACGGAGCGATCAACGCAGTGCTAATGAAGGATAGAAAATGTGCAAACTCCAGTATACTTCATAAGTAGAGCGTTGCAAATCTCGGAGCTAAATTAAACCCCAATGGAAAAATTAGTACTTGCGCTGGTGTTTGCGGAAAAGAGGTTGCGTCGATACTTCCAAGCAAACCCAATAGTGGTGATAACTGACCAGCCCATAAAGCAGGTAATATCAAAACCAGAGGTCGCATGTAGATTCTAGAAATGGAGCGTTCTATTAGGGGAACACAACATCACTTACAGGCCGCACAATGCCGTAAAGGGGCAGATTTTGGCAGATTTCATCATTGAAAAGCCAGAAGAGGGTGTTCAAGAGTTAGATCAAAAGGAAAAAGACTCAACCCCGTGGGTCTTGTTCACTGATGGGTCCTCTTGCACCGACGAGTCAGGCGCATGTCTTATACTTACCAACCCTGAAGGAATGGAATTCACATATGCATTGCGTTTTGAGTTCACAGCCACAAATAATGAGGCAGAATATGAGGCACTCATAGCAGGGCTGAGGATCGTAGCACGGATGGGTGTGCGCAATCTCGAAGCAAACGTAGATTCTCGATTGGTAGCAAACCATATACTTGGCAAATACGAGGCGAAAGAAGATAACTAATAAGTGTGTAAACACTTATCCTTTTTCCACCAAAATCGATAAGAAAGATCAAGGAAGCCGAAATCGAGCTCGTTTTTAGTGGATTTAATCTTAAAGGAAGACAAATTGACTTGTGGGTCCCACATTGGACTATTGGGCCCAAAAAGGCCCAATAAGGATGCAATTTAACTATTTTTTTGGCACAAGCCCAAGTTATGGCCCAATTCACATATAAAAGGGACGGAAGGAGTTACATTTGGGCCACAAGCCCAAAGATTAAACGAATAAATATGAAGACGTGGGTGTTATGGGTTTACATAGCCCAATAAGTCAAGAAACATGGAACGGTTAAATAAATAATTCACTCACACCTTTAACTTGGTCAAACTCACACACGTTTTATCCTCACTCTCACACACGTTTTTTTCTACCCACCACACATAAACTTTCGATATCACCAACGTCCTCTTATCTTTTTCACCTTCTCCCCAAACCTGAAAAAATTATTATTCACTAAAACCCTAGATCCAAAATACATAATTTGGGGCTTTTTACTTTTATGAGGCGTGTGATTCACACGTATGTGAATTAATTCCCCATCTAATTCGGAGCTTGAGGATGGTGGTCCTCAGTAATGTGGCACCCTTCTCTCCTTTTATTGGCTCGTCCACCTCACCATCCCTCACTCCACCAATCAAACTAATCCACCTAGGCATCAAACTAGCACAACAAACACAAAAATGCCAAGGTGGCGATCCGTGTGACCAAGGGGATAATTTCAACCGTTTGATCAAGTTTTGGGAACAAAGAGAAGAAAAGATGTATAATGAAGGGTCAAGATTTCTCTCCGTGCTCATTAAGCTTCACACCAATAGTTTTAGGGTTTGCCTATAAAACCCCCATCATTCTGAAATTTTTGGAGTGCCAGTTTTGTTTTCTAGTTATTATGCTAAATAGTTTTTAGATTAATTGTATTTTTCTTTTCTTTAAAGTATTGTAATCAGTTTAAATCATTAATAAAATTTATTCAGTTTAATCTTGTCTCATTATTTAGTTAAAGTTTACTGCAATTTACTCTTTAAACTGTTAGTTATAATAATGATAAAATTTATTTAATCAAATTAATTAAAAATTTGTGTTAAACAAAGAAAGTAAAAGTGGATAGAAAACTTCCCCACTAGAAGTTTTTATTAAGTCTAGTTCGAATAGTAGTTTGTGGTTCGTGATTCGATGAGGTTCGGTTAGTGGTGTTGATGATTCAGAGGTTCTTTTGGTTTGAAAGGTGGTCTCGACTTGGTTAAAAGGGGGCTCAACGCCTCTCCTTCTGCTCAAATGATTTCTTCATCAGGTTTTGTTTACTTTTTATTTATGTGATTTAGTTAATCTGTGTTTAAATTTATGTCTTGATCTGCTTTTGTTTGAGTCTGATATTAGTTAAGAGTTTTAGTGAGTTTATTGAATCTGTTTAAATCTGTTTAATCTAAGTCTGTTATTTGCTAGTAGGTCTGCGAGTTAGAAGTTATTTGGGTAATTGTTTAAGTCTGTTAAGATTTGTGCTGAGTTCTGATTTATCTTCTATGTTTAAAAGTTTTAAGTCTGCTTCAATATCTAAACTGCTAGTTTAATTTTGCTTAATCTGATTAAGGGTCTAGTGTTTGATTAGGATCTGGGTTGTACTATTGGCTTTTGATTTTGCTTTATGTTTTATTGATTTTTGTTGAGTTTTTATTTGCTTATTAGACTTGCTTATTCTAGGTTTGATTCTACCGAGTTAGTAGTGTTCTGATAATTGGTGTTTAGCTTTGTTGATTGTTTCATTAGTTGCTTATTGATTATCTGATTTATACAAGCTTGCTCTTTGATTTGGCTTATATATTAGTATTTCTTTGTTGATATTAGCTTTGTTAGCAGATCCCTTTGATCTGCATAGTTGCTATATTTACAAGTCCATAGCTGTTATAAGTCACTCCTGTGACGTTTTTATAAAGTTTGCTGTCTAAATTAAAAAAAAATTAATAAACAAAGAAATTGTCCTCCCAGGGACTCGAACCCCTGACCTTCTGTTCACTGCCCCAACGTGTTAACCATCTCACCTAGTTACTTGTTCTGTTATAATCTTAGCTTTTCTTTTTAATATAGTTAGTATAGTAACTGTCAGTTTTGTTAATTAGTTAAATACAAGTTTTTGTTAGTTAATTTTAATTAAAAGTTTTTATATATTTACTTTTTTAAAGTTTTAAAAATAAAAAAAATATAAAAACAAACAAAATAAATATTTTATTATTTTAGGAATTTAAATTGTTTTTAAAATTTAGTTTTATATAGAATTAGTTTTTAAAAATAAATAGATTTTGTTTAGATAAATAGTTTTAGTTAAGTATTAACTAGATTAAAATGTAGTTTTAAGTTTTATTTTTAAATTAGTCTTCAAATAGTTTTATTTTGAATAGTTTAAATATTAAATAATTTTGCTAAAATTTGTTTAATTAGAATTTTTAATAGTGAAAAAGTAGTTTTAATTAAATATTTCCTTTTTAATTAGATTAAATAGTTTTTAATTAAATAGTTTTTAGTTTTAAAACACCAAACAAAGTTTTATTAACAAAGAACAATTAATCTTACGTTAAAATTGGATATCAATTCGAGTCGAGCCGAGGAACAAAAAATAGACATTAAAAGAATTTGCACAAAATTCATACATTAAATTGGCGCCGCTGCCGCTTCGCTCGTTACGATTGACGATTTTTCGTGAGAAGCTTTGGAATTTGGGATCCGTTCAATTTTGAACGTTATTTTTATTGTTAAAAAATCAAAAACATTAAAAAACCAAAACATAAAAATACATGAAAATTAAAAAATCATCAAAAGCAAACTCTTTCCTAAGATTTGCACCAAAAAAATTAAAAAATACAAAAGTAATACTTTTCCTAAAGTATTACACAAAAAATATTACGTATTATTGTTATTTTTCTTATTTCGATTTCTTTCTCTTTTTATTGTGAATATATATTTTTCTAAAAAATACAAAAATATTTTTCTTTTACTATATTGTATTACGTAGAACAATAAATTTACCTATTTCCAAATAAGGCCTTAGTTGGGATTTCATCACCTAGCTATTGTATTCGAATCCAAAACGGAAAAAAGGGCAAAATAGATAAATACTAGTAAAAAGTTTGAACTCGATTTATACAAACTATAAGGTGGGTATAAGGCGACGAGCTATAAAAGGTCGTCTAAGGAAAAAGGTTTTTAAGTGCTTTGTGCCACCTCGTTTCCCCGCTTGCTTGTGCGTATATTGAGAGGGACGACCGATTATTGGTTTGCCAACTCAAGTAGTATTACGTATATATTTTTTGTAGCTATTTCATATTGAACCTCGAGAGGGATAATCCCTTTCCTCTCAAATTCGACCGAGGTCTCCTACCTCATTCCTTTCCTCATTCCTTACAACGAGAAATTAATTTTTCTCGGGCATGAGCTAATAATAAAAACATTCGAAGTTTTTAAGCTCATGCACAAGGACTTACAGTCACATCACAGACTGTCACTCGTTCATCAAAGAAAGGAAAGTTTATCGCCGATGATAAACTTATCCTAACGACGAGAAATTAATTTTTCTCGGGCATGAGCTTATATTAAAAACATTCGAAGTTTTTAAACTCATGCACTATGGCTCACAGTCAAATCACAGTCAGTGACCCGCTCTTCAAAGAAAGGGAAGTTTATCTACGCAACGATAACTTACCCTCAAAACGAGAAATTAATTTTTCTCGGACACGAGCTTTCATTAAAACTATTCGACGGTTTTAAGCTCGTGTATATGGCTCCTCGTTAAATTACAGACGATGACCCGGACTTCAGAGACAGGGAAGTTTATCTCGTCAACGATAACTTACCCTCAAAACGAGAATTTAATTTTTCTCTGACACGAGCTTATCCTAAAACCATTCAAAGGTTTTAAGCTCGTGTATTAGGCTCATCATTAAATATCAGATGATGACCCGATCTTCAAATAAAGGAAAGTTTATCGCCGATGATAAACTTATCCTTAACAACGGGAAGTTTACAACTTCTCGGACTTGAGCTCGTTTTGTAAGATATTCAACATCTTAAGCCCAAGTAATTGGTTTTCAAAACAATGAACAAAATTTTTCGAGAATTTCTCAAAAGGTTTTTCTAAATCTTTCAAAATTGTGTGTTCAAAAATGTTTTGATAAAAAGAGCATGTCTTCTGGCATCGATAATATTTACGATACTAGAAATGTCATTCAATAATGACACGGGGTTGTAAATAAAGTTCGAGCAGAAGTTCAAATGTTTTAAAACATGTTCAAAATGGTTTGCTATTATTTCAGATAGTAACCCGCTTTTCATACTCAAGTCAAGCATTTCACCGGAAAGCTTTGACTCAACAACGAGAATTAATTTTCTCGAGCATGGTTTACTTTATAACCATGTAAGGGATTGTGTTTACGTTATAACACAATCTAACACGAATATATGTACGATTCAGTGCATTTATTTGTTAAAACAAGAGAAGTCTTGTTTTTATGAAGTTATCATCTCCACCAACCGTAGCAACTTACAATTGATATCTACATACTCGACGATGCGACTACTCAAACGGTGACTACAACTCTTTCAATAGAACACGGGTCAACAATTGAGGGGGAGCAATTGTCCAGCATTCAGAATCCTTGATGCCGAGAGTGCCAAGTTCATATATTGGTGTCAAGACAAAGATATCAATCATACACATGGAGTCAAGAGATAACTTTAGACGTGACGAGGTGACCAACATTCATGAACAAGAACCATGTGAATCTTTCATATGATGTTCTCCATCATTCAGGTCCAACCTCGTAAATTGCTAATCTTGTGAATTCATTATCATATATGATCTTTGCACGTGATAAATACCTTACACTTGTGTTTAAAAGGTATTTAATTTACGTCTCAAGTAGTCCCTCATTAATTTAAGGGGGAGCTTGTGTAATTCATGAAGATATATGGCTTTGCATTTTTCTTCCCAAATTTTCTTAAAATGCTATTAAATCAATTGATATTAAAAACATTGATTGGGTTAATATTTTTAATATGGGGGAGAAAATGTGATTTAATATGGGAAATGATTAATCACAAATGGTTTGACTTAACGTGCTAGCTCATCCCTACATGCGCGAAATGTTTTCGGATATCGTGGCATATGTTAAGGGGGAGCAAAATGGATTTGCACTTCAAAATGGATTTCATGGTGACATACACTTACCCAAAACATCTCTACTCACGACGGTGAAGATTGTGGTGACATAAGGATGGTAGGATAGGTTAAAGTCCAATGATTCCTCTAGAACCGGAGAAATCTTCCCAAGGACATTCCATAGCTTGAAATAGTAGTCCTTAGGAAAGATGGAGAAAGATTGTGAACGTAGCTGAATGTCGACCAAGTACTTAAGTTAGCACTGGAACAATCACAACAAGGTGCTAGTGATGACGTATTGGTAAGCATTGAAGGGGTTGAAGAATGCAAAAGAATTGTAAAGATAAAGGGTGTAAAGAAAGAAGCCCTCCTTACAACTTAGGCAGAAACCGGGTCAATACATATGCTATTGAGATCATTTTTTAATGATTCTTGATATTGAAGATAGACATCATGGACCCAGTGATGCAATGCACAACCCATCCCACCTAACTCAGATATCTCTCAAAAGATATTTGTTTTAATCACACGGAGACAACGCATTATCTATTGATTTATTCACTCCGAATAAATTGGTATTGAAATAGTGACACTCCTCTCCAGCCTCCGATCACTAAAATCCAAAATGCACGATCGAGTCTAGAGCCATTTGAGATCATCAAATATCTCATTAGGACACACTTTCATATTTCCTTGCTTCTTCACACACTGTGAAAAAGTAAGAAAGATCTTAAGAGTCCTATGCAAAATCTTCATGATCTTGCCTGAACATCCGAGTAATACGAAAGTATTTACAATGAAGATGGAAATCCTTCTTGAGCGAATATCAAAAAGCTCATGGTAGGTGACTTGTGCGATTCTTTATGAATCAAACTTGTGATAAAAAGCAACAATGGTTTAATTCTTAAATGAATTTAAACACGTTCCAGGCCTCTACGCAATATCTTAGTGATCTTGCCAGAACTCTCAGAGTGATACCTTAGTGTTCACAGTGATGAGTGGAAATCCTTCTAGTGTTAACCTCAAACAGCACTTGGTAGGTAACTTGCAAGATTCTATACGAATCAAGCTCGTGACAACTGGAAAGCAACGATGGTGCGGTTCTTAATTGAACTTCACTTGTTCCAGGAACATGAATTGACGGCTTCAAATCATGCGGATATTATTATCCAAATGATTCACTCTTTATGTTCGTAGTCAGCTTTGGATGGTCGAATAAAGAGAACGGGTTTACCCGCGAAATCTTGTCAAGGAGGTTCTTAATTGAAACTACCTGCCACAAGTACGATAGTTAATATCGTCCAACGGTCTTCACCGACCGGAGGTAAAATGCTACCGATTTAGAATGAAATGTTCAAAGCCATTTCATCCGTGTATATGTTTTGTTGCTAACTGTCTTATGCAGCGTAACAAGAAGGTGGCATTGCGGTGTACAATCCAGAAGAAGTCGTCACCACATGCTAATACTATATGCACTTAATACTTCATCAAATTCTAGAAAGTCTAAAAGTCAAGTCTTTCGCTGTATCAAACTCTGAAGCTTTCAAGAATTACGAAGGTATAAGTATGTGGAACATGAAGTCACAAGGAGGCAAATATCACAAGTGATGAATGCACAAGGTTAAGGCAAGAGAACATGCTCAAGACTAAAGTCAAAGATCTCATCAGCATATTCACAAGAACAAGATTGAAGACTCAAGCATAGTATGCTAGGTTTAAGATTTTGTAAAATGGTGTGACCTCCCTTTGGGGGAGATTGTTGGAAATACGTTTTTCCAAGGAAAGTCTCGGTCACATCATTATTAGCATAGATCACGAGCTATAGACTATTTAGGACATTGTAACTTGGAGTGACCTCCCTTTGGGGGAGATTGTTGGAAATACGTTTTTATGTATTTAGAAAGGATCGGTCACTCCAAATATAGATACAAGTATTGGGCTCGTGATCTAATGTATTAAGGTATAGCCCATATAGCCCACATGTAGGGTGGGCTATATAAACCCCCTCCTAGCATGTTAGGAGGGGTTGTTGAACACTTACATTTTACAATTCCATCTTTCTTTTCATTTCTCTCCTTTCTCTCTCTTCTTTCTCTCTCTAAGTTCTTTCATTTCCCTTCCATCTCAATAGGTAAATCATACAATGCCTAATCCTTAGAAAAACACGATCCTACACGCACTCGCGCACGTGCACACATGCCGAGTGGTGTACCAAATACTTCTAATTCTTCCAAAAAGAAGAAGAAGAACAAAAAGACCGTCAATCAAGCCGATCCCGAGAATCGAGCTTTGAACAAAAGGATGGCAACGGATAATCGACCAATAATTGAGATTCTACAATCTCACATTGAAGGAAATGATGACGCGATTGTGGTGCCGGATATTGGAGCGAATAATTTTGAACTAAAAACGGGTTTTATTCAAATGGTTTCCGCTACACCATTATTAGACCGTACTAATGATGACCCATACGCTCATATAAAACGTTTCATACAATTGGAAAACACCGTCAAATACAATGGGGTGCCACAAGAGGCCATTCGTTTACAACTCTTTCCTTTTTCCCTCGAGGGACAAGCCCGGATTTGGCTTGATAAGGAACCACCCTAAAGTATCACCACATGGATTGATTTAGACACCAAGTTCCTTAACTACTTTTTCCCACCATCACGGACCACCTCTTTAAGAAATGACATCATTACCTTTGAACAAAAATATGGGGAAACGTTTAGTGTCTTGGGATCGTTTTAAGGAACTTTTACGAAAATGTCCACAACATGGTTTTACAAAAGTGCATCAAATCAATACGTTTTACAATGGTTTAACTCTTAATGATCAAGACTCACTTAATAGTGCCGCGGGGGGTAATATTCTTGTAAAGTCCATGAACGAGGCTTGGGCAATAATTGAAAACAAGGCAAAAGTACAAACCAAGAGTGTTAGGGATACTATGGCAAGTGCTAGTTCTAGTGAGAGCGACAAGAGAATTGATAAGCTTACTTCGCTTGTTGAAACAATTGTTCTACAAACCGCTAACAATACCAAAGCCATCAATGTGTAAGTAAATGCCTTAAAAGAGACTTGTGAAACGTGTGAGACTTGTGGTGGACCACATTCGTATTATAATTGTGACAAGGTTTACAATCAACAACAAGAAGTTTATGCTTATAACAACAATGAAAATGAGCGGGTTCATTTCAAACCAAATGTTGATGTTAACCATTTGTCGTATAAGTCTAATAACTATTTGGCTCCCCCGGGTTTTGTAGCTCCACAAAGACCACCCCACCCGCCCAAAATAGGAACCAAGGTCCTGAACGGGGTAATTTTCAAGGAAATTCTAATGCAAGGGGTTTTAATCAAAATCAAGGGAATTTTCAAGGGAAAACCAAGGGTTTAATAATCAAAATCAAGGATTAAATAACCAAGGTTTTCAAAATCAAGGTTTTAATCAAGGTTATAATCAATATCAAAACCAAGGTTTTCCTAATCAAGGGTTTAACAATCAAGGGTATAATCAAATGAACATGCATAATCCTCAAATGGACTTGGTTCTACAAAAACTAACCGAACATGATCGAATCATGAGAGAAATGCAAGAATCGACCGATAAGAAATTTTTGCAAATGATTCAAACCCTTCGTCCCCAAGGTGCCCTCCCTTCTAACATCGTGACCAGTCATAGGGCTAACGTTAATGCCATCACTACTAGGAGCGGTAAGACCACCAAAGAACCTTCTTATATCCCACCTAAACAAGGACCCGAGATTCCTTCTTCTTCTACCCACCCTCCTTCACCTTCTACTTGTGACATACCACCCGTTATGCCTTCGTCTACACCTTATGTTCCACCTTTACCTAAAACTTATACCGCACCTTCGGTTCCCAAACCGGTTACTTCACCTTCCATTTCTACCCTTCCTCCACGAAAGGATGTGAGTGAGCAATCCACTCCAAAGCCTTCATCTCAACCCAGTATACCTTATCCCTCAAGGTTGAGGAAAGAGAAATTGAAGAATAAGGATGATATTTAAGTTTCGAACTTCCTAAAAATGTTCAAACAATTAAATTTTAATATCACCTTTGCCGAGGCTCTCGCTCACATGCCTAAGTATGCTAAAATGGTCAAAGACCTTTTAAGTGATAAAGAAAAGTTGCTCGATATTGCCAATACCCAATTGAATGAGAATTGTTCCACGGTTCTTTTGAGAAAATTACCGTTAAGTTAGGAGATCCCGATCGATTCCTTATTCCTTGCAATTTTCCGGGTGTTGAGAATTGTATGGCCTTGGCGAATCTCGGAGCGAGTATCAATCTTATGCCATTGTCCGTGTTGAAACAATTATCTTTACCTGAGCTAGTCCCCACTCGTATGACCTTGGAATTAGCTAACCATACGGTTGCTTATCCGGCGGAGATAGCCGAGGATGTTTTTGTAGGAGTCGACAAATTCACTTTTCCCGCCGATTTCGTTGTAGTCGACTATAAGATAGATCCCCGTGTTCCCTTAATTGTGGGACGACCCTTCTTGAGAACCGGGCGTTCATTGATTGATGTAGCCACAGGTGAGCTTATCATGAGGGTTGGGATGATAAAATCGTCTTTAACATGGGTAAACTTTCCAAACTTCCTGATGAGCCCGAATCCGTGAATTACATCGATGTGCTCGACGAAGCATGTGAAGAACATTTTCACGAGGCTTGTAAGAGAGGGATTTCTCATTTACCTCATATTGAGACCATAGCTTCTATTTCTCCATCATTGACTCCATTTGGAGAAAGTGACTTTCTTTTACAAGAATTTGAAGCAAGTTTAGGGGACGTGGACTTAAAATATGACGATTCTCCCATCGATTGGGAAGAATACATTCGTACATTGAGAGACTTCTCAATGAGGACCATATTTCTCCACCTACTCTTAAGGAAGTTACAAACGATGATCCAAATTTGACTAAGCCGTCTATCGACAATCCACCGGATTTAGAACCTAAGGATTTACCGTCTCATTTAGAATACGTTTTCTTAGAAGAGAATGATAAGTTAAACGTCATAATTGCTAAGGACTTAAAAGAAGATGAAAAATCTCGACTTATCGATGTGCTCAGAAATCATAAGAAAGCAATTGCTTGGAAAATCCCCGACATCCGCAGAATTGATCCTAACTTTTGCACTCATAAAATTCTCATGGAAGATGACTTTAAACCCGCAATCCATAACCAAAGAAGGGTTAATCCAAAAATTCATGAAGTCATTAAGAAAGAAGTTATCAAACTTCTAGATGCCGGCATGATTTACCCTATTTCAGATTCGCCATGGGTTAGTCCCGTCCATTGTGTGCCTAAGAAAGGCGGAATAACCGTTGTTCCCAAAGAAAACAACGAGTTGATTCCTACTCGACTCGTAACGGGTTGGCGAGTTTGCATAGACTATCGTAAGCTCAATGATGCCACTCGTAAGGATCATTTTCCTCTTCCTTTCATGGATCAAATGCTCGAGCGTTTAGCCGGTAATGATTACTATTGCTTCTTAGATGGTTTTTCTGGATATTTTCAAATCCCTATCGATCCAAAAGACCAAGAGAAAACTACATTCACTTGTCCTTATGGAACATTTGCTTAAAAAAGAATGCCTTTCGGCTTATGCAATGCTCCTGGGACTTTCCAAAGGTGTATGATGGCAATATTTCATGACATGGTTGAAGAAACTATGGAAGTCTTTATGGACGATTTCTCGGTCTATGATGATTCTTTCTCTTCTTGCCTTGCCAATCTAGAACGTATGCTTAAACGGTGTGAAGACACTCGTCTCGTTCTTAGTTGGGAAAAATGCCATTTCATGGTAACAGAAGGCATCGTGCTCAGTCACAAAATTTCAAAAGCCGGTATAGAAGTCGACCGTGCTAAAGTTGACGTCATTGCTAAGTTGCCTCCACCTACCACCGTCAAAGTAGTTAGAAGTTTTCTAGGTCATGCGGGATTTTATCGACGTTTCATCCAAGATTTCTCTAAAATAGCTCGTCCAATGACTCATCTCTTAGAAAAGGATGCTCCTTTCATCTTTTCTAAAGATTGTCTCGACTCTTTCGAACTTCTTAAAGGTAAATTAACTAAGGCACCGGTCTTAGTCTCTCCAAATTGGGAGTTACCTTTCGAGCTCATGTGCGATGCTAATGATTTCGCGGTAGGAGCGGTTTTAGGTCAACGAGTTAATAAACATTTCCAACCCATTCATTATGCTAGTAAGACAATGACGGGGGCTCAATTGCATTATACCACTACCGAAAAAGAGCTTTTAGCTGTAGTGTATGCTTTTGAGAAATTCTGCCCCTATCTTGTGCTTTCCACCACCATCGTTTACACCGACCATTCCGCTTTGAAATACTTTTTGACCAAGAAAGATGCTAAACCGAGACTCCTTCGTTGGGTTTTGCTCCTACAAGATTTTAAAATCGAAATTCGTGATAAAAAGGGAGCGGAAAACCAACCGCGCATCATCTTAGTAGACTTGAGGATCCTTATCAAGGGGAACTTCCAAATCAAGAGATTAATGAATCTTTTCCCCTTGAGACCTTAATGTCTATTAATTCCAATCTTGATGATACCCCATGGTTTGCGGACATTGCAAACTATTTGGCGAGTGGTGTTCTTATCGAAGGGTTAACGTCTCAACAAAAGAAAAAATTCTTTAAAGACGTAAAAACGTACTATTGGGACGACCCTTATCTTTTCAAGAAGTGTGCGGACTTAATCATTCGTAGATGTGTTGATGGGCCGGCGGCTTTACAAATCCTTGAAGCTTGCCACAAAGGACCCACCGGTGGTCACTTTGGTCATAACTACACCGCTAAAAAAAATTTCGACTCCAGATTCTATTGGCCCACCACTTATCATGACGCTCATAAAATGGTTAAGCATTATGATGCTTGCCAAAGACAAGGCAAGATCACACATAAAGATGAGATGCCTCAAAATTTCATACAAGAATGTGAAATCTTTGACGTATAGGCCTCGAATTTATGGGGCCATTTCCATCATCCAAAGGGAACAAGTACATCCTCGTAGCCATTGACTACGTATCAAAATGGGTTGAAGCAAAGGCTTTACCTACTAACGATGCGAGGGTGGTTGTTAACTTCTTGAAACAATTGTTTGCTCGATTCGGTGTGCCTCGTGCTATTATTAGTGATCGCGGGACTCATTTTTGCAATGATCAATTCGCACGAGTCATGGCTAAGTTTGGTGTCAATCACCGACTTTCCACCGCGTATCATCCACAAACTAATGGTCAAGCCGAGGTTTTCAACCGTGGAATTAAGCAAATCTTAGAGCGTACCGTGGGAGAGCATCGTGCCTCATGGGCCGATAAATTAGATGATGCTTTGTGGGCTTTGTGTACCGATTATAAGACACCTATAGGTTGCACTCCTTATCGCCTTGTGTACGGAAAGGCGTGCCACCTCCCCATTGAGTTGGAGCATAAGGCTTATTGGGCCTTAAAATGGGCTAATTTTGACATAAACAAAGTTGGCGATCTTAGGAAAATCCAACTCAATGAACTTAAGAATAAGGCTTATGAGAATTCATTAATCTACATGGAGAAAACTAAGCTCATTCATGATTCCAAGATTAAGAACCAAGAGTTCCACGTTGGTGATCAAGTTTTACTCTCTAACTCTCGGTTGAAAATATTTTCGGGTAAATTTAAGAGCCGTTGGTCCGGTCCATTCACCGTGGCCCAAATCTTCCCTTATGGCACCATTGAGTTATCCCAACCAAATGGGCCCAACTTTAAGGTGAATGGCCAACGGGTTAAGTTTTACTTTGGAGAGGACATCTCTCACGAGATGATTCCATCCCTCTCCACGTTTCCCTTGAATTAATTCGGGAAATCGAGTCGAGCTAGAGACTCGTGATAAATAAATCAAGCATCGTATAAATAGGTTAGATTTTTACCTTTTTCCATCCTTTCCACCCTTTTTCACCTTCACCCATTTCCACCAACAAGTGTAGGGGGGGAGCCAAGTAGGTTGTTTGTGTTGTGATGTTGTGCAGGGGCATGTGCTTTTATGATCCACTTTTGGTGTTTTTGACGCCACCCGTGATCCCGTGTTCCCGAGTACCCGGTTCTATCAAAACTATTGTGATTCATACATGTATATAAATAAGATGAATAAATGTAATCACTTTAGTTGTCTCTTCCTTAGCTCGATTTAAACAACGTACTCAATGTCCTAAGTGTAGGGGAGTTTATTCTCCCACATGCTTAAACATTGAGGGAAATGTTTATATTAAGTGTAGGGGGGACTTCTATCGAATTTTAGTGAGCTTTTCAATGAATTTGACCTCATTTAACCGGAAAATTAAATTTTTCAACATTTTTCAAATTTTTGATCTATTTTGGCCTAGTAGTATTTCCATTTATTTTCTTTTATTTTCTTTCCTTTTGTCATCGCATAGTATTTATATTTTCCATTTCAAGAATAAAGTAAAAAAACAAATAAATAAATGAATAAAATGGTTTTAACAAGTTTAGATGTCTTTGATATATTAGCTCCGTCGTGAATATTTTGACTCAACCCGAGTTTACTTATCCAAGTTTACTCTAGCTAGTATCCTTAACCATATGGACCTTAATTGGTTTATTAGGCTAAGCATCCACGAGTCTCATTCCTTGAGATTTTAAATTGTGGAGAACGAGAGATGATAGAGTTGATAATAAGTTTAAGGGTTAAGTCTTGCTTATATGAGTTTTTGTGGCTCTTTCTTCTCGCTTGTATATTTAATTGAATAATAAATGAGGATTTTTGTGGTGTAGATTCGATATCTTAGCTCTTAGCCAAATCTTTTATCTCCTTGTAATTAAAGCATGAACACATTGAGGGTGCCAGCATTGTGGACTTCCGACTAAGGTGGCTCATAACCACTAAGTGGGAGGTATTCAGACCATGGGACCGCGAAATTTGGCCTAATATATATATCATAAATAAAGAAAGAATAAGATTAAAACATGACCTCAAGGAGCCTTAGGGTGTGGGGCATGTAGCACGAACCTTATCATTAGAGCCTTAGGGTGTATGGCATGGTAAATGTTGAATAAAAATTGATCAAAAAATCAATTCCCTTGTTTATCGTTCAAGGAGCCTTAGGGTGTGGACAATAGAGGAGGAGCATTTTTATATCTTAAAGAGCCTAAGGGTATATGATGTGAATTTTCTAAACTCCACATAAAGTCAACGTGACTTTGGAGGAATAAATAATAAGTAGTACTATTGGCCAAATTTCGGATCTGGGAATTTATTCCCCAAATCGTGTTAAATTATCCTTGATGTGGGCTTACTTTAGTGACAACGTTTTTGAGGACGAGGTTAGGTTTTGAGTGTCGGGTTTGCACCATTTTGCCTTCATTTTTGGACTAAAGATTATTAAATAAGTCAAATGAGCCTACGGGTGAATGACAATCTTTAAAATATAGAGATACAACTTAGTAATTGGAGAAAGAGTATTACACAATTTTCTTATATAAGTGGTTTTAGCTTAAGAACTTATGGTAAACAATGATCTTGTTTTTAAGCTTGTTATGGGGAACGTGAAACTTGAGGGTGATAAATATTCATGACACCAAAGCCCTAATCTAAGTCTTAGATTTCTTTACAAGTCTCTTCCATCAAACAATTTCAAAGTTAATAAATTAATGGAAATTATAACTTTTGTTTCCTTGAATAAAGTTTTTATCTTTTCATCGTCCTTTAGTTTCTTTTTATTGTAGTAGTAATAGTATATCTTAATAAAGGCCAAGATGGGTTTAATTATGAGAAATATGTAACTTTATACTTTAAAATTATAAAGTGTAGGGGATTTAATAAGTGGTAAACACTTATCCTTTTGCCACCAAAATCAATGAAAAACAAAACCTAATCATGTGTTTAATATCGTAAAAGTCAGAATTACGCGTGGTTTTGTGTTTTTGTGTGAAATAGGTACAAAAGATCAAAAGGAAAGAAAACACGGGATTTCACGGTCAATTGTTGAAGAAAAGTCCAAGAAAGAGACAAAGACAAAGTCAAAGAACCAAAAGTATACCAAAGATCACGTAAACCGGCAAAATCGACACGGGTTTAAAGGAAAGATCAAGGAAGCCTAAATCGAGATCGTTTTTAGTGGATTTAATCTTAAAGGAAGATAAATTGACTTGTGGGTCCCACATTGGACTATTTGGCCCAAAAAAGCCCAATAAGGATGCAAGTTAACTATTTTTTTGGCACAAGCCCAATTTATGGCCCAATTCACATATAAAAGGGACGGAAGGAGTTACATTTGGGCCACAAGCCCAAAGATTAAACGAATAAATATGAAGACGGGGGTGTTATGGGTTTACATAGACCAATAGGTCAAGAAACATGGAACGGTTAAATAAATAATTCACTCACACCTTTAACTTGGTCAAACTCACACACGTTTTATCCTCACTCTCACACACGTTTTTTTCTACCCACCACACATAAACTTTCGATATCACCAATGTCCTCTCATCTTTTTCACCCTCTCCCCAAACCTGAAAAAATTACTATTCACTGAAACCCTAGATCCAAAATACATAATTTGGGGCTTTTTACTTTTGTGAGGCGTGTGATTCACACGTATGTGAATTAATTCCCCATCTAATTCGGAGCTTGAAGATGGTGGTCCTCAATAACGTGGCACCCTTCTCTCCTTTGATTGGCTCATCCACCTCACCATCCCTCACTCCACCAATCAAACTAATCCACCTAGGCATCAAACTAGCACAACAAACACAAAAATTCT
Organism: Glebionis coronaria; assembly: GCA_025667525.1. Taxonomy (NCBI): domain Eukaryota; kingdom Viridiplantae; phylum Streptophyta; class Magnoliopsida; order Asterales; family Asteraceae; genus Glebionis; species Glebionis coronaria. The sequence goes on along the minus strand of JANFOE010000596.1, from coordinate 212,983 downwards.
AAGGTGGCGATCCGTGTGACCAAGGGGATAATTTCAGCCGTTTGATCAAGTTTTGGGAAGAAAGAGAAGAAAAGATGTATAATGAAGGGTCAAATTTCTCTCCGTGCTCATTAAGCTTCACACCAACAGTTTATAGGTTTGACTATAAAACCCCCATCATTCTGAAATTTTTGGAGTGCCATTTTTATTTTCTAGTTATTATGCTAACTAGTTTTTAAATTAATTGTATTTTTCTTTTTTTAAAGTATTGTAATCAGTTTAAATCATTAATAAAATTTTATTCAGTTTAATCTTGTCTCATTATTTATTTAATGTTTACTACAATTTACTCTTTAAACTGTTAGTTATAATAATGATAAAATTTATTTAATCAATTTAATTAATAATTTGTGTTAAATAAAGAAAGTAAAAGTGGATAGAAAACTTCCCCACTCGAAGTTTTTATTAAGTCTAGTTCGAATAGTAGTTTGTGGTTCGTGATTCGATGAGGTTCGGTTAGTGGTGTTGATGATTCGGAGGTTCTTTTGGTTTGAAAGGTGGTCTCGACTTGGTTAAAAGGGGGCTCAGCGCCTCTCCTTCTGCTCAAAGGATGTCGTCATCAGGTTTTGTTTACTTTTTATTTATGTGATTTATTTAATCTGTGTTTAAATTTATGTCTTGATCTGCTTTTGTTTGAGTCTGATATTATTTAAGATTTTTAGTGAGTTTATTGAATCTGTTTAATCTAAGTCTGTTATTTGCTAGTAGGTCTACGAGTTAGAAGTTATTTGGGTAATTGTTTAAGTCTGTTAAGATTTGTGTTGAGTTCTGATTTATCTGCTATGTTTAAAAGTTTTAAGTCTGCTTTAATATCTAAATTGCTAGTTTAATTTTGCTTAATCTGATTAAGGGTCTAGTGTTTGATTAGGATCCGAGTTGTACTATTGACTGTTGATTCTGCTTTATGTTTTATTGATTTTTGTTGAGTTTTTATTTGCTTATTAGACTTGCTTATTCTAGGTTTGATTCTGCTGAGTTAGTAGTGTTCTGATAATTGGTGTTTAGCTTTGTTGATTGTTTCATTAGTTACTTATTGATTATCTGATCTATACAAGCTTGCTCTTTGATTTGGCTTATATATTAGTATTTCTTTGCTGATATTAGCTTTGCTAGCAGATCCCTTTGATCTGCATAGTTACTATATTTACAAGTCCATAGCTGTTATAAGTCACTCCTGTGACGTTTTTATAAAGTTTGTTGTCTAAATAAAAAAATAATAATAAACAAAAAAATTGTCCTCCCAGGGACTCGAACCCCTGACCTTCTGTTCACTGCCCCAACGTGTTAACCATCTCACCTAGTTACTTGTTCTGTTTTTTTTGGGTAAAGGGGTGATTCCCCGGTAAAATATATTACACCAAAAAATCAGTTAAGTACAATGGAATGTGACCGTATGTCACATTAACCTCAAGCCAACACAGCTCGAACAGCCTCTACTCATATGACATGCCATATGAGAACCTAACAACCTCAACATAACCTATAACACCAATAGGAAAGAACCATCTAATCGAACATAAGCAAAACATTAAAACTAAATCAAGATGGACTGAGGGATCTCCCAAAGATGCGCAAAAATCATAGCATCCTTAGACTTCTTTAAACGACAAGACATAAGCTTCAACCGAACAGTAGAAACAATACCATCGACTACCTCCTGGACGGACTTCTTTACACCTTTAAACAAACGAGCATTTCTTTCACGCCAAATAAAATAAGCAGCAGCCGCCAGCACCAGTTTGCCAATGCAACTTTGCGACGTACTACGCTTAGCAATAGGAAAAAGCCTAGAAAAAATAGAGCCAAAATCCGGACCAGTCCCTTCAAGCCGAGCCATATGCATCACACTACTCCAAACCTGCTGCGAAAATGTACACTCAAAAAACAAGTGATCATGAGAGTCCGGTTGCGTACCACAAAGAGAGCATGAAGCATCCAGCGCACTATTTCTGTCCCAGATTGCCAAACAATCTTGTGTCTTTAACCGCTTCTTAAAAATCAGCCACATAATGAACGCATGTTTAGGAATACACGAACGAAACCACACCACATCAGCCCAAGGAACATCGTTGTCTCTAGGTCTAATAGAGTTCCAAACCTGGTTTACCGAAAAAAATGACATACTGCCATCTCCCAAACGCCATTGCAGGCAGTCAGCATCCTCCGAGAACACAGGCACTTGAATCATATGCAAACATGGATATTTAGTCAGCCATTCAGCCGGCCAAATCCATGTACCATCTTGAACATAATCCCGCACCATAGCAGCCCTGTGCAAGCCAGCCCGAGCAATATCACGCGCAGAAATAATATTGGCTATAGGACTAAATTCGCACCATTTATCAAACCAAAAGGACGTAGTCATACCATCACCAATCTTAGACCAAATATACTCACGGATAAGAGGACGCAGCAACAACAGCTTTCTCCATCCCCATGACAAAGAACCCCTATACGGAACCTCCCAAAAGTTCCATTTTTGAAGCTTATACGCATGAATCCACTGAACCCATAGCGATTCCTTTCGAGAAAGAAGCTTCCAAATATGAGACATCATGAGCGCTTTATTAAAATAATCAAGTCTCCGAATTCCAAGACCTCCTTCCTTTCTAGGCAAACAAACAACCTCCCATGACACCTTCGCTTTTCCTCTTTTCATGGCTCCTTGACACCATAAGAAACCACGTAAGATTTGCTCAATGCTTAAAAGCACACTAGATGGAATGATAAACACGGACGCCCAGTAAACATGAAAAGAACCCAAAACCGAACGAATAAGCTGAAGCCGACCCGCATTTGAAAGAAATTTATTCTTCCAATCGTTAACACGACATTGCACTTTATCAATTAATTCCTTGCAATCCCGAATAATAAGCCTCGACGAAACTAAAGGAACTCCAAGGTATTTCACCGGTAGACGATCTTCCTCAAAAGGGAGAACATTTAGAATAGCAAGCTTTGTGAAGTTGATAACATTGCAAAAATAAGCCTTACTCTTAGGCATGCTAGGCGCAAGCCCCGAAGCCTCTTTAAATTCCTCTAAAGCTTCCATAATAACCTTAGCCGACTCAACATCTCCATGAGCAAAAAGGAACAAGTCGTCTGCAAAACAAAGATTTATCAAGTTTAACTTTGAGCAGTACCGATGATATGTGAAACCGGCCGACTCACGCACCCTCCTATGCATCATAAGCGTGAAAACCTCCATCACAATAGTGAAAAGATAAGGAGAAAGCGGGTCTCCTTGTCTAAGACCCCGCTTCCCTTTAAAATAACCGTGAAGCGACCCATTAATGCAAATGGAGAATGAAGTAGAACACACACACTCCATTATCCAAGCGATCATACGATGATGAAATCCAAAACCAACAAGAGCTGCACGAAGAAATTCCCAATCAACGGTGTCATACGCTTTTTGAATGTCAACTTTAAAAGCACATCTCGGGGTACCACGATCCAAATGATAATTGTGCATAATTTCTTGAGTAAGCAGGATATTATCCGCAATATTTCTACCCGGGACAAACGCAGACTGATTAGGGCTAATCAACTTCTTTAAACTATTCTTAATCCGGTTAGCAAGAATCTTTGTAATACACTTAAAGAGCACATTACAACACGAGATAGGACGGTAATCATTCACACGAGCAGGAGCATGCACCTTTGGAATAAGAGCTATAATAGTGTGATTTAGCTCTTTAAGAAGAACACCATTCGTGAAAAACTCACCAACAGCCTTAGTAACATCATTACCAATAATCTCCCAAGTGTCTTTAAAGAAAGCCGCCGTAAAACCATCCGGACCAGGCGACTTTTCGTTACCCATCGAAAACATTGCATTTTTGACTTCGTTAGAACTGATGTTTCGGACCATATACTCAGCTTCAGTAGGATCCAATCGCGTGGTAAATAGATTATTAGTGTCAAACCCTCCAGTGCTTCCCGGCTGTCCCAGAAAGACTTTATAATGATCAATAAGAACATTGGGAACATCCTGATTTTGGACAACCACACCATTAGAATTCGTAATCACATCAATCCTGCTCCGACTTATCCTACTCTTAACCACCTTATGAAAATAAGCAGTGTTCGAGTCACCATCTTTTAACCAAGTAACTTTTGCCTTCTGTTTAAGAAATTTCTCCTCCACAAGAAGAGCATCATTAAATGCGGTTAAAATAGCAGCCTCCTGTTCACGAATACTCACATTAAACGGATCAGCATCAAGCTTTGTTTGAATCATGTCCAACTCCTTACGAAGGCCATCAACATTCGCGTGCAGATTTCCTTTATCAATCAGGAGCTTCCGAATGGGACGTTTCAGCATTTTAAGCTTCTTAACAACCTGGTACATAAGAAAACCTGAGACTCGATAATCCCAGCCATTACGAACCACCTCCTTGAACCTGTCATGACCAAGTAAAACATTAAAAAACTTAAACGGCTTCCTCTTTTCCTGAACATGAGCAGGAATAGCAAGAATAGCCGGCGCATGATCCGAAATTCGATACGGTTTAAAAACCGCATGAACCCCCAAAAACGCCTCCTGAAACTCAAAGTTAGCCATGACACGGTCCAGCTTACGAAGCACACCATCCAAACCATGAGGTTTCTGGTTCCATGTATACTGCAAACCAGTACAAGGCACGTCCATAATTTCCACCTGGTCCACACAATCTCTGAACTCTCGCATGGAAATATCCACCCTCGAAGAACCTGTGGAAGAATCCTCCAAAAATAAAGAGGCATTAAAGTCCCCAAGTAAGCACCATGGACGACCATTAATATAGTTCTTGTGCATACCCAAGTTACTCCAAAGCGTACGTCTCTGAGTATACCGATTAAACGCATAAACAAAGGAACAAAAAAATTCCTTCTTTTCAGCTTTGATCCAAATACGCGTATGCATAACTTGAGAGTCCTGATGGATAAGCATAACATCCACAGCAGAATGATTCCATCCAACAATTATACGAGTGCCCTTAGAACAAGACACAACGTTGGACATCCAGCTCCAATGAGAAAACGTATGTTTACAAAGACGATCGAGATTATGGTGAGCCGTATGCGACTCAAGAATGGCACAGACCGCTAGCTGATTTTCCGAAATAACCTGTTTAACCTCATTTTGTTTAGGGGTGAGGTTAAGACCCCGTATGTTCCAAGAACCGACATTAATCATGAGGAACTACCAGATAAGGAAGTGCTTGCCTCCTGTTTCTTATTTTCAGAACCTGCTGCAACATTTGGATTCTTTTCCATCTCAATAGATTCATCAATATCACTATCACTTTCATTAAGCAGCTGTACGTCTTGCTCCTGATTTTGCCGTCTTTCCTCATCCCCATCATTATCATCATCTTGATTTAATGCACTAAAAGAATTTTTCATAACCATGGGATCTTTACTTGCCCCCCTATTCTGAGCCTGCTCCTGTTTCTGACCATCAAGCGTAACAGCCTGTCTATCCGAGTCTTTCTTCTCAACCCTACGGTACTGCAGATTCAGAGGTGGTTTGGACAGCTTAATACCATCCACTTGCTTACCATTCTTAGATTTCTTCTTCTTCTTACGCACTTCAGTGAACCCCTCAGTATCCGTATTCTCTTTTGCAACAATCTTAGGCAGCTTAGGGCACTTTGCATCCACATGATCAAATATACAACAAGTAGCACACCGGGGCGGTGTCCACTCATATTCAATATCAATAGTTGCAAAGGAATGTCCTTCCTTATCACCTCTTGGAATTGCAACCACAAGTGTTTTCACCAGCTCTACATCAGCTCCAATTTCAACAAGAGCTCTCGCATAGGCACTTCGTCCCCAAGAATGCATGCACATGTTGCTAGTATAAGCATCAAGCATTAACGGCTTACCTATTTGAGTAGTAATAAGACTAAGACCCATTTCAGAATAGGCAACAATCGGCACGTGGTGCATCTTAATCCAGACCGGCACATGCTTGATTTCATCCTTCTTTAACACCGTATTAGGAGTCCACTCATTTAAGAGCAACGGAACGCGACGAATCATCCATGGTCCATTCTCCAATACGCTTTCCATCCCTTCCTTTGTATTAAACTGAAAAAGAAAAAATTCCTCATGCAATTGAATTCATTTCAGCCCATACTTTGCCCAGGTGTGCTTAACATAATTCTCCACCTGAGGATATGCAAGACGGTCTCCAATGAAGTAGCCATATAGAGTGTTAACAAACCGAGCATTAACAGATTCCACAGCTTCCATTGGAATAGCAACAGCAGCCCCATCAATCTTAATCTCATTCCTGAGTTCCTTGATTTTAACAGTGCGCTTGGTAGGTTTCTCATTCACAATAGAAGAAAACGATGGCTTATCAGCAACCACCGATTCCTTATCCAGGGTAATAGGTGAATCGACATTAACAGGTTCTTGTGAAGGAGTCATCCTCCTTGGCATAAACTTCCCATCAATATTCACTACCTTTGACGCAAGAGAACTATTTTTAACCGACTTAAGAATCCCCGAAATGTTGTTGCTCGAAGAAACCACATTTGAATTCATCTCTCAAAACAATCGATCGCCAAAGAAACGAAACCCTAACCCTAAACGATTAGGGTTTAAACAGCAACCAATCAAATCCGCCACAATAAATTCCCCTAAGGGAACAGCAATAAAATAATAATAAAATTAGGGCACCAAACAGAATAAACCCTAAACTAAAGCGATCTGATTAAGAAATAAAAAACCAATCCAACAACACGTCGAACTCGATAAAACTCAATTAAAATCAGAACAAATGAATCGTTTAATGCGAAAACACGATCACAAAGAAAATGGGATGATCGAAACCAAAGCCAAGATCTTATCACAATGTAGAAGGCAATAAACGAAACATCTATAACGAAAATAAATCGAGTGTTATCAAATGAATGGTGAGTAGATCAATTTAGCATATGAATTCACCATCAAAATCGCCCATAGTCAGAGAGTAGGGTTTATCCTTGTAAACCTTTTTTTAGTTACTTGTTCTGTTATAATCTTAGCTTTTCTTTTTAATATAGTTAGTATAGTAACTGTCAGTTTTGTTAATTAGTTAAATACAAGTTTTTGTTAGTTAATTTTAATTAAAAGTTTTTATATATTTACTTTTTTAAAGTTTTTAAAAAAAAAAAAAAAAACAAACAAAATAAATATTTTATTATTTTTAGGAATTTAAATTGTTTTTAAAATTTAGTTTTATATAGAATTAGTTTTTAAAAATAAATAGATTTTGTTTAGATAAATAGTTTTAGTTAAATATTAATTAGATTAAAATTTAGTTTTAAGTTTTATTTTTAAATTAGTCTTCAAAAAGTTTTATTTTGAATAGTGATAGGTGTGAAAACACCCATCCTTTTACCACTTATTTCTTGCTAAAACGAGACCAAAACGCGTATTTAATATCATTAGTTTGGAATTATGCGTGGCTTGTGTGTTTGTTGTGTTTTCAGAGCCAATTGGATAAATATTGAAGAAAACATGGGATTGCACAGGTTTTATCGAAGAAAAAGACTCAATACGAAGTCTATTGTCCAAGAGAGCAAAAGATTTAAAGTCAATGGGCATATTTGAAGATTTATCGAAGAAAAGGACCAAAGATGGAAGATTTGCATATGTCGAAAGAACTCAAGTCAATTAAACGAAGAAATTAAAAGATGAGTTGAATTTATTCGTCGACAAATCCCGAATCAGAATCGAAAACGTCAACTTTACTAAAAAGACGAGAAGACGAAAAGAAAGAAGAAAGCCACTCACCAACCAACCACTAGGCCTATAAATAGAAGAACCCTTCACACATCACAACTAGTTTTTTCATTTCCAGTTTTTCTTTCTTTTTCATTCGTAGGTAACCAACACCATTAAAGTGTTGGTGATTTTCATTTTTGTTGATTCACAAATCTTGTAAGTTTTAATCTTCTCTTTTGTTTACTTAACCTTAATCTTTCAATATAATCTTTCCTTTAATCTTGTTCATCTCTCTCTTTTTGATTCAAAGTCTTAAGTTCTTATTTGGTTGATTTTGATCTTTAAAAGTAAGTGAGTTTTGTGTTTTTATTGTTTTGGTTTGATGATTATGATTAGTAGATGATTAGTGGTTAAACTGGTTTAAGTTTTGGTTAAAAACTTGGTTGATTTTGTCTAAAAATCGTGTTATTTTATTTCCCTGTTATTCGTGTTCTTAAGTTTCCCAGATTCCGAATGAGCTCCAAACATTCCGGATGAAGCTTTTGTTTTAAACATTCCGAGTAAAGCATTTTTCATTCAGGTATTCCGAATCAAAGTGTTCATCCGGAATAATCAATATTCTGGATGAGTAGCTAAGTTCCGAACCAAATTTTCTTTTATTATTCCGAATCAGTTTTTCTTTAATGTTCCGAATGAAGGTTTTTGATTAAATATTCCGGATCAATCTAAATATTCCGAGTCAAATTATTTTATTCCGAACGAAGCATTTTTGTTAATTATTTCGGATGAGTTTTTATTCCAGATGAGCATAATATTCCGAATCAGTTGATTTACCTTTTTATTCCAAATCAAATTTTTTAATTCCGAACGAAGAAATTGTTCCGGATCAAGCAATATTCCGAATCAAGTAATTTCATTCAGTTGTTCCGAATCAGTTTTTTTGAATGTTCCGAATGAAGGATTTTGACCAAATATTCCGAATGAAACAAAATGTTCCGAATCAAAGTTTTGTCAAAATGTTCCGAATGAGCTATTATTCCGCATGAACCATATATTCCGGATGAGCACTATTATTCCGAATCAGTCTTTATTCCGAATGAGCATGTATTCCGAATGAGCATCAATTATTCCGAATCAAGTATTTTTCAGTAAGATTTATTTCACTGTTTCTGTCTTATTGTTTATTTATTTAATTTTAATTCAAGCTTGATTTAATTAACTGCTTTTAGTTTACTTTTATATCTTTTCACATTTAAATCTTTTTAGTAGAATAGAAAACCAATCCCTTTTTAGTAACCAAGAACAACTATTCTACTTTTAGCCGTGATCAATTCGAGAAGATACCGAGAACTTAAATTGAACCCATACAAAACCTATGTATCAAATGGCGCCGCTGCCGGCTCTTTTCGTAGAGATTTACGGAACTTTGTGAGAAATTGGATTTTGGGATCCGTTCACCGTGAACGTTACTTTTTCTTAAAAATTTTCAAAAACCTAAAAAATATAAAATTTTCAAAAATACAAAAAAAAATTAAAAAACATAAAAACCAAAAATATTTCTTGCTTTGTTAGTTCTTTTGCAGGTGTATGCGCACTCGATCAACGTCTTATCAAGAGCCCAAGACTCTCGATAACTTAGACATAGCCGGTGTACACAACAACAATAATAATCCACCTCAAACCAACATGAATAAAAACAACAATGAACCTCTACCGGACAACCGCCCGATGATCGAACTTTTGCAAGCACATGTAGAGGGAAACAACGAACCAATTGTCATACCCGCGATTGCAGCCAACAACTTTGAGCTCAAATCCGGCTTTATTCAAATGGTCTCTGCTCAACCTTTCTTGGGGCGTACCATTGATGATCCTCATGACCACATCAAAAGGTTCCTGCAACTCACAAATACGGTCAAATTCAATGGTGTTCCACAAGAGGTAATCCGCTTACAAATTTTTCCTTTCTCCTTAGAGGGACAAGCCCGACATTGGCTTGCAAAGGAACCGCCACAAAGTATTCTGACGTGGACGGACTTAGAGACCAAATTCATAAACTACTTTTTCCCACCCTCTCGTACTACCGCTTTGCGGAATGAAATTATTAATTTTGAACAAAAGTACGATGAAAGTTTTAGTGAATCTTGGGACCGTTTTAAAGACCTTTTAAGAAAGTGCCCACAACATGGTTTTACCAAAGTGCACCAAATTAATACTTTTTACAATGGTTTAAGCATGAATGACCAAGATTCACTAAATAGTGCCTCGGGGGGGTAATATTTTGGTTAAGTCTTCTAATGCCGCTTGGGATATTATTGAAAATAAGTCTAGAGTGCAAACCAAGAGTGTTCGGACCAATGCCGCTAGTGCTAGCACTAGTGACAACGACAAGAGACTTGACAAAATTACTTCGCTTCTTGAATCGCTTGCTACCCACACCGCTAACAACACCAAAAGCATCAATGCTCAAAACGCACAAGTCAATGCTGTAAGCCAACCATGTGAAATATGCGGGGGTCCTCACTCTTACACTACTTGTACCTCCACCCAAGAATATCCATGTGAGAATGTTAATGCATCATACGGTACCTATCCTTCGGCCGGCTATCAAGCACGTCCTCAAGGTGACCGCAACTTGCTCAGCTATCGCTCAAACAACTTTCTTTCCCCGCCCGGTTTTCCTCCACCCAATCAAAACCAACAAAAAAACCTTAACCGACCCAACCAAAACCAACCTCGAGCACCATACCAACCACCTCAAAGACAATCATATCCACCTCAAAATCCTACTCAAGTTTACCAACCCGCTCCTTACCAACCACCTGCTTATCAAGCACCTCCTCCTACTCAACCCACCGTTTTCAACCACGAGGTCGAAACGTACATGCGGACGAATGATGTGTTGGTGAAGAATCTGCAGACCTAGATTATTAATTTGAAGGGCGACTTGTTGAAACAAGGGAATGATCTTAGAGCCGATATGCGAAACTCTTTGAGTAGTCAAACGAATGACCTAAGGGACATGATGGCTGGTTTCTTCCAAGGTAATCAAACCTCTTCTTTGGGTACTCTTCCGAGTAACACCGTTGCTAATCCAAGAGGGGAGATGACAGCAATCACCACTCGCAGTGGAAAAGGTACCAAGGAACCCGAGCTTCCTATACCTACACCGGTGATTGTGACAAAGGACAACGAGTCACCTACTCATATTCCTCAACCTTCTACTTCCCCAATTCCTTCACCTCTTACTTCTACCCCTCCACCACCCAAGGATGTGAGTGATCCTACAATCCCAAAGCTTTCCTCTTCTTCCGATATACCTTATCCCTCAAGGTTGAGGAAAGCGAAGCTCAAAAGCAAGGACGATATTCAAGTTTCAAACTTTCTTAAAATGTTTAAACAATTGAATTTCAACATCTCCTTCGCTGAGGCTCTCGCTCACATGCCTAAATATGCGAAGATGTTTAAAGATCTTCTTAGTGACAAGGAAAAGCTTCTTGATATTGCTAATTCCCAACTTAACGAGAATTGCTCTGCAGTGCTCTTAAGGAAATTGCCAACCAAACTTGGTGATCCGGGTTGCTTCTTAATCCCTTGCAACTTCCCGGGAGTAGAGAATTGCATGGCCCTAGCCGATCTAGGTGCTAGTATCAATTTAATGCCTCTAAGCGTTTTGAAGCAATTATCTCTCCCTTAGCTAGTCCCCACCAAAATGACTTTGGAATTAGCTAACCGTACGGTTGCTTATCCAGTGGGGATAGCCGAAGACGTTTTTGTAGGAGTCGACAAATTAAATTTTCCCGCCGATTTCGTCGTAGTCGACTACGAGATGGACCCTCTGGTTCCATTAATCATTGGTCGTCCATTCTTGAGGACCGGTCGCACTCTCATCGATGTAGAAGCGGGTGAGCTTATCATGAGAGTTGGTCATGATCAAATTGTCTTCAACATGGGTAAGATTTCTAAACAGCCTTATTCATACGAGAGTGTTAATTGTATCGACGTTCTTGATGAGGCTTATGAAGAACACTTTAATGATGCTTGTAAAAGTAATCGTGCCACTCCTCCCAATGTTGAGACCGTTGCCTCCCTTGCTCCATCACTAACTCCATTTGGAGAAAGTGATTTCCTCCTAACTGAATTTGAAGCAAGTTTAGAGGATGTGGATTTAAAATATGACTATTCTCCCACCGATTGGGAAGAAGACATTCGTACCATTGAGAAACTTCTAAATGAGGACCATATTTCTCCACCATCTCCCAAGGATATTGCTATCGATGAACCGAATTTGACTACGCCTTCCATCGAAAATCCTTTGGATTTTGAACTTAAGGAGTTACCGTCCCATCTCAAGTACGTGTTCCTTGAAGACAAGAAGAAGTCTCCCGTCATCATCGCTAAGGACTTGAAAGAAGAAGAAAAATCTCGCCTTATCGCCGTGCTTAAAGATCATAAGAAGGCAATTGCTTGGAAAATTTCCGATATCCGCGGAATTGATCCAAACTTTTGTACTCACAAAATTCTCATGAAAGATGACTTTAAAACCGCAATCCAAAGCCAAAGAAGGGTTAATCCTCGAATTCATGACGTCATCAAACAAGAGGTTATCAAACTTCTAGATGCCGGAATGATTTACCTTATTTCAGATTCGCTATGGGTAAGTCCCGTCCATTGTGTGCCAAAAAAAGGCGGAATAACCGTTGTTCCCAATGAACACAACGAGTTGATTCCTACTCGTCTCGTTACTGGGTGGAGAGTTTGTATCGACTATCGCAAACTCAATGATGCCACGAGAAAAGATCATTTTCCTCTTCCTTTCATGGATCAAATGCTCGAGCGTCTAGCGGGTAATGACTATTACTGCTTCTTAGATGGTTTCTCCGGGTACTTTCAAATTCCCATGATCCCAAAGACCAAGAGAAAACCACATTCACTTGTCCCTACGGAACATTTGCTTACAAACGCATGCCTTTCGGCTTATGCAATGCTCCTGGGACGTTCCAAAGGTGTATAATGGCTATCTTCTATGACATGGTTGAAGAAACTATGGAAGTCTTCATGGATGATTTCTCGGTTTATGGCGATTCTTTCTCTACTTGCCTTGCCAATTTAGAACGTATGCTTAAGCGGTGTGAAGACACTCGCCTTGTTCTTAATTGGGAAAAATGCCATTTCATGGTAAAAGAGGGCATCGTGCTAGGACACAAAATCTCCAAAGCCGGTCTTGAAGTGGACCGTGCTAAAGTCGATGTTATTGCAAAATTGCCTCCACCTTCAACCGTGAAGGGTGTGAGAAGTTTTCTTGGTCATGCGGGCTTCTACCGTCGATTCATCAAAGATTTTTCTAAAATCGCTCGCCCGATGACCCACCTCTTGGAAAAAGATACTCCTTTTATCTTTTCCAAAGAGTGTATTGAAGCCTTCAACCTTCTTAAGGATAAGCTAACTAAGGCACCGGTCTTGGTTACCCCTAACTGGGAGCTGCCTTTCAAGTTGATGTGCGATGCTAGCGACTTTGCTATTGGAGCGGTTTTGGGCCAAAGAGTGAACAAACACTTCCAACCGATCCATTACGCTAGCAAGACAATGACAGGGGCTCAATTGCATTACACGACAACCGAAAAAGAGCTTTTAGCTGTTGTCTATGCTTTTGAAAAATTTCGCCCCTATCTTGTCCTTTCCACCACCATCGTATATACCGATCATTCCGCGTTGAAGTACTTGTTAACTAAACAAGATTCTAAACCAAGACTTCTTCGCTAGGTTTTGCTACTTCAAGAATTTAAAATCGACATTCGTGATAAGAAGGGAGCCGAAAACCTAGCCGCGGATCATCTCAGTAGACTTGAGGATCCTTATCAAGGGGATCATCCGAACAAAGAGATCAATGACTCTTTTCCCCTTGAGACCTTAATGTCTATCAACTCGAATTTTGATGAAACCCCGTGGTTTGCGGACATTGCAAACTACTTGGCGGGTGGAATTCTCATCGACGGGTTAACATCCCAACAAAAGAAGAAGTTCTTTAAAGATATTAAGACTTACTTTTGGGATGACCCGTATCTCTTCAAACAATGCGCTGATTTGATTATTCGCCGATGCGTTGATGGACCGGCAGCTTTAGACATTCTCGAAGCTTGCCACAAAGGACCCACCGGTGGTCACTTTGGTCCCAACTTCACCGCTAAGAAAGTGTTTGACTCGGGATTTTATTGTCCCTCCATTTATCGTGACGCTCACGAGATGGTGAAAAATTGTGATGCTTGCCAACGACAAGGCAAGATCACACATAAAGATGAGATGCCTCAAAATTTCATAGAAGAATGTGAAATCTTTGATGTATGGGGTATCGACTTTATGGGGTCATTCCCTTCATCTAAAGGAAACAAATACATCCTTGTAGCCGTTGACTACGTTTCTAAATGGGTTGAAGCCAAAGCTTTACCCACTAACAACGCAATGGTGGTTTGTAACTTTTCGAAGTCGCTATTCGCTAGATTCAGTGTGCCTCGTGCCATTATTAGTGATCGCATGACTCATTTTTCCAATGATCAATTCGCAAGAGTCATGGCTAAGTATGGTGTAAATCATCGTCTTTCCACCGCATACCACCCACAAACTAATGGGCAGGCGGAAATATCTAACCGAGGGTTAAAGCGAATTCTTGAACGAACCGTGGGAGAGCATCGTGCCTCATGGGCCGATAAACTTGATGATGCTCTGTGGGCTTTCCGTACCGCATACAAGACTCCGATTGGTTGCACACCATATCTTCTCGTGTACGGGAAAGCATGCCACCTCCCCATTGATTTGGAGCACAAGGCTTACTGGGCCTTGAAGTGGGCTAATTTCGATATCAACAAAGCCTGTGACCTACGCAAAATCCAACTCAATGAGCTCAATGAACTCCGGAATGAGGCTTATGAAAATTCCTTGATCTATAAGGAAAGGACTAAGCTCATTCACGACTCTAAGATTAAAAACCGAGAGTTCCAAGTTGGAGATAAAGTTTTACTCTTTAACTCTCGGTTGAAAATCTTTTCGGGCAAGCTAAAATATCGTTGGTCCGGCCCATTCACCATTGCCCAAATTTTTCCATATGGTACTCTCGAGCTCGCTCAACCTAATGGACCTAATTTTAAGGTGAATGGCCAACGAGTGAAGTTGTACTTTGGTGAGGACATCTCTCATGAGAAGATTCCATCCCTCACTACGTTTCCCATGAACTAGTTTTGGGCCGAGTCAGGCTCGTAACTCGGTTATCAAAAACAAGCGCTCCTCGGGAGGCAACCCGAGTATCTATCCCTTTCCGTTTTACCTCCTAAGTGTAGGGGGGCCTATATAGGTGTTTGTGTTTGTGTGGTGATGTGATTACAGGGATGAATGCACTTTTGGAACCTTTGAAGAACCGTGCTCCCGTGTTATCCGCAATCCGGTTCTATCTCTCAACTATCGTGATTCAGTTTTCTTCATACTCACATTTGAAATTGATCACTTTAGTCGTCTCTTCCTTAACTTGATTTAACCAACGTGCACAATGTCATAAGTGTAGGGGAGACTTTTCCTACATGCTTAAACATTGAGGACAATGTTTATATTAAGTGTGGGGGGGACTTCTATCGAAGTTTTAAGTGGACTTTTCCATTAAAATGCCTTCATTTAACCGGAAAATCATCTTTTTCAGCATTTTTCAAATTTTTAATTAACTTTGGCCATATAGTCGTAATTTTTAAATTTTTATCGTTGCTTTCATATGTATATATCCCACAATAAAGTCAAAAATATTAATAAAGTGGTGTAGCTAGTTTTGATGTCTTTGGCATATTAGGCCCGTTGCGATTATTTTGACTCAACCCGAATAGACTTACCCAAGTTTATTCTAGCAAGTATCCTTAACCATGTAGACCTTAATTGGTTTATTAGGCTAAGCATCCACGAGTCTCATTACTTGAGATTTTAAATTGTGGAGAACGAGAAATGATAGAGCCAATTATAAGTCGGTATTCTTGCACAAGCATACTTGGTGTGATTATAAGCCTATTCTCCCATCACTTGCTAATAATTTATCTGCAATAAGTAAGGTCGTTCGATTTTATTGAATAACTTAGCTTCTAGCCCAAGATCGTTTAAAAGTTTCTCGGTAATGATAAGAGTTCATAGCCAAGGCATAACTTATGAAGCGGGGCGCGAAGATTGGCGAGTCCGAAAAGGCCCTAACAAGACATGAGGATTCCATTTTATTGCTAAATATCCAAGGTGACGTGAAAAGCATTATTCCCAAAATCAATATGAAGGATCAAGACTCACGACGAAAAGCAATCAACTGCCATAAAGATCATGGAGAAGTCTATCCGAAAAGACACTAACAAGGTATGAGGATAAATAGATCCAAGTCCGAAAAGGAGGCGGATCGTTGTATCTCAAAATCCCAATTAACGATTGAAGAAATAATGATGAAGTCGTGGTCAACAAAGTTGGAGTATCCCTCAAAAGTCTCCAAGTGAAGAAACTCTATTAACGAAGAGAAGACCATTATCTCAAGAACGTCTCTCAAGATATGAAGTATGAAGTACATGCCAAATATCGGCCCGAGAAAGGTCTCAAATCGTGAAGCGAGTTATGCCAAGATATGAACTTTTTGATATCCTGAGAAGCAGTTTTAAGAGATTTTTTCCTTTAGCTAACTATTAATCAAATCGTCCTACTTTGCTTTCAGCCTAAATAAACTATCGCAATAAGTCCAAAAATGCATCTTCGTGATCATTCTAAGACAACAAAAAAATATAAGAGATACACCTAGGAATAAGGGAGTTTAAGCATATAATTAAGCCATGTGTGTAAGTGTGTGTTTTGCTAACTTATAATAACAATGATCTTGTTTTTAAGCTTAGTTTGGGGAACGTGAAACTTGAGGGTGATAAATCTTCGCAGCACCGAAGCCCTAATGTAAGTCTTAGGTCTCGTTGCAAGTTATTTCCATGTAGCTATTTTCGAGTGAAAATGGTTTTCTATCTCTTTTGTTTCATTCAAGCTTTTATATATCTCTTTAGTAGTAGTGGTTATTGTTAATAAGGCCAAGGTTGATTGATTATGAGAAAAGTGTAAAATTGATTTATCACTATGCATTGCATGAGGGCATGGTAATGGTTAAGTGTAGGGGATTTGATAGGTTTGAAAACACCCATCCTTTTACCACTTATTTCTTGCTAAAACGAGACCAAAACGCGTATTTAATATCATTAGTTTGGAATTATGCGTGGTTTGTGTGTTTGTTGTGTTTTCAGAGCCAACCGGATAAATATTGAAGAAAACATGGGATTGCACGGGTTTTATCGAAGAAAAAGACTCAATACGAAGTCTATTGTCCAAGAGAGCAAAAGATTTGAAGTCAATGGGCCTATTTGAAGATTTATCGAAGAAAAGGACCAAAGATGGAAAATTTACATATGTCGAAAGAACTCAAGTCTATTAAACGAAGAAATTAAAAGACGAGTTGAGTTTATTCGTCGACAAATCCTGAATCAGAATCGAAAACGTCAACTTTACTAAAAAGACGAGAAGACGAAAAGAAAGAAGAAAGCCCACTCACCAACCAACCACTAGGCCTACAAATAGAAGAACCCTTCACACATCACAACTAGTTTTTTCATTTCCAGTTTTTCTTTCTTTTTCATTCGTAGGTAACCAACACCATTAAAGTGTTGGTGATTTTCATTTTTGTTGATTCACAAATCTTGTAAGTTTTAATCTTCTCTTTTGTTTACTTAACCTTAATCTTTTAATATAATCTTTCCTTTAATCTTGTTCATCTCTCTCTTTTTGATTCAAAGTCTTAAGTTCTTATTTGGTTGATTTTGATCTTTAAAAGTAAGTGGGTTTTGTGTTTTTATTGTTTTGGTTTGATGATTATGATTAGTAGATGATTAGTGGTTAAATTGGTTTAAGTTTTGGTTAAAAACTTGGTTGATTTTGGCTAAAAATCGTGTTATTTTATTTCCCTGTTATTCGTGTTCTTAAGTTTCCCAGATTCCGAATGAGCTCCAAACATTCCGGATGAAGCTTTTGTTTTAAACATTCCGAGTAAAGCATTTTTCATTAAGGTATTCCGAATCAAAGTGTTCATCCGGAATAATCAATATTCCGGATGAGTAGCTAAGTTCCGAACCAAATTTTCTTTTATTATTCCGAATCAGTTTTTCTTTAATGTTCCAAATGAAGGTTTTTGATTAAATATTCTGGATCGATCTAAATATTCCGAGTCAAATTATTTTATTCCGAACGAAGCATTTTTGTTAATTATTCCGAATGAGTTTTTATTCCGGATGAGCATAATATTCCGAATCAGTTGATTTACCTTTTTATTCCGAATCAAAATTTTTTTATTCCGAACGAACAAATTGTTCCGGATCAAGCAATATTCCGAATCAAGTAATTTCATTCAGTTGTTCCGAATCAGTTTTTTTGAATGTTCCGAATGAAGGATTTTGACCAAATATTCCGAATGAAACAAAATGTTCCGAATCAAAGTTTTGTCAAAATGTTCCGAATGAACTATTATTCCGCATGAACCATATATTCCGGAAGAGCACTATTATTCCGGATCAGTCTTTATTCCGAATGAGCATCTATTCCGAATGAGCATCAATTATTCTGAATCAAGTATTTTTCAGTAAGAGTTATTTCACTGTTTCTGTCTTATTGTTTATTTATTTAATTTTAATTCAAGCTTGATTTAATTAACTGCTTTTAGTTTACTTTTATATCTTTTCACATTTAAATCTTTTTAGTAGAATAGAAAACCAATCCCTTTTTAGTAACCAAGAACAACTATTCCACTTTGAGCCGTGATCAATTCGAGAAGATACCGAGAACTTAAATTGAACCCATACAAAACCTATGTATCAAATAGTTTAAATATTAAATAGTTTTGTTAAAATTTGTTTAATTAGAATTTTTAATAGTGAAAAAGTAGTTTTAATTAAATACTTCCTTTTTAATTAGATTAAATAGTTTTTAATTAAATAGTTTTTAGTTTTAAAATACCAAACAAAGTTTTATTTACCAAGAAAAATTAATCTTACGTTAAAATTGGATATCAATTCGAGTCGAGTCGAGGAACGAAAAATAGACATAAAAAGAATTGAAAAATTCATACATTAATAACATGGTGCAATACTTACAAAAATCCAAAGCATTAATCGAAGGGTTCAATAAGTTCCAAATACGCCAAGTACCCAGGGGGAGAACAAGAAAGCATATGCGCTTAGTAAAATAGCATCTAACAGCTTCGCACACCTATCAAAACAAGTCCTGGTGGAAATTCTCAAAGACAAGTCAATTAAAGAGCAAGAGGTCACGTCGGTCGTAGAGGAAGAAGGCCCTACATGGATGACGCCGATTGTGGATTATTTGACGAATGATTCACTCCCGCATGACGAAAACGAGTCACGACGAGTACGAAGACGTTCGAGGCAATTCGAAGTCAGAGATGTGGTCCTTTACAAGCGATCATTCTTCCAGCCATGGTTAAGATGTGTTGGGCCACGCCAGGCGCAACACATCATTAGTGAAATCTACGAGGGGTCATGCGGCATGCACGCAGGACCAAGGTCCGTGGTAGCAACAACGTTGCACAACGGGTACTACTGGCTAACTATACATACAGACGCGCGAACGCTTATTAATAAATTCCATGACTGCCAGGTGCACAGACCAGTACCTCGGCAGCCCCAGGAAGAGCTCACGTCGATCACCTCCCCTTGGCCATTCTTCAAATGGGGAATAGATATTGAGGGACCTTTTCCCGTAGCCACGGGGGGAGTTAAGTTCCTCATAGTCGTGATGGATTAATTCACAAGATGGATTGAGGCGAAGGCAGTCGCAACGATCACGGGGAACCAGGTGAAAAGGTTCGTATGGGACAACATAGTATGTCGTTTCGGACTGCCCGGTGAAATAGTCTCTGATAATGGAAAGCAGTTCGCGGAGAACCCATTCAAAGATTGGTGCGCGAAGAATGGAATACATCCACTGTTCACATCGGTCGCCCATCCACAAACGAACGGAATTGTGGAAAGGGAAAACAGGAGTTTAGGGATGGCATAAAAGCACGATTGGGGAACACAATAGGAAGTGAGTCGATGAGTTGTCGCATGTTTTGTGGGCACATCGCACGATGATAAAGACAGTCACGGGTGATACCCTTTCGCCTTAACATATGGTACAGAGGCAATCATTCCGGCTGAGATCGGATTGCAAACACTCCGTACAGCGGAGGTAGACATGGTCAATAACAACGATGAGCTGCGATTGAACTTAGACATAATCGAGGAGCGACGAGAGTTAGAAGCAATCCGCGAAGCTAAGTCAAAAGCAAAGATGAAAGGCTACTATGATGCTAGGGTGCGCAAGACCTCCTTCAGACCAGGTGACTTTGTGTATCACTCAAACCCGGCCAGTCGCGCTGAGAATACAGGAAAACTTGGACCTAAGTGGGAGGGACCTTACATAGTGACAGATGCATTAAGGAATGGCGTGTATCGGTTGCGTGACATGGATGGCCGCGACCTACAAAGGCCTTGGAAAATATGCCATCTAAAGAAGTGCTACCTTTAGCGGCGGATTTCTTAAATAAATGTATTGCTTTTTCTTTTATTTCGTGTATTACAACTTGCAAAACATTAATAAATTGTCGTGGTACCCAGCTAGTTCCATGACGCATTCTGAAAACATTTCTTTTTTGTCATACATATTCTTTTTTATTTATGTCTTATATCTTGCATCTTGGCGCACGCGTGCACAACGTTTCCAGGAGAAAATAAGAGGAATGAGCCTACCCTACTAATTAGACTCATCGAGTAAGTGGGATGCAACCCCATCGACCATGGATCTTGTATCCTTGTTAGGCCCCTTGCTATTTATGACGTCGTAGCAAGTTATACAGCCAGTAAACTCTGAGACTGTTAAGACACAAACGTGCGCACCTAACAATTGGCCAGTCTCACATGAACGTCCTTATGGTAGTAGCGGTATACCACACGTAATGAGCTTCTGAAACCCATATGAACCATTCTTGAGTTTACATTAACTCATTCATCAAAGTCGTGTTACAAACATTAAGCACACTTATCATACGTCAAAAACTATTGTTTGTTACAAGCAAGAGTGAGCATTTGCGCATCACAAAATAAGCAACACGTTTACAAATCAGCAGAGTGGTTGGTAAGCAAATGGGTCTCGGATGATGGCCTCTTCAACTTCAGCAGCGGTGGGCAGTAAGCTGTAGCGCGATGGTCCCTTAAGCTCTTCTCCATTCGGTCCAATGTGCGAGAGTCCATATCTAGTAGTGGCAGTTGCAACACATGAATGAAGGGCGCAAGAAGGGCCGCGCCAATGGATGGTGCAGCCTCTATGTTCGAAAGGGCCCTTTTATCAGCAGCACGGCTCTCATGGGCTGCGAGCACCTCGGATAGTGGAACTTACTTCTCAACCCTGAATGGATCAAGCACGTCCTTAGGATGCACAAATATAGGTACTGTCAGCTGCTCCATGGACGGTTTAAGATGGAAGTCTGGCAACGTTTCTGCGCCCTCCGCTTTATGGCAAGCCAGTGTAAGGCTCTCCATCACCACTTCTAATAGCACCTCATGGTCCTTACCCTCTAAGACAAATGATGGAAGTGGGCAGGCTTTCATATCCTGCAAAGCTGTTGTCAGGTTGGAGTTAGCCTTTGGGTCATAAAAGGATACCTCTACTAGTTCTTTCTTCGGTAATTTGGCCTCGTGTGATTTCACCAAACCCCTGGAAGTACACTCGTTAATCGAAGCTATCACTACCTTGGAAAAAGAAGTTCGCAAGGAGGGGCATTCCAGGGCACGCATCGTAGCTAAACACAATTCATGGCACATTAACCATCGCTTCTCAGCCACTTCCTTCATCAAGCGGGGATACAGGGCTTCATCAAGCTCTAAGCTTAGCCTCTTTAACTGACCGCTGAGGTCGCTCACGTCTTCCTTCACCTTGGCGCCCAATGCGTCAACATCAGCTACAAATTTGTTTTTTCCTTCTTCGAAGGCCCCCATGGAAACCTGGTTGGAGGCCTTTAGCTGGTTGAGTTGGGTGCGCTCTTCATCCAGAGCGCTGGATAGCCTGTCCCTTTCCTATGTTAAAGAATGAAGTAGGGCTGCATCCTTTCTACCTCTCTCGATCTCCTGGTTAATCTTTGCTTGCATATCCCTCAGTGCGATGTACTTTTCTTCAGCTAGTTGCCTTAGTTTTTCCTCCGTGGTGCGGACTTGGGCAGAGAGCTCTAGGAATCTCTTTTTGAGATGTAACGTTAGTGTCACATGCTGCGCTGCTAGGTAGCTGGCTTCATCGGCCTGGACAGCATCGCTCATTCCTTCCAATTTTTCTGCGCGGCCAGGGGCACAATGTTATCCAAGAAGCTTGCACAGTCAAAAGGTGCTTGTCAAGTCAGAAGATGCAGGCAGTTCCCAGCTGGGAGCAAAGACAGGGTATTGAAGGAATGCACTTCCCCCTGCTAATGAAGTTTCCTTGTGGGGGAAGGCGTGGTCTCAGCTTTCAAAGAAGACTTCTCTGGGTCGTCGCTGATACATAGGAATGGTGGTAAGATACAAGTGACAGAAGACATCATGGAACGTACACTACGAAGGTGTGGGAAGAGTTTTACCTTAGGTTGATGGTGACTGGAGGAGTGCGAGGGGGAGTTTTCGCGAGGTTCTCCTCGAACTCTTCTTCGATTGTGCGCGCCCCCGTCCAGGAGGGACTGGCCCCGGTGCGCACAGCTTTACGAGAAGCTGTTGGGGGGCTTCTTTGTCTCTTCCCCAGGGTAGATGTGTCTTCTTCATCAAACTCTTCTTCGCATTCCTCATCATCCGATGACAGCGATGAGCTGAGGAAGGGCGGTGGTAGATGTTGCACTACTGGTGGCTGTTGTGCTACTAGTGGTTGTTGTGCTGCTGGTGGAGGGGGTGGCTGATCCGCGCCTGTGTCATCATCTTCTTGGGCAAGGGATGCCTCTCCAACTTCCATGTCCATTGTGTTCTGGTGGGCACGGTCTGGGAGGGATTCCTCATTTTCTCTCACAGGACGAGAGTACACCATCAAGTCTTCCGGGAATGCGCCACGAACGAGCTCCAAAAGATCCATAACTGCGCAACACGAAAACAAACAAGCAGAAGGATAAAAGTTAGTTTCTTGGCACAGGTAGGAAATTACAGAATGCTACAATGGATTTGAGGAAGAACCACTAACCCTGGCCTTCCTGGGTGCAGAAGACGGGTATCCTGTCTGTACCACAATATGGTGCGCGGCTTAGTCCAAGGGTGACTAGCACACTCTCTGGATACGGCTGTACGGGGATACGATTGTTGTTTAAAGTCTCCGTGTCTTCAGGATCATAGGAGTGGCAGACAGGAAAGGGGTCTTTCATTACCATCTCGGGGGTCAGAAAAGGAAAGTGGAAAGGGAAGACGGCGTCGTCAAGCCAGAAGAATCTGTCGTTCCAGTCTCTTAGGGAGTCCACTTTTCCGTTATAACATTGCATTCCACCTTTCCGTTTCGCAAAAGACACCCAGCCATTGGCTAATTACCACTGGTAGAATACACGGAAGAGGTCTACGGTGGGCTCTATGTCTAAGGTGCGGCAGTTTATTTGGAAATTTGAAATTTTTGCCACCCCTATGCAATGCAATTGAGAGACATGGGTCTCATAATGCATCAACTCTCTAAGAAGGAAGCGTGACATGGGTATGCGCTGGTTTGCATAGTCAAAGAACTGGGTGTACACCCCTATCTTTCCCGCGGGTGCCTGACTTATATTATGTCGAGGGTTAGGAACTCCAGGGTGCAGATAGTTTGGTATATAGAACTCTGTGGTGAATTGGTCTAGTTGCTCTATGGTCAAGGTTGGCGTAATAGCGGATAACTGTTTCACCATGGTGCTATATGTGTCAAATGATGGTCGTGCGGATTACCTTCGCTGAAAGTCTGGTGGTGATGGCGTGTGTTGAAGACGTTAATGAAGGATTGCGAGATTTTTGAGTGGTAAACAGTCAAAAGGAGGCGTCAAGGGTATATATATACCTACTAATTTACTGTTCACGGTTAGATGTGTGCCACGTGTTTCCTACTTGCTTGATCCAAGGGTAGAAGTTGGAGGGGTAACTATGACGTGGCAGGCGCTTTTTCCAGTTACCAAGTAGGTTAGGTAAAAGGGGGGGTGAATGTCTTCTTGGCGGGAATGTTTGAAATCTTTGTCATATTTGGACTATGCAAAGGGTCTTGTTGATTTATAGTCTAGTAGCCGCGGTTGGAACCTGCGACCACTAGACTGGGGGGACATGATGACGTATAGTCTCTAGTTGGGCTGGATAGCCCGACCCACGGGTACTACCCGCATCCATCAGGGATGGATTAATGGCTTGTGCGATGTGCGCGCGTAGACCAGTGGGCCCGGTAAGCCGTTGTCGCACATTAGGTTAATTACTTAACCAGGTCCTTGACGCAGTGCGGCAAGATCAGACAAGAGTATAATCTATCATATAGATATATTCGCCTAAAGTGAACAGATATACACTTGCCTTGGTTATACGATAAAAATCAAGCTAATTTAGGTCATTATCTCTTCCTTTGGCCACAAGAGTAGGAGAGCCCAGCCAGGACTCTCTCGGGTATAAAAGGAACCTCATAGGTTCCACAAAGGTAAGATACACACAATACCCTAAACACTACCTACTCAAATTGATTACTTACTCTCACGCTGGAGTCTAATCGTGGGTCATAAACCCACGGTAAGCCTAACGGTGTCTGTTTAGTGCGCAGGGTCCTCAAAGTAAGTTTCACTTGGTGCATGAGTCGGAGTCCATAAGACCCTAAATTAAGCCTAATTTGGGTCAAGCTCGGTCTACCCTAACTTTTATATCAATATCAAGCATTAATTTGATGCCTTTTTCCATGTGGAAATCGCTATCGCTTCCGGCTCTTACTCCATCGAACATGTCCATCGAGATGGCCGATCATTCTACGATTCTCGCATGTGGAGTAGCCGAAGATGTTTTCGTTAAAGTGGGGAAGTTCTACTATCCCGTTTATTTTATCGTAGTTGACATCCCCGTGGATCCTCAAGTTCCTCTAATTTTACGTCGTCCATTTTTAGACACCTCGAGATCGCTTATCGATGTTCTTGCTAGAACAATCACTTTGAGATTCAACGAAGAGGAACTTTTTATAAACTCTACTCAAAACACGACACCTTCTCATGTTTATGCAATCGCTACCATCAACCACATTGACTTAGTCGATGTAGTTTGCGATGAGTTTTCACAAGAAGTGTTAGGTTTTTTCTGATAGTTCGTCAAGTGGCTCACTATTATGGATCCGATTCTTGCTAATTCTACACCAAATCTCACTCCATTCCAAGGAGGAGTTTTTATTTTGAATGAAATCGACAATGAAGATGAGGTGATTATTGGTAATGATACTCTCATTCCACCATTTCTTCCGCCGATGGAAGTTATGAGTGTTGAACAAAAATCATCAATTGAGGAACCGCCAATCCTTGAATTGAAAGATCTTCCATCTCACCTTGAACACACATTCTTGTAAGGTGATGACAAGTTTCCGGTTATTATTGCGAAAGATCTTTCCAATGATGAAAAAGCCGCACTTTTGAAAATTCTTAAAGCTCATAAAGGGGCAATTGCGTGGAAAATTTCCGACATTAAGGGAATTGACCCAAAATTTTGTACTCACAAGATTTTAATAGAGGAGGACTACAAACCCGCAATTCAAAGTCAAAAAAGGGTAAACCCCAAAATTCACGATGTCATTAAAAAAGAGGTCTTAAAACTTCTTGACGCGGGAATGATTTATCCTATCTTTGATAGCCCATGGGTGAGCCGAATCCATTGTGTCCCTAAGAAGGGAGGAATGACCGTTGTGACCAATGAGAACAACGAGTTAATCCCCACTCGTGTTGTGACCGGTTGGAGGGTGTGTATTGACTATCCAAAGTTAAATGACGCCACTCTTAAAGACCACTTTACCTTGCCCTTCATGGATCAAATGTTGGAGCGACTAGTGGGAAATGACTTCTATTGCTTTTTAGATGCTTTTTCTGGTTACTTTCAAATCCCTATCGACCCTCGTGATCAAGATAAAACTACGTTTACGTGTCCATATGGAACGTTTGCTTATCGTAGAATGCCTTTCGGACTTAGTAATGCACCGGGAACGTTTGACGGTGTATGATGGCTATTTTTCATGATATGATCGAGAAGTCAATGGAAGTATTCATGGATGACTTTTCGGTGTTTGGTGATTCGTTCACGTCGTGTTTATCCAATCTTGATAAAATGTTAAAACGTTGTGAAGAAAGCAACCTTGTGCTTAATTGGGAAAAATATCATTTTATGTGTAAACAAGGAATCGTCTTAAGGCACAAGTGCTCGAAAGCGGGGATTGAGGTAGATAAAGCTAAGATGACGTCATCGCCAAATTACCTCATCCTAAAACCGTTAAGGGAGTTAGGAGTTTCCTAGGCCACGCGGGCTTTTATCGACGTTTCATCAAAGACTTTTCGAAAATCACTAGACCTATGACACACCTTCTCGAGAAGGATGCTCCTTTTAACTTCAATGAGGATTGTGTTCGAGCTTTCGAAACTCTTAAGAGGAAACTTACCGAAGCTCCCATTCTTGTTGCTCCTAATTGGTAATTACCCTTTGAAATCATGTGCGATGTAAGTGATTATGCAATTGGGGCTGTTTTAGGGCAACGTCATGAAAAGAACTTTCCACTATCCATTATGCTAGCAAGACG
Source organism: Glebionis coronaria (assembly GCA_025667525.1). Lineage (NCBI taxonomy): Eukaryota > Viridiplantae > Streptophyta > Magnoliopsida > Asterales > Asteraceae > Glebionis > Glebionis coronaria. The sequence continues at coordinate 186,397 of JANFOE010000596.1, read as the reverse complement.
ATGACCGAGGCTCAAATGAAATACACTACAAGGGAAAAGGAATTCCTTGCTGTGGTGTATGCATTCGAGAAATTCCGACCTTATCTCGTCTTGACGAAAAGCATCGTGTATACGGATCATTCGGCTATCAAGTACCTCTTATCTAAGCTTGATGCTAAGCCGATATTTCTCCGTTGGATTCTCCTCCTCCAAGAATTTGATGTCACCATACTTGACAAAAAAGGAGCCGACAATCTAGCAGCCGATCATCTCTCTCGTTTAGAAGATCCTCACAAGGATGAGTTCGAGAACAAGGAAATCATCGAAACATTTCCTCTCGAGACTCTTGGTATATTGAATTCTAAGGACGACACCCCATGGTTTGCCGACATTGCAAATTACCATGCGGGCAACTTCATAATCAAGGGTATGACGACACAACAAAAGAGAAAATTCTTCCGTGACGTCAAGTTCTATTTTTGGGACGACCCTTATCTCTTTCGGGTTTGTGTGGATCAACTCGTTCGACGTTGTGTCTTTGGTACCGAAGTTTCTAACATCCTTAGAGCTTGTCACGAGGGACCCACGGGTGGTCACCACGATGCTAATCTCACGGCTAAGAAAGTGTTCGATGCCGGCTTCTTTTGGCCTACGATCTATCGTGATGCACACGCACTTGTGAAGTCGTGTGATTCTTGCAACGCCAAGGAAAATCGTCGCAAAAGGATGAAATGCCGCAAAACATAATTCAAGTGTGTGAGATTTTCGACATTTGGGGCATTGACTTTATGGGGCCGTTCCCATCGTCTCATGGTAACAAGTATATCCTCGTCGCCGTCGACTACCTATCTAAGTGGGTGGAAGCTAAGGCTTTGCCTACGAATGATGTTCGTGTGGTAGTGAAGTTTTTCAAGCAACTATTCTCTCGGTTTGGAACCCCTCGTGCTATTATAAGCGATCGTGGAACCCATTTTTGTAATGACCAATTCGAAAAGGTTCTAAAGAAATATAGGGTTACACATCGTCTTTTTACGGCTTATCATCCGTAAACCAGTGGGACGTGGGTGATAACACGGATTTGACGCTTCTGAGATGTCCTCTTTGTGAGTTGGTTCCAGATTCGCATGACCATTTATTTTTTGAATGTAATTATTCATCGCAGGTTTGGTTCCTGGCTCGTTCCCTTGCTGATATGGGGAGTGTTCCTCCTATGTTTGAAGACATTACAACATTTCTTCAGCCATATGCTAGGCATAGATCAGCTAAGAGTGTTATTGGAAGGATGGTTTTTGCAGCGGCGTGTTACTTCATATGGACGGAACGTAATAACCGTCTTTTTAAGAAGAGTAAGCGAACTCCGGCTGCCTTGTTTGAATGTATTATGGTGACTGTTCGTTTGAGGCTTATCACGTTCAGGTTTAAAAACACACGCGTGGTGACTGATATCCTTGCTCGTTGGAAGATGCCGAGCTCATTCAGATTTTATGGCTGATTGTTGCTCGCTTTATGTTTTGTAGTTATCACATATGGGGTTGTCCATATTGTGGGTAGGTTCAAGCTCAGCTTGAGGTTAATGTGGTACTTCAGCCACATTCCAGTGTACTTATTTGATTTGTGATTAATACCATTTACCGGGGTAAGCCCTTTTACCAAAAAAAAACCAGTGGGTAAGTCGAGGTTTCAAACCGAGCTTTGAAGAAGATTTTAGAGAGGTCGATTAGAGAAAACCGTGCTTCATGGTCTGACAAAATCAATGACGCTTTATGGGACTTTCGCACCACTTATAAGACACCTATCGGTTGTACTCCTTATAAGTTGGTTTATGGAAAGAATTGCCACTTGTCTATTGAATTGGAACACAAGGCATATTGGGCCCTAAAGCATGTCAACTATGACTTGAAGACCGCGGGAGATCACCGGAAAATACAACTTAATGAATTGGATGAAGATATTTCTCGGTAAATTGAAATCTTGTTGGTCGGGTCCTTTCACCATAACAAAAGTGTTTCCTTATGGGACCATCGAGCTAGCTCAAAATGATGGTCCTAATTTCAAGGTGAATGGACATAGGCTTAAGCACTACTTCGGTGGGGGGAAGTCCCTTCTTTGGACGACCTCGACCAAGTCACCTTCCCCAATGATAATTAGCATTGAGGGGATCGAGTCGAGCTCATGACTCGGTAATCAAAAACGAGGTTCCTCGTGGGGGAGATCCGATGCTTATCCATGTACATATTATCGCTTTCTAATGTAGTCAATGTGAGGGGATTTGTGCCCTTCCAACTCGTTGTCTCGTGGTTGTTTGTGAATGTGTTATCTAGATCATCATCATTGCCACGATTGAAGACTCTCGTGTTCGTTTACGTGAGCCTCGATCGTTTTCTTGAGAGTTTTTCATGAATCCATGACATATCCTTTATTGTTCTAACAATTATCTTTTAGCATAATTCATAAACGGCTTTAGTTATATTGTTGATCACCCTTTCCATGCTAGATCCTAAGATTCGACTCTTCGTCTCTAGTATCGGGGTGCTCCACCTTTAGACTAGAAACGTTGAGGACAATGTTTAATTTTAGTATGGGGGTGAATAGATACTTGCCTTGCTAAACCCTCACGTTTTCCAACTTTCATCGTTTTGTTTTGTTTTGTTGCAAATAAGGCTAAAAATGGCCAAATTTTAAAATTTTTTTTAGTTTTCATAAGTATTTTTTTAGACACGAATGTATATTTTCCGATGGGTAGAATAAGAGTTAATTTTTGACTTGATGGGATTTTGGAGCCCTTTACATTCCTTAACCCGGTTGAATCAAGTTTTGCTAGACTTTTATATAGGGAACTTTAAAACGCGAAAGTCTTAGCTCATACGGGTTAAGAACAAGAACTTTTTGCAAGTTCCTATAATTGATCCTAGAAAGTTACTTATCAAAGGAACTTTAAAATGCATTCTCTAAACTTGAAAAAGTCTAAGAAAGTGCAAGATCCTATAGGTGACTTGAAAACCCAAAACTTTGATTTGATATAGTCTTAATGAAGCTAATCCAAATTTGGCTTAATTTTGACTTGCATGGCTAAGTATTCACGAGTCTCTTTAATTAGAGGTCTTTAAATAGTGAAGAACGAGAAGTGATAGAGTTAGACAAGTGATCATGTTAAACGTAGAACATGAAAATGTTCTTTCAAAAACTCATATGTTTTTAATTTTGGCTTTTTCTCCCATAAGATCAATGCATTAGGAATAAATTAATTGCAATAAGTAAGGTCGTACGATTTGAAGGTTACTTAGCTTCTAGCCCAAGATCGTTTAAAAGTTGCTCGTGGTTGAATAGAGTTCATAGCCAAGGCATAACTTACTGAAGCGGGACGCGAAGATTGGTGAAGTTCCAAAAAGGCCCTAACAAGGCATGAGGAGCTCTATTTTGTTGCTAAAGATCCAAGATGATGTGAAGAATCATTATTCCAAAACCAATATGAAGGATCGAGACACACGACGAAAAGCAATTACTCCCCTAAAGATCATGGAGAAAGTCTATCCAAAAAGACCCTAACAAGGTATGAGGATAAATATATCCAAGTCCTAAAAGGAGGTGGATCATTGTATATCAAAATCCAAAATAAAGATTGAAGAAAAATGATGAAGTCGTGGTCCAAGTATGAAGAATCTCTCAAAAACGTTAAGTGAAGAAATTCCAAAATATGAAGAGAAGACCATAATTTCAAGATCGTCTTCCGAAGATTCGAAGTATGAAGTACATGCCAAATATCGGTCTGAGAAAGGTCTCAAATCGTGAAACGAGTTATGCCAAGATATGAACTTAAGGAGATTACGAGAAACCATTTTAAAAGATTTTGTCCTTTAGCTAACTATCGATTAAATCGTGCTACTTTATTTTCAGACTAATAAATACTCAAATAAGTCAACATGAATCACTTGTGATCCATGACAAATAGTTAAAAAAATTCTAGATACCTTTTCTTTTCATAATAACTAGGATTGCGGGGAGAAAAAGTATTACACAATTTGGACGTATGATTAGTGTTAGCATTGTGACTTGTACCAACAATGATCTCGCTATTGCACTTAGCATGGAATGTACAACAATCAAGGATGACGAACTTTACTCTATGAGACATTCATTTATTTTTATTCATTGACCCTAAAAGTCACATTCGTGATGAAAATCATGCATTATTTCTTTAACACATCTTCGTAGTATTGTAGCAAGTTTACTTTTCAATAAAGGGTAATAAAATTTAATTTTGGAGATGCTTTGATACTTTATTCTAGCATTGCGTGAGGGACGACAATGGTTTAGTATGGGGGAGTGATGAGATGGCATTTATACATGATCTCATCGTTCTTTTCGGGCTTTAAATGCATAAAATGTCATTAAAATACCATATATATGCTTGTGCTTGTTTACTTGTGTATTTTAGGTATGGATATCGTGAAAAAGACAAAAGATCACAAGAAACAAGGAAAAACGAACACGAGAAACGAAGCCGCACAATGAACCGGGCCCTAGTTTATGATTTCTCAAAGAAAAGTCCTTGAAGATTTGAAGATGTAAAAGAATGATCCCTCATCAATGAAGAAATGACACTTAATACCCTTGTATATTAATAATTACAAGTTTGGTCCCATAAGTTTGTCAAAATGACAAAAAGGTCCCTCACTTTAAAGATATGGCAAGTTTTGTCCCTCAAGATTAAAAATTGTCAACAATGGTCCTCCATAATGTCAAACATCCAATAAGACCTTCAAAGTTCAAGAATGTCCAAGATCAGTCCTTCAAATATCCAAAAATGGCAAAACAAGTCCTTAAAATACTTTGGAAAACTATTTGGGGAAAAGTTTGAAAACTAAAAGTTTGTTAACAAAGGAAAACGTATTGAAAGGCTGAAAATATTTGTTATACAGTTTCTACCAAAGACCAAGGACCAAAATTGTAAAACCAAACATTCAAACTTCATAACACGCGCCAAACAATAAACTCCCAAGTTTTTCGGATCAAACACTACACTATTCACACAACCACTCAAGGGTGGACTATTGGCAAAAAGATTTGTCGTTATCACTCTAAAGTGTGTGAGGTATCAAGTTTAATTCCCACTAGGTGCAAACAACCTTGAAGTGGCCATGCCAACCTCCTGAAAAGGGAGGGCTTTACCTGGTTTGAGTCTGTGTGGCGGTGGGCTCAAATGTCACACCCCACCATGGCGGAATATGGGGCACGACGTATGGATATCATCACAAAAATAGCGTGTCTATAGAGATAACTAAATGATATAAGAAATGTCATAAATGGCGACACAAATGTCATGACAATATCTCAACATGCAGGAGTCTAGGTAAATAGGTAACAGTCCTACCATTTACCCGAGACAAACAAATAACACAAACAAAACAAACATATAGGTGCCAACATGTATCACTTCAAAATGATCCATGACAACATAAATAATCCAAGAAACACCCATTGGCAACCAAAACATATTACGCCCCACGACATATTATTTAAACCGTGCAAAAGATCGACTTTTCCAAAGAATATATATCTTTTTTTATCTATTTATTATTACCTCCTACATCTATGTGACTCAAACAATCTACAAACAACCCTCTTGACGAACTCAAAACTCAACTTAAAAACTAGGTATCCCGTGCATCCCAAATCATAAAAATAAACTACTATTCAAACTCAACCTTTAACCCGACACTTGTACAATAATTCCGGCCAAGATACTGACCTCCCATGACAATACATTCTGAATATTTGAAAAGTACGTTCCGAGTACATAATTTTTGGGTTTTGAATCACTCAAAAAGCTCTAAAAACGAACAAGTTATGACCAAAACAATTTTATACTAGTTGTTTTAAAAACTAAAGAATAAACTTAGTGATTAACGCAATCCTTTTAAATGGAAGATATAATTGTATATGTAACCTTCATAAACTCAATTTAACCTCGTATTAATAATTATAAATTGTTAGGACCATTGGAATAGTTAATTGTAATAGGTAGACTAGGAGGTATGTAGTTCCTCCTGGTCATAGTAGTAGTAGGAGCCAGTCGTGCTCCTGGTCTTAGTTAAAGTCAAACTTTATTATTTAGTTATTATTCTGTTAGGATATGCATGAGATATGTTAGGAAAGGATATGCATATCAGTTTTACACGTTTTGTTTAATGATGTATTAGGGTTTCCTTGTAGTATAAAAGGAACCTTAGGCAGAAGGGTTAGACACACCTTCATCAAACATAATTCTAGTTATCATTAATATTAGAAATCCTTAGAAAAGGATCAAGTCATTATAGTTATTCTGTTCTTCTTTATAGTATTTGTATTCCGCACTTATATTGTGTATAGAGTCTCCCTATGAATAGACTTGTGATTAAAGAAGTCGTTCACCGTTCTTGACAGGCTGCAAGATCCACATCTAGTGGACCCAACAAGTGGTATCAGAGACTGGAAGAGTCTCTGTACAAGAAGAATCAATTTTTCTCATTACTAACATTTTTGTTTAATCATGTCTGCCTCATGTTCTACTCAAACAGGAGAAGATAGTACTCCTAGAACTCAGCAACCTCAGCAAATCGTTGCTACGGTTTCCAACACAAATGGTAAGTTTCCTCTTCTGAAAAAGGACGAATATGATAGCTGGGCAATGAAGATGGAATGGTGGATCACCAACACTGATCAAGACCTTTGGAAGATTATTCTGAATGGGAACAACAGGAAGTTGACTGGAAAAGAGAACAAGAATGGTAATATTACTCTTCTTGACCCTAAAACTCATGAAGAAATCACAACCATTCAGAAGGAGGTAAAGGCAAAAACTATTTTTCTTCAATCCCTTCCTGATGATCAGATGGGTGACTTCTATCATTTGGATGATGCTAGAGAGATCTGGAATGGAATAAAAGCAAGGTTTGGTGGGAATGAGGAGTCAAAGAAAATGCGAAGATCCATGCTGAGAGATGAATTCACAGAATTCAAGATCTCAGAAACTGAAGGTATCCATCAAGGGTATGACAGGTTCCAAAAGATATTGAGCCAGTTGAATCAACTTCGATCGAAACCTGACGATGGTGATATCAATGCAAGATTTCTTAGAGCCTTACCCTACTCATGGAATCAAGTGGTAATCTCTCTCAAAGCAAAAGGTGGGCTTGACTATCTTAATTTTGATGATTTATTTCATAAGCTCAAAACTTTTGATCCTCATGTGAGGGGATATTCAAGTGACTCATTTCCCACTCCTTCTAACTCTGCCTTTGTGAGTTCTATGGGATCCGGTCCCATGTCTTATGCTAGTAGCCCAAGCAATACTGTGTCTTCTCAACATACATTTCAGCATACTTCTACTCCTGAACCAACAACCAAGTCTGGTATCATGGTAGAAGCTGTTCTTCACTCTTTTATTGCTGACGTTGATGCTCAACAGCAACTTGCTTTTGATGACTTCAAACAGGTTGATAAACTTGACCTGGATGAAATGGATCTCAAATGGCAGATGGCCATGCTCACTCTTAGGGTTCACAAGTTTGAGAAGAAAGCCGGTCGAAAATTTAATTACAACCCAAGAGAGCCAGCAAGGTTTGACAGAAGCAAGGTTCGATGCTATAACTGCCAGCAGCAAGGTCACTTTGCAAGGGAATGCCCTAACAAGAATGACCAGGAAAAGAGCAGATATTCCGCTTTTAAGATTCAGGAGGTGAAGGATGACAAGAAGGCATTGGTGTCTGTTGACTCTATGGTCAACTGGAATGAACATCAGACTACTACACTGGAAACAGCTGAGCCCTCTACTGACGTATTTGCAATGATTGCTGGGAATCTATCTGATGTAGAGGAAGCAAAAGAGTTTGCTCTTATGGGCATCTCACCTCAGGTACAACATTGTCCTCTTGGTTGTCATGATAAATATTCAGAATTGTTGTCCCAATATAATGATTTAAATGATCAGAATGATAAGTATTTTTTAGAGGTTCAAGCCTATAAGGCTTCTTTAAAAACATTGGAACAACAAAAGAGGTGGCTTCAAGATACTCAACGTGAGTATGAGGATAAAATTAGGATACTGGACATTGATTTAGAAAACACAACAAATATGCTTAAATACACCGAAAAGGTTAAAGATGACAGTATCAAAGAAAAACAAGAGATGAAAGAAAAATTGGATGCTACACTTCTGAGATTTGAAAAATGGAAAAAGGCACCTAAGAATCTTTCAAAGTTAATTGATAGTAGCATGTCTGGTAGGACTAAAAGAGGGTTAGGATTTGATAAATATATTGATTCAGAAGATGTGTTTGATTTATCTTTTTCGGGTGTCTTTGATCCCGACAAAGAGGAAGAGGGAGCACCTAGCTACAATAGGTTTAAACCAGCAGCAGAAATGCACGCTGTCCCTCCACCTCTTACAGGAACTTTCATGCCCACTCCTAGGCATAATGACTTGGATGGATCACAGATGCATGAGTCCCCAAAAAGTTCTACTAATTCTAATGACTTTGTCTCGTGTACTTTCAGTGGCAAAGCCAGTGACTCTGCATCAAGTGGTTCAAGTGAAGAGTCGAGACCTACAAGTTCCAAGTCGAATGATCATGCTGCTACTAGTGCTAGGAAGTGTGAAGAGAGGGTTGCTTTTACTTCAACAGTGTCTAGTCCTGGTTTATTGAGTCCTAGGAAGAATGTTTCTCCTAGAATTGTGTGTAACAAAGTTAGCAGTATGAAACAATATCATTCTAATAAAAGGTCGTTTAAAACATGTTTTGTTTGTGGGAGTGAATTTCATTTGATTAAAGATTGTGATTTTTATGACAAACATTCCTCTGTCCATCAAACATTTCCTGCTCCTAGTCCACCAGGAGTTGTTTCATATTCTTCTAGAAGACTAAACCCAAGTGCTCAATCATTCTCTTCTTCTAGAAGGACCTCTCCTTTAGCTTCTGATCATTGGAGAAACACTGGATTAATATCAAATAGACCAACCAGTAACTATTTTCAGAATTTTAATCCAAATTATGCATATAATTTTGACCACATGTTTTTTGGTTTGGGAAATCTGGGAACTGCTGTTAAGCCCTCAGCAGGTTGTTCTTAGTCAAACAATAACACCCATATGATGCATAGGCAACCAAAGAACAACAGTGGATCTCATCAATCTTCTTGGCTATCTACTAAAGATCCACAAGGCAGGCTCAAACCTGAAAAGGTTTGGGTCCCCTTAAGACACTAACTTTTGTCTTTCTCTTTTCTTGTTGTTGTAGGTTACTCCATACCAAGATCCTACTCTAGGAATTGTTGATAGTGGATGCTCTAGGAGTATGACAGGAAATAAAAGTCTTCTATCTAACTTTGTACCATTTCAAGGCGGAAAGGTCTATTTTGGAGGAGGTGAATGCAGGATCACTGGCAAAGGAATGATTCAGACGCCTAATCTTAATTTTGAGCAGGTCTACTATGTGGAAGCACTTCAACACTTCAACTTGATATCTGTCTCTCAGATTTGTGACAAGAAGCAGTTTGTCCTCTTTACGGATACTGATGCACTTGTGTTATCCAAAGATTTTAAACTTCCAAATGACTCACAGGTTCTACTCAGAATCCCTAGAAGACACAACCTCTATAGTATCAAGCTGAATGAAGTCAACCCTACTGGTCAACTAGCATGTCTGGTTGCTAAAGCCTCAGAAGATAAAGCCACTCAATGGCACCGAAGGATGGGACATGTGAACTTCAAGACCATTCACAAACTAGCAAATATGAACCTGGTCTCTGGTTTACCTCCCAAATCATTCAGAAATGATATAAATTGTCTTGCATGCAGCAAAGGCAAACAACATAAAGCATCCTTCAAGGCCATTACTGCTCTCAGCCTTATAACTGAACCATTGCAGCTACTACACATGGATTTATTTGGTCCTACATCTATTAGGAGCATTGACCACAAACAATTCTGTCTGGTGGTAACTGATGGATATAGCAGGTTTATGTAGGTTTTCTTCATGGCTGCCAAGAGTAAGACCTACTCAATACTCAAAGATTTTATTACACTCATAGAGAATCAGTTGTCCAAGAAGGTTAAAGGTATTCGATGTGATGATGGAACCGAATTCAAAAATTGTAGACCTCATAGCACTTTGTAATTCTAAAGGCATTAAAAGAGATTATAGTGCAGCAAGAACTCCTCAACAGAATGGTGTGGCAGAATGAAAGAATAGGACTCTAATAGAAGCTGCAAGAACAATGCTTGCCGATTCCAAGCTTCCAACCATGTTCTGGACAGAAGCTGTTAATACTGCAAGTTATGTTTTGAATAGAGTTTCTATTACCATCCTCACAAGAAGACTCCTTATGAGCTCCTAACAGCCAAAGTACCAAATATTGCTCATTTGAAGCCATTTGGGTTTCCTGTCACCATTCTGAATACTAGTGACTATTTGGGGAAATTTGATGGCAAGGCAGATGAAGGATACATTGTGAGATATTCAGCTCACTCTCGGGCTTATCGTGTCTACAATCTCCAAGCCAAGCGAGTAATTGAAACTATAAATCTCAGGTATTTTGAGGAGAAGTCAAACATCCAAGGCAAGGGTCCTGAATGGTATTTTGATCTTGATTATCTTAGTGATTCATTAGGATATTTTCGTTTCAAAACTAACCATGATGCAGGTCCACAAGTGTTTGCAACTTCTAGTACAGGTGCTCATTCTAGTCTTTCCGACTCAGATGACGAGGATGATATTTTTGTTGTTCCATCCTATTCCACCACAGTCTCTCCTACTCCTCCTAGTGATGCAACTCCATTGGATGTATTGGATTCACAAGTAGCTCTTGACACATTACTCAAACAACAACAAGAAGCTACTACAGCAGCTGCTCAAGGTGGCTTTGAGTTTCCCTTGAATACGCCTGCTGACAAAGCTGCTCCTAGTACTCCAACTGTTACTCCTAGTGTTAGTTTAACACCTATTGGTAGTCCGGCTAGTGATTCTACTTCCCATACTAGATTCTCAAGTCCTTCTGACCTGGGGAACCATCAAAAGAAGTCTTCTACCGAGCTGGATGATATTCATAGACAACCAATAGATGGCATTTTCAACTCTGCTTCATATGATGATGACTTTGTTGGGGATCTTAATAACTTGGCACCAGAAGTGGAAGTAGCTTCCAATCCAGTTTTGCAGTCACATAAAGATCATCCTACTACTCAAATCATTGGAGATCCTGGTTCTACTATCAAGACTCGCAGAATGCATAAGAAGGCCTCGTCTGATCATCATGATCTTGTGAGCTATATTGAAGATCAAAAGCGTAATAATCATACGGACTTTCAACATTGTTTGTTTGCTTGTTTTCTTTATCAGTCTCTCATGCTCTTGAGGATCAAAGTTGGGTGGAGGCTATGCAGGAGGAAATGCAGCAATTCTTGTTTCAGAATGTTTGGATCCTAGTTAACTTGCCGGATGGAAAGACAGCAATTGGTACCAAATGGATTCTCAAAAACAAGAAGGATGCACGGGGTATTGTGGTGAGGAATAAGGCGAGGTTGGTTGCACAGGGTCATACACAACTTGAAGGCATTGACTACACTGAAGTTTTTGCTCCTGTTGCTAGGATTGAGGCCATTCGTCTGTTTTTGGCTTTTGCTTCTTATATGGGCTTTACAGTTTTTCAGATGGATGTCAAGAGTGCATTTCTCTATGGCAAGATTGATGAGGAAGTTTATGTCACTCAACCTAAGGGCTTTGTAGATCCACTTCATCCCAAGAAAGTTTACAAGGTGGTCAAAGCTCTTTATGGACTTCATCAGGCTCTTAGAGCTTGGTATGAGCGTCTCTCAACTTTCTTGTGGAAACATGGCTATAGAAGAGGCACAATTGACAAAACACTATTTCTTAAGAGGAATACCAAGGACATTATCCTTGTTCAGGTGTATGTGGACGATATTATTTTTGGTTCTACTAAAAAGGAATGGTGTGATGAGTTTGAGCAACTGATGAAGGGCGAATTTCAGATGAGTGCTATGGGAGAGCTTACATTTTTCCTTGTTCTTCAAGTCAAGCAACAGCCGGATGGAATCTTCATAAGTCAAGATAAGTATGTTCATGAGATCCTTCAGAAGTTTGATATGGATCCTCTTAGACCAGCAGCAACACCTTATGAAGTTGCTAAAGTCAAACTCAAGAATGAGCCAGATCCTCCGGTAAATGTTCACATGTACAGGTCTATGATTGGTTCACTCATGTATTTGACTGCATCGCGTCTGGATATCATGTTTGCAGTAAGTGTTTGTTCTAGACATCAGGTGGCTCCAACGGTTTCTAACTTGAATGCCGTCAAGAAGATTTTCAAGTACATCAAGGCTCAAACCAAGCTAGGCTTGTGGTATCCTACAGAATCACCTTTTGTTCTTGAAGCATATAGTGATAGTGACTATGCAGGTGCTAATAATGACATAAAATCTACTACTGGTGGTTGTCAGTTTTTGGGTCGAAGACTTATTTCATGGCAATGCAAGAAACAGACGATCGTCGCTACTTCTTCAACAGAAGCTGAATACGTAGCTGCTGCTAGTTGTTGTGGACAAGTTTTGTGGATCCAAAATCAGATGTTGGACTATGGGTTCATTTTTATGAACACCAAAATTTTCATTGACAACCAAAGCACTATATGCATTGTGAAGAATCCTGTGTTTCATCAACGTACAAAACATATTGAAATTCGGCACCATTTTATACGGGTTGCCAATGAGAAGAAGTTGATACATGTTCTTAAGGTTCATACGGATGATAATGTTGTTGATCTGTTGACTAAAACCTTTGATGGTCCTCGGTTCAACCACTTGGTGGTTCACATTGGGATGGTCAATCCTTGAGACCTAGGATTGAGGGGAGGCTAAGCCTAAGGGGAGGCTTAGTGTACATATTTTCTTGCACATATTAACATATTGGTAGATTTTAACAACAGATTGAATGGGTTCTTGTGGTGTGTGTTACTCCTAGTGGAGGATTTTGCTCACTTCTGATGGTTGTCTTCATTCATGGTTGGCTTCTAGTCATTACTGGTTAGCTTCTAGTCATTCATGGTTGGCTTCTAGTGGATAAAAATCCTTCTTTGTCAAGTGCTGGTTGGCTTCTAGTCTTGGTTTGGGTCACTGTTCACTTCGTTGACTTCTGTTGACCAAATTCTACTTCTAGTGTTGACCTTTATGCGTTTTGACTTTTAGTCAACGCACGCAAATTCTGGTATATATCCTCTTATTTAACTTTGGTAAATGGGATTTGCAAATAATGTTATAAGGGGCAAGTGGTTACTCTACATTAACTGCCTAATTTGAAAGGGCAACCCACATTATTAAGGTTCAATGAACAGTTACTAGACCATTATTTATGGTCAATTACCCCCCTTGACTCATTCATCACAATCATAACACACACACACGCGCTCCTACTCTCTCAAACCCTAAAAAATCAACTTCCATCACTTCTAATCAACATCAATGGCTGCTTTGGTATACCAACCCGCTCACAACAAGGTCACTTATCTAGGAGATGGTCCTAAACTTGATGCCTTCACAGACATTCTGGAGTTTATTGAGGCTTCTAACCTCAGGTATGCTTTTACTGTGTGCCCTATTGTTTATGATAGTGTGATTCGCCAGTTTTGGGATTCTGCTACACTTGTGGCTGTGGTTGGTCGTCCACGTGAACTCCATGCTACCATTGATGGACTTTCTTATGTGGTTACTGAAGCTTCTATTCGGAGTTCCCTTCATCTTCAAGATGAAGGTGGTGTTGTTTCCATCCCCAATACTGAGGTTTTGGAGGGGATGGCTACTATTGGGTATAATCATGGGGGGAAATTTAACTTCCAAAAGAATAGGTTTTCCCCCAGTGGAAGCTTCTAGTGTACTTTTTGATTCATTGTTTAAGCCCCAAGTTTGGGAGTTGGGATGCTTTTCCTACTCCTTTGGCTACTGGTCTAATCTGCATAGCACAGGGTAGGGTGTTTAATTTCTCTCGCTATTTGTTTGATGGGATGGTTAGCAATCTGTCTATTACCGGTTCTAGGAAGAAATTTTTAATGTATCCTAGGTTTTTACAGCAGATACTTGTGTGTTTACCTCGTGATAGGGAGGAGTATGAGACCTCCAAGCTTACTGCTAAAGTTTACTACAATATGGCTCATGGGTTTAGCGGGGTTTGGAGGCCCCTTACTAATGCAATACTGGGCCTTGCCCAAGGTCCTACTGATGTTTTTCCTCCGGTTGTCCAAGCCAAGGAGGAACCTCTATTAGGTGATGACCCAATGGAGGAGGAGCATCCTGCTGGTGGTGCACCGAATGTGGTTGTGGAAGAGCCGGTTGAGGAAGTGGTGGTTGAAAGGCCATCCACTTCCAAGGCTGCCCCCTCTTCGATGCCACATTCGTCTCCATTTGTGGATACCCCCTCCTAGTCCTGTCCCTCATTCTTCTGATAAGCCCTCTGGTTCTCGTGCTCATACAGATGACCCCTTTATTGCTTTTGGTTCCAATGAAGCCTTCCCAGACCCAAGTCCTCTTGGTGGGAAAGCGGAGGAGCCTATTACACTTACTTCTTTGCTTGATCTCATGCACAGGTACCATGAAAGGATTCTTTCTTTAGAGGCGGATTTGAATCAACATCGTAAGCTTACCCGGGAATTGGTTCTTCCCATGGCTGACCGGATTAAAGCCTTGGAGACACAGCAGAGGCGAAGGAAGAAGCATGTGGTTCAGTCTGATTCTGATGAGGAGGTTGATGATCTTGTGGAGGATGGCTTGAATTTGTTGGCGAAGGCTGCGTTTGCTGATAAGTTATATGATGATCTTCCGATTCCTCCTACTTCTTCAAGCATCCCTCCTACTGCTGCTTCATCAAAGGAAGATGTTGCTGGTACTACTGCTGGATCGTCTCATGATCCAAAAGGGAAAGCCCCTATGCCTGCTGCTCCCTCACCCCCTCGCAAGCGTACTCACAGACAACTTGAGGAGGATAGGTTGGCTGAGGAGGCTGCACAAAGAATGCAAGTGGAGATTGACCAAGTTGCTCGGGCTGAGGAGGAAGCTCTACAGAAGCAGAGACGTGAACAGTTGCAGCATGATGCTATGCATTGGGATGATAGTGATTGGATGCGGGTGCTTACTATTCTTACCTCGGATTATTCGCAGTTTACTGATCTCTTGGGTTTTGATGTGAATGAGCAGAATTGTATTCCTCGGGCTATGGTGTTAATGTGTAAGCAACAATTAGCGCTTGCTGCTCAACTGCGTGAAAAGCGTAAGAACAGGCCCTTAACGAGACCCGAGGAGAAAAAGTTGATGCAGAGGTATGTCAAGTATCAGTCGGCTGCTTATTTTTCTGTTGGTTGGACATGGGAACGAGTTCGGGCATTGTCTTTTGATGAGCTTAAGGCTCTATATGAACGAATGATCAAGCGTCAGAGCACACCTGTTCCGGAGCGTTTCATCTATCGTCCTCCTCTACGAGTGGTTCCTACTTCTCAACCTGCTGTTGCTCCTGGTTCTTCATCTGATGTTCCTCTTGGTTCTACTTGTATTCCATCGGTTGTTCATGTCTCTACTGCTGGTACCACCACTACACCGTTTGTTGCTCCTCCTGTTTCATCTTCGGGTACCACCTCCACCACTTATGCTACCACTACCACCACCACTGCTACTCCTACTATGGCACACTCATCACCACCCGTGACTGGTCCTCAACCTATTCCTTCTTTTGGTGCAGCTACTGTTGATCCTTTGGTTGGGCAAGGTATTGATTCTACTTCTGCTAATCCTATTCCTGCTGCCAAGGTAAAGGTTGAACCCTTGTCTGGTACTTCCACTCCTCGTCGTTCCATTCGCAAGCAGTTGGCTAGACGTGCTAGACGTGGCAAGTCTGTTTCTTATGAGAAGCGTGCTCCCGAAAATCTTATTGATGCAGCTTCCGATAGTGACTCAGAAATGCCAATGGGTAATGGGTCTCTTACTGGTTGGACGGTTAAGCCTTCCACAACTCTTCCTGGTACTTTCACCCATAGCATTACCGTTAGTGATGGTTATGTTCGTTATGTTTCGGGTTTGCAAGGTATTTTGTCTTGGGCGGATCGTAAAGATCTTATGTCGTTGTATGGGTTCGTTGATGCTGGTATGCCTCTTCATCCTAGTGAAGTGCCCTCTTGGCCTGGTCTGAGAATGTGGGCTGATTTGAAAATGATGTTTGATTCCCCTCCACATGCTCCCCTTTCTGGTGCCTGGAAGGACCAGCCAACATGGGTTATCACGAGATGGAAGTTATATGCTGGCTGTGGTGTGCATGTTTTGGAGTAGGAGTCTGGTGCTATGGTGTTCATGCTCACGGATTTGGACTATCCGTTGACTATTGCTTCGATGGAGGCCATGCTTGCTTGTCACTTGCAGATTTCCAATGCCCCTTCCGGGAATGAGTCTTC
The DNA here is from genome assembly GCA_025667525.1 of Glebionis coronaria. Classification (NCBI taxonomy): domain Eukaryota; kingdom Viridiplantae; phylum Streptophyta; class Magnoliopsida; order Asterales; family Asteraceae; genus Glebionis; species Glebionis coronaria. The sequence goes on along the minus strand of JANFOE010000596.1, from coordinate 169,939 downwards.
TATGGCAACTACACTGGTGGAAGGGATACAAGCTCGCCTGCAAGCTGAGAAGGTGGCTGCGTCTGGTATGTGATGTGGTTGGTTTGTAAGTTTTTATGTTTTGTGTTTTTCTGTTAATAATACAATTCTTTTCACCAATGTGTAAAGTGATTGGTGACTTTCATTTGTTATAGTTAAAACAAAATACTTTTTATATAATATCTGCTTATACTTTAAACAAATCATAGATTTTACACTTGTGATTACTATACCATCTGCTTATACTGTTTCAAAAATTTGGGTTTCTGTTGCTGATTCACACTTGTGCTGGTTGGATGTTTCATCTGGTGTTGGACTTGGTCCGCACAACAAATGGTCCTCAACTCACCATGTCTCACCGACAAGAAAGATTTGATTCACCTTGAGGGTACGGCTCCTGGTGTGATTCTCAAATCCGTTGATGGTTTCCAGGTTACCCAAAACTGGATGGTTTTCACTTGCCATGGTCCTAGACTGAAAAGTGGCTAATCCAAGGGGGTACGGCTCTTGGTAAAGATTTTATCAAATCCGTTGATAGCTGTAATAGCTTGCTTAAAGCTATAGGGTTTTCAACTCACCGATGCTTTAGTGCTAAGAGTTGGCGAGTCCAGAAGGGTATGGCTTCTGGTAAAGACATATCAAATCCGTTGACGGCTGTGATGGTTTGCCTAAAATCATCAGGGTACCCCCACTCACCATTGATTCACGTTCTAAGAGTTGGGCTGGGTTCTGGTCTCCCAGGGTGATGCTTATTCCACCAGAAAGACTGGCTAGCCCAAGAGCGAGCAGCTACTTGGTAAAGGCTCATCAAATCTACTCATGTTGCTGTAAAGATTCAACACGATGCTGATTTGTTTCAAGCTTTGGAGAAGCTTCTAGTGTTCCATGTTGCGGCGGTTCTTATGTTTCTTATCTTGCTGATGCTGCTGTTTCTTTTGCTGTTCCAATCCTCAAGCTTTATTGCACGTTTTACCAGGAAACTTGAACTCAACAGGTCAGATTCAAGTTTAGGGGAGGATTGTTAGGACCATTGGAATAGTTAATTATAATAGGTAGACTAGGAGGTATGTAGTTCCTCCTGGTCATAGTAGTAGTAGGAGCCAGTCGTGCTCCTGGTCTTAGTTAAAGTCAAACTTTATTATTTAGTTATTATTCTGTTAGGATATGCATGAGATATGTTAGGAAAGGATATGCATACCAGTTTTACACGTTTTGTTTAATGATGTATTAGGGTTTCCTTGTAGTATAAAAGGAACCTTAGGCAGAAGGGTTAGACACACCTTCATCAAACATAATTCTAGTTATCATTAATATTAGAAATCCATAGAAAAGGATCAAGTCATTATAGTTATTATGTTCTTCTTTATAGTATTTGTATTCCGCACTTATATTGTGTATAGAGTCTCTCTGTGAATAGACTTGTGATTAGAGAAGTCGTTCACCGTTCCTGACAGGCTGCAAGATCCATATCTAGTGGACCCAACATAAATGACGTGAATCGGTTAAACCCAATTATATAAACTATGTAAGTAGAAAGAAATTTTACTTCGCCTTATTTTAAAGAAAGTCTTTTAGAATTTGAAATATATAAGTGTTGATTAAAAAGAAATCTTATGTTACATCTTGTTTCAAACACGACTCCAATACCTTACCCTTATTTTACCGAATACAACCAACCATCTAACTCAATATATACCGACCAAAAGAAATGCAAGACCCAACACAAAAGATTTCATTATCTCAAAAGAAATCCCAAGTTATTTCAATAGACTTGAAACCAAAAACACCATTTTAAAACGTACACGTGAAATACGAAACTCAAGGAATACACTACAAGACACACTTCAAAAGATTCAAAACGTCGTTGAAACTCCACCAAACTCGAGCTCTAATAAATTGTTTAAACACAAGAGAGTACTAGGTACGTTCAAGTTATAATAACTACTGAACGACCGTAAATCATAACATAACATCTATTAGTATATATACATCCGCATATGTATACCTATTGAATCTCCCAAACATACTCGTTATCATACATGTCAAGTCAATCAATCTCTTTATACGCTCGTTTTTTCCATACGAGTAATCACCATCTCACCGTGCTACAACAAGGCATAAAGCCCACCTCCAAAACCAAACCATATCGTGTGACCCCAAAATCACACAACACAAGCATAACCTGAAACATATAACACAAAAAGAACCATAGCCATATCGTAGGCAGCCATTACATAAACCCATATATATACGTATACCCAAATTATACATCTCATCATATACAAGCATGTACTAACCCTCTTTCATGCAATCATACTTGAGAACCCATTGAAGTTGTGGTACTTGTATAACTATGTTGGCCACCATACTTATACAATTACCCTTTCCCCAATGCACTCCCTCCTATGATGACACTTATAAGAATCAATACAACATATAACACATAAATCCATCTACTCACATAAGCTCATAACCACATAACCAATAAGGTCCAAAACTCCATCTATAAAAATAAAAGAATAAAACTCTTGGAATACAGAAATCCATAGTCTAGCTAAAACAGCCTAGACTAGATCCAAAACGAAAACATAATCAGTTATAAGTCATGTCACCCATAAGAGTGGAAACAGCTTAAAACCCTTCATATCCACCTACTCCTACTAACTCGAACCACCACATGATTCTTAGGGAACATGACTTAAACATCAAAAGAAAAATATTGTACCTCAGGTACATAAAATAACCCAACAAAAGATAGAAAACTACCATGTACCAAATTATGTACTATAATGTACAATTTAAGCAAAATACGACAATGACTAGCGTGGATGATTATGGTTCAACCAGCACTACTCACATCCCGAAAAGAAAAATAACATGTGGCTAAGTATGAACTTACTATGGTTCAATTCATACTAGTCAAAACATCGCAATAAATAACATCCAAACACATCAATTAATATAAATGCACACATACTCCTATGACGCTTATATGCTGGGACCCTTAAGCTATAGACTAGGATACGCGACTAGGCAACCTAATTCTCTATAACCATGTCTCTGATACCATTTTGTCACACCCCACCATGGCGGAATATGGGGCACGACGTATGGATATCATCACAACAATAGCGTGTCTATAGAGATAACTAAATGATATAAGATATGTCATAAATGGCGACACAAATGTCATGACAATATCTCAACATGCAGGAGTCTAGGTAAATAGGTAACAGTCCTACCATTTACCCGAGGCAAACAAATAACACAAACAAAACAAACATATAGGTGCCAACATGTATCACTTATAAAAAAAAAACATAAAGGTAAACTAAGAAGGAACGGGGATCTCCTTCTATATGCAATCCTAAGGCATCCAAGTCTAGCCACTTCTATCCTCAAGCTTAACCACATTCTCACCTGAAAGAGACACTAAAACACGTCAACATAAAGTTGGTGAGAGTCATAGGTTTAGACTCCAACGCCAAATCAGTTATAAGCTGTGAATAACAACTATCAACATAATAACATATGGACAATGTGCTACAAGTATGCATTAACAACTAGCATTCAAGATTAATCAATCATCACAATTCCAAGGCATCACGCCTTACCAACAACCACAATTTCCAAGGCATCACGCCTTATCAACAACCATAATTTCCAAGGCATCACGCCTTACCAACAACCATAATTTCCAAGGCATCACGCCTTACCAACAACCATAATTTCCAAATCATACACAAACAAGAATCACATAGCAGTTAATCACATAATGTACACACAAGTCCATCTCAAACCTTAAAAACATTCATAGCATCAATTTATAAATAAATCAACACAGTGTCTCTTCCATCCCATCTGGAAGTCAAAATCAATATTAAACATGGGACTATGAAACTCACCTGATTGCTTCTTCACAAGTCCTCGCACTATCAACAAGCTAACAAACCAAATACACGCAATCAATACATGAACCAATCACTAAGATGGCTCATTGATGAGACTGCTTTTATACATAGTCTCATCGTCCAAATCGGGCTTAAAATGCATAAAATATCATTAAAACTGCCAAATATATGCTCGTGTTTGTTACTTGTGTATTTTTAGGTACGGATATTGAGGAAATGACAAAAGATCACAAGAATCATTCAAAAATGAACACGGGAAACAAAGCCGCACAATGAACCGGGCCCAAATCTGGAATTTCCAAAATAGACCTTGAAGAATTAAAGATTGGCAAGTTTGGTCCCTCAACTTTTGAAATTAACACTTTATACCCCTCAAATATTCAAAATTATGAATAGGGTCCCTAAAGTTTGAAGACATTACAAGTTCAGTCCTTGAAGAATCCAAGAATTGCATTTGAAGCCCTTGGAAAAAGTTTGGAAACATTTAGTGCCAAAAATGACAAGTTGCCAAAAGTTGTTAAGTGTTATATGGGCGTTGATGGCTATTTGTTACAACATGAAAGAAGTAAGAAACTTGGGGGGCTTATACTGCCAAGACACTACAACTGATCCTAGCCAATTAAACTACCATGTTACCCACCACCACCAATCACAATCCCCCACCTCATCATCCCTCACCCACGTCAGAATCCACTCACTACTTAAAACTCAGATTAATTTATTAATCTTTTTAAACCTAAATTACGTGGGAAACATTTTTTTTAACCCCAAACCAAATCAAACCCCACCCTGTTTAACCTTCATCCCCAAATAAACCCTAATTACCCATTAACCAAAATCAAAGGGGTTTACCCCATAACCTCCAGAACCCTAATTGGGTCTGTCAACATCAAAACACACCACCCAAAACCCTCACCAGCTCACTCCTGTCCCCCACAACCCTCCCATGTCCCACGTTTTTACTAGCAAACAAAGTGGAACAGCCCATCAACGAACCAAAAGGGTTTGCTTACTCCTAAAGCACAAACCAATGCACCAGATTGAAGATTCCAACTGGCATGTCACATGGACGATTTTTGACCAAGATTTGAAGACTTTTCAAAGGGCATTTTAGGGCTTTTCAGTATTAGGGTTTTTAGTTTCTAGGACCTTCTATCTAGTTGTATAAATAGGGACGACATGTGTTCCTATTCCTTTGTTCCAGTTTTTCTTGTTCAACATTTGTAATCCCTTTTTAAATGTTATAAAAGTTGGTATTTTTGAGTAAAATTTATTCCTTTTTGTCTTTTAAAAGTTTGGTGTTGTGTTGACAAGAAGTTCTGAGTTCCATTGATATTTGGTAAACACTTGTGTGTTTGAGTTTCAATTTTCCAAGGTTTTTGAAAAAGGTTTAGCAATTTTCTGAAATCCAAGGTTCTTTGAAGTGAAAGTGGATTGGAGTCCTGGATTTTTGATCTTGTTCTTGTTTCAAAAACGTGTTTCAAGTTCCAAGTGTTAAGTTTGTGGAAAAGATTAGAAAGTTTTTAGAAAGAAAAATCAGAAAGTATTGTGCTTGGTCATTTCCTTTTGATCTTAGCAGGTTTGTTGAAGATTTATTGTTCAAGGTTCTGCATAGGCCCCAGCTTATAGGAGGTGACTTGGCAGTCATTGTGGGACCTGGATGTGGGTCCCACAAGGTAGTTTTCTCATTCCTTGTTTAGTTTCATAGATTTTCAGTTTTTATGTGATTCATGCAAGAAAGTGTTTAAGTGTTGTTTTAGTGGTTTGATTTGAGTTATTAGGGTATAATTTGCATGATAGAAGTGTTCTTATTCAGTTTGGATTGGATTTGAAGTGTTTTGCTTTGATAAAACTTATTTTTAGTATTTAAAGGGGTGTTTGGATCAGTGTTTAAGTAGGATCTAATGACATGAATTTGGGGTAAAACCTGTTTAAACCCACTCATTAGTTTATTATTAGTTGACATATGCATGTTGGTTTCATTTTGGTAAGTTTTAAACAAGTTTGTATGCTAGTTTAAGTACAAACATAGCATAATCAGTAACTGCTCTTCTTTGTGCTTGATTCCATGAAAATTTGACCACCAATCCTGCTAGATGTTAGATTATAGGTTAGTTGAAGATTGTGTATTGGTTATATGCCACGTTGTGAGCTTATTTGTAAGTTATTGGCCTCGGAAATCCATTTGTGTGCAAGTGAGTAAGGGTCATTTGTGTTCATCAGAAACATAAGCTAATCAGTAACTTGTTTGTGCTAATTTGGTTTGATTTTGTGTGAAAGCTTGCTTGTATTGTGTTGTTCTTGACTTCCCACAACCCAACTGGTTGTGGGAGTGCCCTATTGTCCAATCAAACATCACCAAAAATCATTAAACAAGACCTCTTGTTTAAGTTTTCACAAGTGAAGAAACACACATTCTCTGTGTTCATCAGAAAGATCAACCTGAGCACGTTTTGGTTTCCAGTTAGCTTTAATCTTTGATCTTTGGATTTGTTATTGTGTTTTTTGTGTTTAATTAGTCTTGGTTGTGAGTTTTAAAAGCTAAAAAAAAGAAAAAAAAAGATTTTTGAAAAAGGACGTGGCCAGGACTCGAACCTGCGCCACTCCTCTCACACACAAATGCTCTAACCATCTGCCCTAGGGTCTTTGATTGGTATCACTTTGCAAAGTTTAATATATAAGGTGTGTTTGTATTGTGGCTTATTTAGCAATCAGCTTATTAATAAGCTGATTTCAGCTTATTTCTTTAAGCTTTTGACCAGTTAGCATTTTTCTTTTGTTCTTATTAGGGTTTTAGACTTTTAAGTGCAAAAAGTTTATTTTTCCATTATTTCATTAATTTTCTAGGATTATTTTTAGTTTAAATTTAGAAAAGTAATTTAAAAATAGGAAAAGTTATTTTAAAAATCTGAAAAAATAGTTTTTAGGTTTTGACTTATATTTTTGAGGTTTACATCCAAAAAAGTTTTCAAAAAGTCTAATTTTTAATTTTATTTGATTTTAGGGTTTTTAGCTAACTTTAACATTTAATATAAAAATATTAAATAGGTTTCAGAAACTTTTGATTGCATTTCTGTTCTAGTTACATTATTTAGGATTTTTGGTAATTTTTTAGAATTATTTTATAAACTTTGAATTATTTTGATTATTTTAATATTATTTTATTATTAAAAATTAAAAGTTTGTTTTTCTACTTTTTTCATTTTTCCTAGATTGTAGACACTAAATTAGGAATTTTGTAACTTTCCAAATCTTTTTAGGGCATTTTTATTTTCTAGAATTAATTTAAGTTTTAATAGATTTTAATAGTTTTTTAGTGTTTAAAAATAGTTTTATTTGGTTTTAAAATTTTAAAAAATACTTTTTAGCTTAATTAGGTCGTTGTTGAGGTTTACAAACTATAAAATCTTGTTTAGGGCTTTTTAATAATTAATTGTGATTTTTAGGGCTTTAACTAGCATTAAAAAGTCATTATCTAATTAATTAAAAGGTTTTAGCAAGTTTGGATTTTTTGTAAACTCTTAGAATATTATTTTGGATTTTTAGTAATTTTTATGAATTTTTAGGTTAAAATTTTTGTTTTTGTACTATTTACGGTTTTACGTGAACGCGTTTTCGTCTTAGTTCGATCCGTCTTCGTAACCGTCATTTCTTATTTCTTTCACTTTTCTTTTCTTCTTAATAAAATCATCAATCAAAATCAATTCAATTCACAACACACGTGCATCCTTGGGAAACGAACTTGAACTTATTTGGTCATTAGTGCTCGGTTTTCCTAAACCGACACTTAACGCTTACCACTACTTTGCCTCTCTTTTCCTAAAGGGTTGCAAAAACACTACACTAATAATGGCGCCGCTGCCAGGGAGGCGTTTTGTGTTTTGATTGAACCATTGTTGTTTTTTATATAACCATAATTAGTATTTGTATTAGTAGCACTCTACTAATACGTATTATCGTTTTTCGGTTTTTGTGTGAATACTATTACTATATTACGTAGAACAATAAATTCACAAGTACTCCAAATACGTGAGAAATCACAACCTTGACTTGGGAGGTCATTACCCAATCATTGTATTCGAATCTCAAACCAAAGAAAAAAGGCAAAAATAGATAAATACTTTCGTGAAGCTTGATTTTGAAAATACAAACTATAAGGTGGGTATAAGGCGGTTGTATTTCACGACCTAAAGGAAAAAGGCTCTTAAGTGCTTCGCGCCGCCTCGTTTCCTCCGCTTGCTTGTGCGTATTTGATTTTGAGAGTGAATCGAGGGTTTTGCCGCCTAAAGTATTATTACATATCATATATTTTCTTGGTTTCTATTGATTAAACCCTCTTGAACGATTTGGTGTTCCACCATCGTTCTAAAGTCATCGAAGGCGTTCACTTCACGTGATCGTTTTCATTCCTTGAGGCTTCTTTAATCGAGAGATTTGATTAAGGAGGAGATTTGTAGATTTGTGTCTACTTAATACATTTCACCAATTTCCAAAAAGTTAATACCATCAAAAACCACAAAAAAAATTGAAAAAACACAAAATACCAAAAAGAATCTTCTTTGCTTGTCTCCTCGTTGTACGTGACGTTTATGCTAACTCGTAATCAAGCAAAACGTGCACGTAGACGAAAGAACAAAACTCCCACTCCAACTCATTCTAGTGAGGAGTCTCCTATTGACGAACCCATTGTACGAGAAGCACCTACCATGGCGAATCGAACTATGATGGAATTACTTCAAGCACCCACCGAGGGTTATGGAGAAGCTATTGTGATTCCCGCTATCCTTGCGGAGAATTTTGAGGTGAAAACGGGTTTGTTGTCGATGATCCAAAACAACAAATTTCGTGGTGATGAGAAGGACAATCCCCACAACCATATCCGCTAATTCAATCGTCTTACCGCCACTTGCAAATTCAAGGATGTCTCGAATGACTCGATTAAGATGATGCTTTTTCCGTATTCCTTAGCGAGGCCCGCTAAAATTTGGTTAGAGAAAGAGCCACCCAATTCTATATTGACGTGGAAGGATCTCGTTTCAAAGTTTGTGAACCAATTTTTTCCGCCCTCTAAGACTACGCATTTGAAAAATGAGATTTCTAAATTTTCACAAGAATCAAATGAAAGTTTTTCAACGGCTTGGAATAGGTTTAAGGAGATGTTACATGAATGTCCTCATCACGGTTTTTCCGACTTACATCAAATCGACACGTTTTACAATGGGCTTAATGATCATGAAAGAGATTATTTAAAGGCCGCGGCGGGTGGTAATTTTTTGTGTAAAACGGTTGAAGAAGCTTTGGTCATAATCGAGAATAGGTCTAAGGTTTATAGCCCTCGTAACACACCGAGTGTTGCCAAATTGGGCTCATCATCGTCTCGTAGCATTAATGCTTTACATGATGAGGCAAATGAAGAAAATCGATTTTTTGATAGATTTGCTAGCCTTATGTCCCATTGGAAAGCTCAAGAAGCTTCGAATTCCGCTTCGGTTAAAGCGGTTTCTAAGAGTTGTTTGTCGTGTGGTGGAGCTCATGATCTTTCCGAGTGCATTACCGCGGATGGTAACACTTCAAGTGCTTATGTAGCCACGGGAACTTATAACCAAATCGGTCAAGGTTCCCGCCAAAATCAAGCTACACCAAATCAAAATGCTAATAATTATCGCAACAACAACCAAGGTGGAAATTACCAAGGAAATCAAAGGAATTACAACAAGGGTAATTATCAAAGTGGTAATGGGCAAATTTCAAACCAAAACCGTGATTTTCAAACTTCTAACCAAGGTTTTCAAAATGATCACACCAAAAATCTTCAAGGAGAATTTTTGAATTATGCTAAGGCTAATGATGCTAAGTTTGACAATATGCAACGTGAAATGGTTAGCTTAAGATCCGAGTTGAAAAATGAGCTTAAAAACGAACTTGCTAATGAACTTAAAACTCATGCTAATAAAATGGAAGGAAATGTTCAAAGACTCCAACAAAATCAACAAAAAATGGAGCAAGGTCAACATGAGATTAAGCAAGAATTGTTAAAAGCGGATGCTAGGCAATCTAAGTTTGAAGACCGAATGGGAAAAATGTTTGAAGCTATCATGTGTAAGCCCTCTTCTTCGGGTGGTCTTCCTAGTGATACCATCGTGAACCCGAAAGGAGAATTGAAGGTTATTACTACTCGTAGTGGTAAAACTTTCAAAGAACCCATTTCTCGTCCAAGTACTTCTATGGAGAAGGAAAAAGAGAAAGAACCCGAGGTGTTGGTTGAAAAGGAGCACATTACAAGCCCACTAAGTACCGCTCAAACCACACCTACGGTTGAACCTATACCAATCATGGAACCCGAGATTCCAAGGCCGTTGCCTATGCCTACTATGCCCCAACCCACACCACCTTTACCCTACCCTTCAAGACGAGACAAGGAAAAGGCACAAGAACGAAATAATTATCAATTTGAAATTTTTATGAAAATGTTTCGTGACTTGCATTTAATATAATTTTTGCCGACGCCTTAGTCATGATGCCTCGATTTGCCGCGAACTTCAAAAGTATGTTGAATAACAAAGAGAAATTGCAAAAATCGTCTAGTTGTTCTTCGGTTTTTCTAAGCCGCATACCTCAAAAAGTCGGTGATCCTGGAAAGTTTTTAATCCCATGTGCTATACAAGACATGGAAGAATTCTACGCCTTGGCCGATCTTGGTGCTAGTATTAATTTGATGCCTCTTGAGATTTTTAAATCGCTCAATCTTCCCAATCTCACTCCTTCAAGAATGTCAATCGAAATGGCCGATCATTCTACGATTCTAGCTTGTGGAGTTGCCGAGGACGTCTTTGTGAAAGTTGGAAAGTTCTACTATCCTGTAGACTTTATTGTTGTTGATATTCCTATCGATCCTAAAGTTTCGTTAATTTTAGGTCGATCTTTTTTGGACACCTCGAGAGCACTTATCGATGTGCATGCAAGAAAAATCACTCTTCGTTTCAATGAGGAAGAACTCGTCATTAATGCAACCCAAAACTCCACTCTTTCTCATGTGTATTCTATCACATCTTTGTACAATGTCAATCCCATTAAAAACATTTGCAAAAAGATTTCAATAGAGTTTTAGGAGTTGTTGAGAAAAATGAAGTTCCGTCCCCTCCGCCGGTGGAGGTTAAGAGTGTTAAGCCTACAATTCCAATCTCGAGTGATTCTTCGGATGATGAATACGTTGATCCCGATGGGGAAGTTTTCTTTGTTGACAAAAGATTTGAAAACTTGCCACCACCTAAACCAAAACGGTTTCAAAATGTGAGAATTTTTAGTGTGACTAACATTGCTTTAGATACACCAAATATTTTTGACATAATTAAATCGGGTTTTCACAAAGAGAGTGTAAAAGATGAAAAAGGAAAAGATTTTGAATTGAATTTAAAAGATTTTTCTACAACTCTAACTCCGTCATCACCGCGTGTATTGAGTACTACAAGCTCGTCTTCTCCTTTTGACGATGCTTTGTGTGGACTTAGTGTGGGGGAAGCCCCTTATGTTCCCTCCCCTTTCTCCACCGAGGACGAGATATTTGATCCTGGAATTGCTTATAAAGGGAAATCTCGGTCTTCCACCGATGCAATAAATGGAAAATCTTTTCATTTGATTGGTGCGAGTCTACCTCGAGTAGCTCATGTTTTTAGAGACTTACCCATTGTCCCACCCTTCTATTTTTTCTCTCCTATTTTCTTAAAACTCTTTGAGTTTTTGTTGACTTTTGATGAAGTGGCGTTGATTTGTTTTTCCAATGAAAACGAGAACGCCATCTTTGATCCCGGTATTTTGCATCATCAAAGGACTTAGTCCTTAATACCGGTTGTTTTTGGGCCTTATTTATCATGTAAGCCCCACTAAAAATTGACCATACCATGATATCCCTAAATGATCACATTTATGGGGATTCGAGTCGAGCTTTTGACTCGGTTATAAAAAACAAGGTGCCTCGTGGGGGAGACCCATGCTTATCCATGTACATATTATTGCTTTCTAATTAGTTTAATGTGAGGGGATTTGTGCCCTTCCAACCTTTGTTCCGTGGTTGTTTGTGCATTGTGGTTTTTAGATCATGATCTTCACGATTGGAGCCTCTCGTGTTCGTTTCATGGGAGCACTCGATCGTTTGCTTTGGAGACATTTCTCAATATCCAAATGATATATCCTTATATGTTCTAACCTTAGGTTTTTAGCACACTTCATAAACGGCTATTAATTTATTGGTTACACCCTTTCCATGCTAGATTAGGCATTCGACTATGTCTCTAGTATGGGGGTGTTTGCACCCCTAGACTCGAAACATTGAGGACAATGTTTAACTTTAGTATGGGGGGTGAATAGATACTTGCCTTGCCAAACCTTCACGTTTTCCAAAGTTTATCTTTTTGTTTATCGTTTTGTTGCAAATAAGGCTAAAAATGGCCAAATTTTAAATTTTTCTCATGTTTTATAAGTGTTTGAAGACACGAATGTAGGTTTTCCGATGGCGAGAATAAGAGTAATTTTTGACTCGACAGTGCGTGTTGAGCACTTAGCTTTGATTCCTTAACTACACATTAGGCTAAGTCTCTTAAATGAGGACGAGAAATGATAGAGTTAATTATAAGTTACTATGCTAAACGTAGAGTACTCGTATTCTTTCAAAAACTCATGTGTTCTCGTTGTTTGCTTATTCTCCCTTCGCTTGTAAATATTTTTTGCTTAATAAATATTGACTTAGCGGTTTAGTTAGGATTGTTGGGTTTCTAGTCTTTTCTAGTAGCTTCCGTGTAATTAAATTGGGAAGACATTAAGGTATCGCCAGCGTCACGGTTTTGAAGTATTGGCACCCTAATAATCAAAAGCTTCACCCAATAATAAGATTTCAAGTGCTCACCTAAATCTAGCAAACAATTTGAAGCCCCACAAGGCCTAAAATCTATGCAAAATTGAAAGTGAATCAAGCCTTAATCTTCGAAGCTTTAAAGATCCAAAATTCGCTTTAGCGTGAGGATATACGTCTTTGGCTAATAAAACCACCGATGAGGCGGATAATAAAAGGCAAGGCAAGACCGAAGTCATAATAAAAGCTTCATGGCGAAGTTGAATAAAAGATGGAGGTAAACCAAAGATAATAAGGCCCTTCCGTTAGGGGGCATATAAAAGTCTTGGTAATAAGTCTCATGTTCAAAACCGTTATAAAACCGTGTTTATCGATTCTTCTTGTTGACTTAATTTTTTGACATCGTTGTCTATTAGGAGGGGTTATTGATTTGATGGTCTTAGTTACACCGTTAGGACTCTATTTTTAGACCTAAATCTCTATTATCGCATAAGTCAACAATGTATCCTCGTGATCATTAAGACAAAATAAAATATAAGAGATACAACTTAGGAATAATGGGAGAATAAGTACGTGATTAGGGCATATGAGTAGTGTTAGCATTACTAACTTATAATGACAATGATCTCGTTGCACGCTTAGCATGGAATCAAGTGAAAATCGAGGACGACGAAATTATTTCTAACGAAGCATTCACGTTTCTTATTCTATGAACCTAAACGTCCCATTTTGCGATGAAAATCATACATTATGTCTAAAAACGCAAGTAGTAGTAATAGTAGTAGTGTAGCTAGTTTATCATTCCAATAAAGTGAATAAAATGAATTTTGGAGGTGCTATGATACTTTATTCTAGCATTGCGTGAGGGCACGACAATGGTTTAGTATGGGGGAGTGATGAGACTGCTTTTATACACAGTCTCATCGTCCAAATCGGGCTTAAAATGCATAAAATATCATTAAAACTGCCAAATATATGCTCGTGTTTGTTACTTGTGTATTTTTAGGTACGGATATTGAGGAATTGACAAAAGATCACAAGAATCATTCAAAAACGAACACGGGAAACGAAGCCGCACAATGAACCGGGCCCAAATCTGGAATTTCCAAAATGGACCTTGAAGAATTAAAGATTGGCAAATTTGGTCCCTCAACTTTTGAAGATTAACACTTTATACCCCTCAAATATTCAAAATTATGAATAGGGTCCCTAAAGTTTGAAGACATTACAAGTTCAGTCCTTGAAGTATCCAAGAATTGCATTTGAAGCCCTTGGAAAAAGTTTGGAAACATTTAGTGCCAAAAATGACAAGTTGCCAAAAGTTGTTAAGTGTTATATGGGCGTTGATGGCTATTTGTTACAACATGAAAGAAGTAAGAAACTTGGGGGGCTTATACTGCCAAGACACTACAACTGATCCTAGCCAATTAAACTACCATGTCACCCACCACCACCAATCACAATCCCCCACCTCATCATCCCTCACCCACGTCAGAATCCACTCACTACTTAAAACTCAGATTAATTTATTAATCTTTTTAAACCTAAATTACGTGGGAAACATTTTTTTTAACCCAAAACCAAATCAAACCCCACCCTGTTTAACCTTCATCCCCAAATAAACCCTAATTACCCATTAACCAAAATCAAAGGGGTTTACCCCATAACCTCCAGAACCCTAATTGGGTCTGTCAACATCAAAACACACCACCCAAAACCCTCACCAGCTCACTCCTGTCCCCTCACAACCCTCCCATGTCCCACGTTTTTACTAGTAAACAAAGTGGAACAGCCATCAACGAACCAAAAGGGTTTGCTTACTCCTAAAGCACAAACCAACGCACCAGATTGAAGATTCCAACTGACATGTCACATGGACGATTTTTGACCAAGATTTGAAGACTTTTCAAAGGGAATTTTAGGGCTTTTCAGTATTAGGGTTTTTAGTTTCTAGGACCTTCTATCTAGTTGTATAAATAGGGACGACATGTGTTCCTATTCCTTTGTTCCAGTTTTTCTTGTTCAACATTTGTAATCCCTTTTTAAATGTTATAAAAGTTGGTATTTTTGAGTAAAAGTAATTCCTTTTTGTCTTTTAAAAGTTTGGTGTTGTGTTGACAAGAAGTTCTGAGTTCCATTGATATTTGGTAAACACTTGTGTGTTTGAGTTTCAATTTTCCAAGGTTTTTGAAAAAGGTTTAGCACTTTTCTGAAATCCAAGGTTCTTTGAAGTGAAAGCGGATTGGAGTCCTGGATTTTTGATCTTGTTCTTGTTTCAAAAACGTGTTTCAAGTTCCAAGTTTTAAGTTTGTGGAAAAGATTAGAAAGTTTTTAGAAAGAAAAATCAGAAAGTATTGTGCTTGGTCATTTCCTTTTGATCTTAGCAGGTTTGTTGAAGATTTATTGTTCAAGGTTCTGCATAGGCGTCACTGTGGGACCTGGATGTGGGTCCCACAAGGTAGTTTTCTCATTCCTTGTTTAGTTTCATAGATTTTCAGTTTTTATGTGATTCATGCAAGAAAGTGTTTTAAGTGTTGTTTTAGTGGTTTGATTTGAGTTATTAGGGTATAATTTGCATGATAGAAGTGTTCTTATTCAGTTTGGATTGGATTTGAAGTGTTTTGCTTTGATAAAACTTATTTTTAGTATTTAAAGGGGTGTTTGGATCAGTGTTTAAGTAGGATCTAATGACATGAATTTGGGGTAAAACCTGTTTAAACCCACTCATTAGTTTATTATTAGTTGACATATGCATGTTGGTTTCATTTTGGTAAGTTTTAAACAAGTTTGTATGCTAGTTTAAGTAGAAACATAGCATAATCAGTAACTGCTCTTCTTTGTGCTTGATTCCATGAAAATTTGACCACCAATCCTGCTAGATGTTAGATTATAGGTTAGTTGAAGATTGTGTATTGGTTATATGCCACGTTGTGAGCTTATTTGTAAGTTATTGGCCTTGGAAATCCATTTGTGTGCAAGTGAGTAAGGGTCATTTGTGTTCATCAGAAACATAAGCTAATCAGTAACTTGTTTGTGCTAATTTGGTTTGATTTTGTGTGAAAGCTTGCTTGTATTGTGTTGTTCTTGACTTCCCACAACCCAACTGGTTGTGGGAGTGCCCTATTATCCAATCAAACATCACCAAAAATCATTAAACAAGCCCTCTTGTTTAAGTTTTCACAAGTGAAGAAACACACATTCTCTGTGTTCATCAGAAAGTTCAACCTGAGCACGTTTTGGTTTCCAGTTAGCTTTAATCTTTGATCTTAGGATTTGTTATTGTGTTTTTTGTGTTTAATTAGTCTTGGTTGTGAGTTTTAAAAGTTAAAAAAAAGAAAAAAAAAGATTTTTCAAAAAGGACATGGCCAGGACTCGAACCTGCGCCACTCCTCTCACACACAAACGCTCTAACCATCTGCCCTAGGGTCTTTGATTGGTATCACTTTTCAAAGTTTAATATATAAGGTGTGTTTGTATTGTGGCTTATTTAGCAATCAGCTTATTAATAAGCTGATTTCAACTTATTTCTTTAAGCTTTTGACCAGTTAGCATTTTTCTTTTGTTCTTATTAGGGTTTTAGACTTTTCAGTGGAAAAAGTTTATTTTTCCATTATTTCATTAATTTTCTAGGATTATTTTTAGTTTAAATTTAGAAAAGTAATTTAAAAATAGGAAAAGTTATTTTAAAAATCTGAAAAAATAGTTTTTAGGTTTTGACTTATATTTTTGAGGTTTACATCCAAAAAAGTTTTCAAAAAGTCTATTTTTTAATTTTATTTGATTTTAGGGTTTTTAACTAACTTTAAAATTTAATATAAAATTATTAAATAGGTTTCAGAAACTTTTGATTGCATTTCTATTCTAGTTACATTATTTAGGATTTTTGGTAATTTTTTAGAATTATTTTATAAACTTTGAATTTTTTTGATTATTTTAATATTATTTTATTATTAAAAATTAAAAGTTTGTTTTTTCTACTTTTTTCATTTTTCCTAGATTGTAGACACTAAATTAGGAATTTTGTAACTTTCCAAATCTTTTTAGGGCTTTTCATTTATTTTCTAGAATTAATTTAAGTTTTAATAGATTTTAATAGTTTTTTAGTGTTTAAAAATAGTTTTATTTGGTTTTAAAATTTTAAAAAATACTTTTTAGCTTAATTAGGTCATTGTTGAGGTTTAAAAACTATAAAATCTTGTTTAGGGCTTTTTAATAATTAATTGTGATTTTTAGGGCTTTAATTAGCATTAAAAAGTCATTATCTAATAATTAAAAGGTTTTAGCAAGTTTGGATTTTTTGTAAACTCTTAGAATATTATTTTGGATTTTTAGTAATTTTTAGGAATTTTTAGGTTAAAATTTTTATTTTTGTACTATTTACGGTTTTACGTGAACGCGTTTTCGTCTTAGTTCGATCCGTCTTCGTAACCGTCATTTCTTATTTCTTTCTCTTTTCTTTTCTTCTTAATAAAATCATCAATCAAAATCAATTCAATTCACAACACACGTGCCTCCTTGGGAAACGAACTTGAACTTATTTGGTCATTAGTGCTCGGTTTTCCTAAACCGACACTTAACGCTTACCACTACTTTGCCTCTCTTTTCCTAAAGGGTTGCAAAAACACTACACCACTCATCAACCTATGATGGACATCTAGCCTATTCCCATATAAATACCTCATTGATAAGCTCTAATCACCCCATTACCCTTCCTTAACTTGGTTAAGTTTAATAACTATCCCGTTCATATTTTACACAAAACAGTCCCAATTTTTAGGTCTCAAAACTTTAAGTCAAACGTCCACTTAAACATACCCATGGTTTCTGTAAAAGGAATATTCATACCCTTACATATGTTAGCTAATACCTCCCACTTGCCCTAACCTTAAAGCTACTGTTAAGGCCCCGATATACATATATATACTTCTGTCATTCCAGATTTACTGATTTTAAACATACTAAAAGTTTGTTACCATTAGAGGGTCTTACCCTAAACCACAATCTTAGCCCAAGTGCAGATACTTACTAAAATATATAAACCATCTCTCATATTCGTTAGAAGATCCCAATGCAACCCTAAGTACCCCAAACAACCCAAAACTTAAAAAGAAAACAGGCTGACTTCAAAACTGTTTTGACCTCCGACTGTTGTAACCTGTTTTTGACCCACTTCTCTACCTCCAATTTAGTTCTCGTTTCTTGCATTGGAAAGACATTTCAATTACCTTTTCAGGGATACTTGGATCGCAAAATAAGAGTTTGTAAAACTCCCAATATGATCAAAACACTTGACTCAAAATTCTGCCCAGTTTTTAAAAACGGGTTTAACAAAATTAACCTCATTAATTAACCCTAATCCCTCTAATTACAAGCCCTAATTTATGTAATCATTATAACACCATTAATATAACATTAATTTACTGTTTTTAAATTAAACCCTAACCTAATTCCATCATAAGATGATTAAACAAAACATAAAAACAATTAAATTAAAAAGGGTTAAGAAGATTTACCTTTGATTTATGAAAACCCCAAAATTTTATGTAGAACCCTAATTTTTATATAACTCACGAATTTTCTTAACCTCCAGGAGAAAAATAATGGATTTGGATTGTGATTAAAACAATATATAGGGTGTACATAAAATCCTAGTCCAAATAGAAGCCCACTTTCCATTTTTTCCCATTCCTTTTCTTTTGATTCGTCCAAACCGACCCATATGCCCCTAATTTTATTTTTTTATATTTTATTATTAATATATGTATTAATAACATTACCTTAATTTTCCTTAATTCATAGCTCCTAAAGCTTCCAAATCCTCAAAACCGTAAAACTAGTCAAATTTACGCGTTTTACCGTAAAAGACGTAAAATATACACTTAAAAAAATCTCAAATTTTTAAATAAACTTTATAACTAAGTCCTAAATGACTTAGAACCATCCCGAAAAATATTTATATGACTAATTACCTCATCCGAGACCTCCAAATGCTAAACCGTAAATCGTAAAAATACAATTTTCTATAATACATATACGTATACATAAAACCACTAAATAACACCATCTCATTTCATAGTCACTACCATGTGAGCTCATGAACATGAAATCATCACACCTCGTTTCACTCACAAGGTACCCCTACCGGAAACGATATCCAAACCACAATCTATACACACCAATAAGCACATAAACACGTAACGACACGTAACTAGCACAAAATAAAATTAAGTGACGAACCTCAAAACCAGGGTTGTCACATCAAACTCCGTGGATTAGTCAGCCAATGAGTCAGAAATCACGGTTACCAAAAAAATAAAAAAATACACTATTCACACGTATGAACCTAGTTTTTTACTTTCACCAAACAAAGGGTTATTCCAAATTACCTTTACCAAAAATTAATTCACCCTCACACGATTACATCCCACACTTGAACTCACCCATCACATCACTCAAGGATCCCACCCATTCAAGCCGTCCACCAATGAGAATACAACTTCCTCTCCAAGGAATGCCACGTGGCCAAATCAACAGCCAACACTCATTACTTGGTCACAAAGGATAAATGAACGTCTAGGATGATTTTGGACAACTCAAAACACCTCAAGCATCTAGAAGACTCAAGGGCATTTTAGAGAACTTGTAGCTAGGTTTTTGCATTGTAATCTCAGCCTCTAAGGCATATATAAGGAGACCTCAACCTGTGAGAGTCCCTTGTTCCAGTTTTTCTCTTAAACATTGTAATTCCTTTTTAAAATTTTAAAAGTTTGGTATTTTGAGAAAATTGTAATTCCTTTTTATGTTTTTGAAAGTTGGTGTTGTTTAAGAGTGAAGCTAAGTTCCATTTTATGTTTTGAAGGTGTTTTTGATCTTTGGATTAAAGCACGTTTGATTTTGAACAAGTTTTCAAGTTTGAAAAAGTTGGAAAACCTTGTTCCTGTTTGGCTGTTTTACTTGTACTAACCCCTAGCCAATAGCCTAAAGCTCTTAAAAGCTTTTTGACACCAAGCTTGTGAAGGGACTTAAGCCCTTGGATAGGTTGTTTGCTGCTTTGTGTTGACGATCCATTCATTCAAGGTCTTGGTTCTGCTTTGAACCATCAACAGACCTTTCTTCCTTTGTTCAAGTACCTTGGTCACTCTCTAGCTGTTGAGAGTGGTCCAAAGAGCATTTTTGATCCTCCTAGGAAGTTGTGGAGGATAGGTATTGATTCTCTTTAAGTTTCCCCTAAAAAATATTTGGTTTAAGTCTGCTATACATTTTGTTATGTGATTTGGAGTTCTTGTATTATTGCTTTGAGTTTTATTGTTTAGATCTGCTAGTTGTCACCTAGGGGAGGTATTTGGATCATAAAATCAGTAGGTTACTTGTTAAAATAAAAAAATTGTTTGAAAAAGGGCTAAAACAAGGTTTTTGGATTTTGGGATCAAAAGGCCTTTTGGCCTTGTGCCCTTGGTTCTTGGGGTTTTAATACACTAAACAAGTCATTTATCACCTATTGGTTAAGTCACTTAAGGTTTGGAAAAGGTTTTGCTAGTTTTGGAAAAATTTCCAAAAATTGGTTTCAAAATGATCAAACACATCAGCAAGGATTAAATCTTTGTTGTTTGGATTTAGAGTTTGATTTTTGGTTTGGGAAGAGTTTTTGTGATAAGCTGTCTGTGCTATATCTGTTTGTTGATTTTGGTGGCTTATTGAGTGAGTTATATCTTATTGAAAGTGGCTTAAGGGATCATTTGCATCAGCAAAGTGACCACCTCAATTTTGCTTTGCATCTTGTTACCTAGTGCTTGCCCTGTTGTTTTGTTGATTGATACTTGTTACTTTGCTTTTTGTGAACTTATTTGGCTATTTGGATTACTTGTTTGAGTGCTTATAAGCCAACTGGCTTATTGGCCATAATTGTCCAAAACTGAACATCATTTGGCTAACTAGCCTATTGATTCACAAGGATTCAACCTTGATTCCTTCACAAAAGTTGCTCAAAACAAGCTCACAAACAAACCCTGGCAATTTGGTTAAGTTTGGAAGACTTTAACTTTTGGTCAAATAAGCACAATTTGGCTTATTTTTCAGTTCTGCTTATTGGTGCATGCAACAACTTACTATTTGTAATAGGTTTCATTTTTCTTAGCTTATTATTATATTTGAGAAGTTTCAGGTCATTTGGTTAAGCTTTTGCTAGGAAACTAGCTTATTTGGCTTTTTCAGCCAGCTTATTTGCTTCTACGCTTATTCTATTTGACTTTTTGTGACTTTTCTTTTTGATTATTCTTAGTTAAGCTATTTGTGAGCTTTTACAAAAAGAATCAGCTTTTGAAACCCTCTAGAACTCAAACCCGACTATTTTGTCTTTTAGTGGAATTCTACTTTGCTTATTTCTGGCTTATTGGTTACGCTTTTTCAAAATTTCTTTTTACGGATCTCTTTAGTATCCCAAAAGAAGTTTGTGTGTTAAATTAGAGCTTATGGCATTAGCTTATAGCTTAATGGGCTTATTGGCCCATTAAGAATAAGCTGTTGGCATTTTAAGTTGTGATAAGATCAGAATCAGCTTTTGGGCCTTTAGAGTTTTGTGCTTAAAATTGGATTTTGAGTTAGACTGGTGAATTTGGGCTTATTTGGTTGAGTTTGTATTTTATTGGGCTAAAAAGCCTATTAAGCTTGTTGTTTTTGTTTTTAGCCCATTTGGGGGCCCAATAGGGGTATTTTGGTAATTTCACTTCCATTTTCTGTTTATTTACGTTAAAATAAACTAGTTTGCAAGTTTTTAGTTATTTTATAATTTTTGAATTTTTAATATTATTTTAATATTTAATTTTAGTTTTTAATCATTTTAAATAGTTTTAATTAGTTTTAAAATTTGGAAAAATAATTTTTATTTTAATTAAGTCATTTTAGAGTTTTACAAATTGAAAAATTTTTATTGGGTTTTTTATTAATTAATTTGATTTTTAGGGCTATAATTAGCATTAAAAAATTAATATTTAATTAAATAAAAGGTTTGAAAAAGATTTGATCATTTGTAAACTCTAATTGGATTCTTAGTTATTTTTGGTAATTTTTTGGGAGTTTTTAGATTAAATTTTTATTTTGTCTATTTTTACGGTTTTACGTTTTATCGTCGTTTAATTTTATAGTATCTGTCATTCTAATTTCTCATCTTTTCATTCTATATTAATCTAAAATCATTAAAAGTTATTCACACACAATAAACCACCTTAGGAAACGAACTTCACTTCATTGGGTCATTAACATTTGATTTTCCTAAGTCATTTGTTTAATACTTACCGCATTTACACCTTTTTCCTAAAAGTGTGTAAAACCTCTACAATCAGGACCTGAACTGATTTTTAATAACTAGAGCTATCAACGCAGATACTGAAAATCAGGCATTAAACGACCGGTTTTGTAGAAAATGCATGATGTTAAATGAGGTATAGTTTATTATTAATGGATGCATGTCTTTTTCTGGATGGATTTATAAAAGGCAGTGCAACAGGCGTGAAACACACATAATATATATATATGAAAAAAAACACAAGATTGGTTATTTGATAGTTCCATCCCTTTTCTTTAGAAGTATACCTTAGGTTCTTTTTCTACCAATCGAAATGGGTCATGGCTAAATTGGACTCAAACATATTTTCTTAAGATAACTTAGATATTATTATGTATAATATTAGCTTGCCCTATATGATTAGAAAACCACGACTTTTGACCTATTAGACCCATTTGTAAGCAACTTGCTGCCATTGCACTTGCTCTAGAAAAATTTGATTCTAGATGGTATAAAGTGTTTGATATCTAAAGCTCCTAAGTTTAGAACCTATTGTTGCAAATTGATAAATAACAAAATTTTGTTTCTTAGAAGTAGAGTTTCAAATTGAAATAGAATTCAAGATCATCTGCATAAATAAATCCATTACCATAGAGCTAAGACTGACATGTATTTGTGTTACATCATGGATTGTGTTAAATATTACTATTCTGTCGCAATTCTATTATGGACAACAAATTTTGTGCTTAGGTTCATTATTGTTCTGTTATATTTTCTTTACAGAGACTTATGACATTTTCCTTCTTGCTGTGACGGTAATTCCTTATGGAGGTGAAGTCATTTGAGATTATTCTTATTAATGATGATTAATAAACAAGATATCTTTGGTCATAATTTCCTGGCGATTTCTTCTACAATATTAAAATACAAGAAGTTGAAAGCAGCAACCACTAAAGAGAAAGGGAATAATATCATTTCTGATGTTTTAGCTAACCATAGTTTTCTCTTCTTTTAAACCATTTTTGACATAGCCAAAGTGCAGGTACTTATGTTTTTTTTTATTCGTAACAGTTATGGAATGACGGATTACAGAGGCTATTGTTATGCTCTTCATGTCAGTGATATACTTTTGTATTTGTATGCTTTAAAGTTACCGAAAAATACTCCATGTTGCGCAACTATGAACTTATACACATCCCCTGGTTCAGTTTTTTACATTTGAGGCTTAATATCAATGACTTCGTGGTCTTTTTAACAAGCAAAATGGTGGGCACTTAATTAGGTTGGGAAGATTTTGACAACAAATTTGAAAGGAAGACTGCTTTTGAAGCTGATGATCAGTCTACTTGGATATATGTCTTAATTACAATAACTGAGTGGATGAGTAAAGTTTTGTAATCAATATGTTCTTCATGTATGTTGGGCGGGGTTTGGTTGATCGGTATAAAAAAATGGTGGAAAAGTGTCATTCGATAATGGGTGATGATTATCCTATTTAAGGTGCTTAGGTAGTACGGGGAAAGGGTTTAATCATGTAGATAATCAAGTGTTGATAATGAGACGTTAATGATGAACTTTTGTGTTCTTTTTTATGGGATCTTAACTTTGAACAAGTTATAGTTTAATTTATCCTATTGACCACCACTATATTTGACATGGTAAAAAACAATGTAGAATGATCTTCAACAGAGGCAACTCATCTACTGGCATCATCATAATCCATCTCTTCATTGTTAACTGCGGTTTTACCACCATCCGCCATGCTATTGACCAGTGTAGACAGGTGGTCATAAAAGTCACTACCCGAAGAAGAATTTGCAACAATCCTCTACACCACATAGAAAGGGAATTTATATATTGATTTAAGGCTAAAATTTAAAATCATAATACGTGGACCAACTTTGCTTATCCAGAGATTAACCCTCCTTTGAAGAGTATCTACTGGAAACCCGATAGCAGCTAACCCTCCTTTGAAGAGTATCTACTGGAAACCCGATAGCAGCTGCAAGACTCTTAGATGTTCAACTAAAAGTACAACAATCAGGTAAATTATTTAATACTTGTGTTAAAAGGAGGTAAAAACACATGTTTCTGCGGATTGAATAAGTTCATGATTTTACCTTCTCTGTTCCTGAAAGTTAATAATGATTGTAGCATGTACATGGGTGACTGTGAACTGCAGCGTTTTATCTTAAAATTCTAATTCTAACTGTAAACAGATAAGCGTCATTCTCTTGTTAAAAATAAAAATTGAATATCGACTATATAGTCGTTTTATTTTCTTACCTTTTAACTAAATATTCATGTTACATCAGATCTGATATGTTTTGGAAGTTGTATATATATAGGCCACTGTATTTTTTCATGTCAACCTATCAAGTATTTACGAACTTATATGGATTCTTAATCGTATTCTTTATTTTAGCAATGGTGGATGCAGGTTTCCAGCGGCGAAAAATATCTGACAAAGATAAATCTCCTCATTGTGATGGTGGAATCAATAGTGCTGAGATCACTGATCTTATTAACAAAATCAGATGTGACTGGTGGAGATGCCCACCAGTCTCGACTTATCGGATAGAGTTCCAGATATTGAGGATCAAAATGGTGACGCGGTAACCAGTCCCATCAAATCTATTACAGTTTAACATCTCGACGAACAAACTACACATGTGATCTCTGATGTTGTAAATGATGCAAAACAAAAAGAACCCAGGTGCAAGGACATTTCAGTAACTCAAAATATCTAATTACCAGTCATTTTATATGATTAGAGAGAAAGATGTTTGATCAATGAAATGAGAACCAACAACCCCTCCTAACATGCTAGGAGGGGTATATATATCCCACCCTACATGTGGGCTTTATGGGTTATATGTTTACATAACTAGATCACTAGCCCATACTACGTATATATCGTTTGAGTGACCGTTCCTTTCTAAATAGTAAAAACGTTTTTCCAACAATCTCCCCCTAAGGAAGGTCACTCCAAGTTACAGTGTCCTAAATAGTCTATAGCTCATGATGCTAACAATGATGTGACCGAGAATTTCTTTGGAAAAACATATTTCCAACAATCTCCCCCTAAGGGAGGTCACACCATTTTAGAAAACCTTAAACCTAGCATACTATGCTTGAGTCTTCGATCTTGTTCTTGTGAATATGCAATTGAGATCTTTGACTTTTAGTCTTGAGAATGTTTCTTTGCCTTGATAGTGTGCATTCATCACTTGTGATATTTGTCTCCTCGTGACTTCATGTTCCATATACTTATACCTTGATGAAATCTTGAAAGCTTCAGAGTTTGATACAGCGGAAGACTTGACTTTTAGGCTTTCTTGAATTTTTTGAAGTATTAAGTGCATAAAGTATAAGCATGCGTGGATGACTTCTTCTCGGATACCGCAATGCCACCTTCTTGTTATGCTGCAGAAGACAATTAGCAACAAAACAAAGACACGTATGAAATGCCTTTGAACATTTCAACCTAATTAGGTAGTATTTTTACCTCCGGTCAGTGAAGACCGTTAGACGATATTAAATATCGTACTTGTGGCAGGTAGTTTCAATTAAGAACCTCCTTGACAAGATTTCGCGAGTAAACCCTTTCTCTTTATTCAACCGTCAAAAGCTGACTGTGAACATAAAGAGTGAATCATTTGGATAATATTATCCGCATGATTTGAAGCCGTCAAATCCGGTTCCTGAAACAAGTTTAATTCATTAAAGAATCGCACCATCGTTGCTTTCTAGTTGTCACGATCTTGATTCATATAGAATCTTGCAAGTTACCTACCAAGTGCTGTTTGATGTTAATACTAGAAGGATTTCCACTCATCACTGTGAACACTATAGAGTGTCACTCTGAGTGTTCTGGCAAGAACACTAAGATATTGCGTAGAGGCCTGTAACGTGTTTAAGTTCAGTTAAGAATTAAACCACTGTTGCTTTCCAGTTGTCACAAGCTTGATTCATAAAGAATCGCACAAGTCACCTACCATGAGCTTTTTGATATTCGTTCAAGAAGGATTTCCATCTTCATTGTAAATACTTTCGTATTACTCGGATGTTCAGGCAAGATCATGAAGATTTTGTGTAGGACTCTTAAGATCTTTCTTACTTTTCACAACGTGTGAAGAAGCAAGGAATTATGAAAATGTGTCCTAATGAGATATTTAATGATCTCAAATGGCTCTAGACTCGATCGTTCATTTTTTATTTTAGTGATCGGAGGCTGGAGAGGAGTGCCACCATTTCAATACCAATTTATTCGGAGTGAATAAATCAATAGATAATGCGTTGTCTCCGTGTGATTAAAACAAATACCTTTTGAGAGATATTTGAGTTCACTGGGATGGGTTGTGCATTGCATCACTTGGTCCATGATGTCTATCTTCAATATCGAGCATCATTAAAAATGATCTCAATAGCATATGTATTGACCCGGTTTCTGCCTAAGTTGTAAGGAGGGCTTCTTTCTTCACACCCTTTATCTTTACAATTCTTTTTCATTCTTCAACCCCTTCAATGCTTACCAATACGTAATAACTAGCACCTTGTTGTGATTGTTCCAGTGTAAACTTAAGTACTTGGTCGGCATTCAGCTACGTTCACAATCTTTCTCCATCTTTCCTAAGGACTACTATTTCTAGCTATGGAATGCCCTTGAGAAGATTCCTCTGGTTCTAGAGGAATCATTGGACTTTAACCTATCCTACCATCCTTATGTCACCACAATCTTTACCGTCGTGAATAGAGATGTTTTGGGGTAAGTGTATGTCACCATGAAATCCATTTAGATATCCAAATCCATTTTGCTCCCCCTAAACATATGCCATGATATCCGAAAACATTTCGCACATATCGGGATGAGCTATCACGTTAAGTCAAACCATTTGTGATTAATCATTTCCCATATTAAATCACATTTTCTCCCCCATATTAAAAATATTAACCCAATCGATGTTTTTAATATCAATTGATTTAATAGCATTTTAAGAAAATTTGGGAAGAAAAATGCGAATCCAATTATCTTCATGATTTTCACAAGCTCCCCCTCAAATTAATGAAGGTGTACTTGAAACGTAAATAAAATACCTTTTAAACACAAGTGTAAGGTAATTATCACGTGCAAAGATCATATATGATAATGTATTCACAAGATTAGCAATTTACGAGGTTGGACCTGAATGATGGAGAACATCATATGATAGAATCACATGGTTCTTGTTCAGGAATATTGGTCGCCTCGTCATGTCTGAAGTTATCTCTTGACACCATGTGTACGATTGATATCGTTGTCTTGACACCAATTTGTGAGCTTGGCACTTTTGGCATCAAAGATTCTGAATGCTGGACAATTGCTCCCCCTGAATTGTTGAACCGTGTTATATCGAAAGAGCTATAGTCGCCATTTGAGTAGTCACATCGGGCGAGTATGTAGATATCAATTGTAAATTGCTACGGTTGGTGGAGATGATAACTTTATAAAAACAAGATTTCTCTTGTTTTAACAAATAAATGCACTGAAACGTACATATATTCATGTTAGATTGTGTTATTCCGTAAACACAATCCCTAACATGGTTATAAATAGACCATGCCCGGGAAAATTATATCTCGTTGTTGAGTCAAAGCTTTCTGGTGAAATGCTTGACTTTAATATGAAAAGCGGGTTAGTATCGAAAATAATAGCAAGCCATTTTGAGCATGTTTTAAAAGATTTGAACTTCTGCTCGAACTTTATTTACAACCCCGTGTCATTATTGAATGACATTTCTAGTATCGTAAATATTATCGATTCCAGAAGACATTCTCTTTTTATCAAAACATTTTTGAACACACAATTTTGAAAGATTTAGAAAAACCTTTTGAGAAATTCTCGAAAAATTGTGTTCAATGTTTTGAAAACCAATTACTTGAGCTTAAGATGTTGAAAATCTTACAAAACGAGCTCAAGTTCGAGAAGTTGTAAACTTCCCGTTGTGAGGATAAGTTTATCATTGGCGATAAACTTTCCTTTTAACTGAAGAACGAATCCTAAGTTGACATTTACTTAGAAGTCGTTTTCATGAGCTTGAAAAACTTTTGAATGTTTTAACGAAAAGCTCATGACCGAGAAAGGTGAATTTCTCGCTATGAGGAAAAGTTCTCTTATTTAAAAGATACACTTCTCTTTATGAGCTTAAAACTTGGAATGTTTTAAAACAAGCTCATGACCGAGAAAAATTAATATCCTGTTACGAGGATAAGTTATCATTATAGATAAGCTTTCCTAAAATTGAAGTCCGAGTGTCTGATATTTAACTGTAGGTCATTGTACATGAGCTTAAAAACTTCGAATGTTTTTAATAAAAGCTCATGCCCGAGAAAAATGAATTTCTCGTTGTGAGGATAAGTTTATCATCTGCGATAAACTTTCCTTTCTTTGAGTCAGGGGCATAATCTGAAATATAATTATACACCATATACACGAGATTAAAACTTTTGAATAGTTTTAATGTAAGCTCGTGTCTGAGAAAATTTAATATCTCGTTAATGAGGATAAGTTTATCATCGGTGATAAACTTTACTTTCTTTGAAGCTCGGGTTAAAATCAGTCATGTGTCTGCAAACCATTGTGCATGAGCTTAAAAACTTTGAATGTTTTTAACATAAGCTCATGCCCGAGAAAAATTAATTTCTCGTTGTGAGGGTAAGTTATCGTTGCATAGATGAACTTCTCTTTATTTGAAGTCTGGGTCATCGTCTGTTATTTAACAATGAACCATTATACATGAGCTTAAAGCTTTTGAATAGTTTTAATAATAGCTCGTGTCCGAGAAAATTTAATTTCTCGTTTGTGAGGATAATTTTATCATCGGCGATAAACTTTCCTTTATTTGAAGATCGGGTCATCGTCTAATATTTAACGATGAGCCATGTACAAGAGCTTAAAAACCTTTGAATAGTTTTAATGTATGCTCGTGTCTGAGAAAATTTAATTTCTCGTTAATGAGGATAAGTTTATCATCGGCGATAAACTTTCCTTTATCTGAAGATCGGGTCACAGACTGTGATTTGACTATGAGCCATGTACACGAGCTTAACTGCAAATCCCCTGAGACACTTGTTTCTCTGATATCGGCTTCTTCAGTAACCAAACTCTGAGAGTGTCCTTAATTGAACGGTTTACAAAGATCAGACCGGTCACAGACTGTGATTTGACTATGAGCCATGTACACGAGCTTAACTGCAAATCCCCTGAGACACTTGTTTCTCTGATATCGGCTTCTTCAGTAACCAAACTCTGAGAGTGTCCTTAATTGAACGGTGTACAAAGATCAGACCGGTTTGTTTTTGTTGATCCTTGACTTTGTCACACGCATTCACAGTTGAAGTTTGTATGCTTTTATATGGGTTAGCGATATCTATCTTAGAACCATGTGAGGATTCACAGTTTTCTTTTCTAGTGCCAGAGGTGACCTGAGGAGATGATTCACTTGTCTTAGTTGGCAAACGTTTCCTTTTATAGAAAACCTTAAGTTCAGGCTTAAGTGATGTATCATCCTTTTCAATTTCCTCCCTAGTAGTCTTAGTAGAATCAGAGACTATCCTAGTTAAAGGGCACTCGTTTCCTACAAAAGTGAAAGTTCTACCCGTGGGGCGCCACATTTTAACAATAGTTTTAATTTTAGCTACCCACTGGGATTTAACTCTAGCGCGGGAGTTCACCTCATTAAGGAATTTCTTGACACAAGAGTCATGATTTGCCTTAAAGACACATTTCCTACATGATTTACAAGTAGCATATTTAATGTCCGAGTAAGATCTAGAATTTCTAGATGATTGATTGATGCTCCTAGGATATGACATAATACGGTTAGCAGTGTTGGGTAATCTAGAAGGCATTTGACTAGTTTTAAAATCCCTATCTCTTACTTGTGTCTTTTGCTTAGCTTCCCTCAAACCAAATTTATGGCGAACGTCATTTGAACTAGTTTTAGACGTGTTCTTTGTATTCGTAGAAAAACTAGAGGCAATCATGTGATTAGGTCTTGCCAAAGCTGATTTAGTCACATAAGGCCTAGTTTGTGGAGTGACTGTTCTAGAAATATGAACCATATCAACTTGGGAGACAAACCGCGGTCTCGAGGATTGTGGTCGCTCGGATCTAAATGCAGTCGGTTGTCTAACGGACTGATTTGTAGGCGGTTTCCCCAAGATTGATGGTTTTTCAAGCTTAGTGTCCACACTAATTCCTTTAGTTTTCCTTAATTTATTTTTCAACGCATCTATAGCAAAGACCTTTTCCTGTACTTGAGCCTTTAAAGTCTCATTCTCTTTGAGAAATTTATCTTGGGATGCCAATTTAGATTCTAGCAACTTAATTTGTTTCAAAAGATTATCGTTTTCAGCTTTAGAATTGATAGGTGTGTAAACACCCATCCTTTTACCACTTAATTCTGGCTAAAACAAGGCCAAAACACGTAATTAATATCATTTGTTTGGAATTATGCGTGGTTTTTGTGTTTATCGTGATTTCAGAGCTAACCGGATGAATATTAAAGAAAACATGGGATTGCACGGGTGTTATCAAGGAAAAAGACTCAAGATAAAGTCTATTGTCCAAGACGTACAAAAGATTTGAAGTCACTAGGCCTATTCGAAGATTTATTGAAGAAAAGGACTAAAGACGGAAGATTTTCATAAGTCGAAGAAACTCGAGTCTATTTAACGAAGAAATTAAAAGACGAGTTGGATTTAATCGACAACAAATCCCGAATCAGAATCGAAAACGTCAACTTTTCTGAAAAGACGAGAAGACAAGAAGAAGAGGAGAAAGCCCACTCACCAACCAACCACTAGGACTATATATAGTTTTTCTCTTCACACATTAGGGAGTTAGTTTTATTTTTCCTTTTTTCCAGGCTTTGTAGTTCGTCTCATCACAAACTCCATTAGGGAGTTTGGTGATTTTCATCTTTTTCTTTTCATCTTGTAAGTTTGATTCAATACTCTTGTTAATTTTCCCTTAATCAATCCATTCCATCTTTTCATTAATCTTGTTCTTCATCATCTCTTTTTGCAAGTTCTTAAGTTTTTATGTGATTCAAGTTTGATCCTAAAAAGTTGTTGAATTAGTGTTTTTATTAGTGGGAATTGTTCTTTATAGTATGTAAATGATTATTGGTTATTTTGGTTAAACCTTTTTAAGTATTTGATTTGATTTTGGATTTTTGACTAAGTCCCCCGTTTGTGTCTGCTGTTACTGCTCTTCATCTGCCCAGAATTTTCCGCATAGCCAATTTGTGTTATCCCTATTCGGAATCTTTCAATATTCCGAATAGGGGTGTGTTCATTTCTGTTACTCGGAATAATTCCTATATTCCGCATAGCCGTTTCTTCATTTCCTTATTCGGAACTTTTTCCGAATAGACAGTTTTTTCCGAATAGTTCATATCTTCCGAATAGGACTTTTTCTGTTTCCTTATTCGGAACTTTTTAATTATTCCGCATAGCCAGTTTTTGTTTCCCTATTCGGAATGTTTTTCCGAATAACCGTTTTTTCCGCATAGCTTGATTTTTCCAAATGAAGCAAATGTTCCGCATAGAGATCTTATTCCGCATGGTGTGAACTTTCCGAATAGAGCAATATTTTTGTTCCGAATAGAAGTGTTTTCCGAATAGACTGGATTTTCCGCATAGAGCTTTTTCCGAATGGTCAATATTCCGCATAGGGTATTTTCTCAATAGAATATTTTTCCAGTTTTGCTTATTAATTGCTACTTGTTTTAAGTTTACTTAATTACCATTTTATTCACTTACCTGTTTAGTAGACTAGAAAACCAAATCCACTTTTTGTCACCAAGAACAAATCATTCCACTTTTAACTGAGATCAATTCGAGAGGATTCCGAGAATTCTGAACCTAGTAAAACCATAATATCAAATGGCGCCGCTGCCGGCTCCTCTCGTTAAGATCAAAAGTTTTTTGTAGAACTTGGATTTTGGGATCCGTTCCCCGTGAACGTTACTTTTTCATAAAATTTTCAAAAACACTAAAAAAATATAAAACTTTCAAAAATCCTAAAAAAATAAAAAACAATAAAAACCAAAAATATTTTTGCTTTGTTCTTCTTTGTTCGTTCTTTTGCAGGTGTATGCGCACTCGATCCACGTCTTATCAAGAGCCCGAGCCTCTCGATAACTTAGCCATGGCTGGTGTACAAAACAACAATAACATACCACCTCCGAACAACAATAATAATAACAACAACAACCCGCCTTTCAACAACATGAATAACAACAACAATGAGCCCCTTCCGGATAATCGCCCAATGATTGAACTGCTGCAAGCTCATGTTGATGGCAACACGGATCCAATTGTCATTCCTCCAATTGCCGCCAACAATTTCGAGCTCAAGTCAGGCTTTATCCAGATGGTCTCCGCTCAGCCATTCTTGGGACGCACCATTGATGACCCACATGACCATATCAAGAGATTTCTACAACTCACCAACACGGTCAAATTCAATGGAGTTCCACAGGAGGTCATAAGGTTACAACTTTTTCCCTTTTCTTTAGAGGGACAAGCCCGGCATTGGCTTGCTAAGGAACCGCCACAGAGTATTCTCTCGTGGACGGATTTGGAAACAAAGTTTATTAACTACTTTTTTCCACCCTCTCGTACTACCGCTTTGCGGAATGAGATTATAAACTTTGAACAAAAGTACGATGAGTCATTCAGTGAATCTTGGGATCGTTTTAAAGATCTTTTAAGAAAATGCCCACAACATGGTTTTACCAAAGTACATCAAATTAATACTTTTTACAATGGTTTAAGCATGAATGATCAAGATTCACTGAATAGTGCCTCGGGGGGTAATTTATTGGCTAAGACTTCCAATGCTGCTTGGGACATCATTGAGAACAAATCTCGTGTGCAAACCAAGAGCGTTAGGACCAATGTTGCTAGTGCTAGCACTAATGACAGCGACAAGCGATTAGACAAAATCACTACGCTTCTTGAATCGCTTGTCACCCACACCGTCAGCAACAACAACAGCAACAACGCCAAAAACGCACAAGTGAACGCTGTCAGCCAACCTTGTGAGATATGCGGTGGTCCCCACTCCTACACAACTTGTACCGCCACCCAAGATTACCCTGCTGAGAATGTGAATGCGGCATATGGCACCTACCAACAACCCGCTTATCAAGCAAAACCCCAAGGTGACCGTAACTTGCTTAGCTACCGCAACAACAACTATCTTTCACCACCTGGTTTCCCTCCTACCAACCCAAACCAACAACAAAACCTTAATCGCCCTCCTCAACAACAACAACAACCTCGACAACCATACATCCCACCTCACAAGCAGCAACAACCACCTCAAAGAAACAATTAAGTCTACCAACAACCTGCTTACCAACCACCTGCATACAATGCTCCTCTCAACCAACCCACCGCTCTTCACCAAGAAGTGGAAACTTATATGAGGACTAACGATGCGATAGTGGGAAATCTTCAGAGAGAAGTGCTCAACCTAAAAGCCGATTTGGTAAAGCAAGGAAATGATTTGAGAGCCGATATGCGAAACACGCTGGATAGTCAGACGAATGACTTGAGGAACATGATGGCTAGTTTCTTCCAAAGTAGTCAACCCTCTTCTTCGGGTACTCTTCCGAGTAACACCGTTGCGAACCCAAGAGGGGAGATGAAAGCAATCACCACTCGGAGTGGTAAAGGTACCAAGGAACCCGAGTTTCCTATACCCCCACCGGTGATTGTGACTAAGGAAAACGAGTCGCCTGCTCCTATTTCTCCTCCTTCTCCTTCCCCAATTTCTCCACCTCTTCTTTCTACCCCTCCTCCACCCGTGGTTGTGAGTGACCCTATTCCCCTTAAGCCTTCCTCTTCTTCCAATATACCTTATCCTTCAAGGTTGAGGAAAGAGAAGCAAAAGAGCAAGGATGATATTCAGGTTTCTAACTTTCTTAAAATGTTTAAACAACTGAATTTCAATATCTCCTTCGCTGAGGCTCTCGCTCACATGCCCAAGTATGCTAAAATGTTTAAAGACCTTCTGAGCGACAAGGAAAAGCTCCTCGACATTGCCAACACCCAACTTAATGAGAACTGCTCTGCAGTGCTCTTAAGGAAATTGCCAACCAAGCTTGGTGATCCGGGTCGTTTTCTTATCCCTTGCAATTTCCCGGGAGTAGAGAATTGCATGGCCCTAGCCGATCTAGGTGCCAGTATTAATCTCATGCCTCTAAGTGTTTGGAAGCAATTATCTCTCCCTGAGCTAGTCCCCACTAAAATGACTTTGGAATTGGCCAACCGTACGGTTGCTTATCCAGTGGGGATAGCCGAAGATGTCATCGTAGGAGTCGACAAATTCACCTTCCCTGCTGATTTTGTTGTCGTCGACTACGAGATGGACCCCCGTGTGCCACTTATTGTTGGTCGTCCATTCTTGAGGACCGGTCGCACTCTCATTGATGTTGAAGCCGGTGAGCTTATCATGAGAGTGGGTGACGACAAAGTAGTCTTCAACATGGGAAAGTTGTCTAAACAGCCTTATTCATATGAGAGCGTTAATTGTATTGACGTTCTTGATGAGGCTTGTGAAG
Source organism: Glebionis coronaria (assembly GCA_025667525.1). Classification (NCBI taxonomy): domain Eukaryota; kingdom Viridiplantae; phylum Streptophyta; class Magnoliopsida; order Asterales; family Asteraceae; genus Glebionis; species Glebionis coronaria. The sequence continues at coordinate 135,268 of JANFOE010000596.1, read as the reverse complement.
AACACTTTAATGATGCTTGCAAAAGTATTCCTACCTCTCTTCCCACTGTTGAGACCGTGTCCTCTATTGATTCATCGTTGTCTCTATTTGGAGATAGTGATTTATTCTGGAACAATCTTGAAGATGCCATGGGAGATGCGAATTTAGCTACTAATGATTCTCCCACCGAGGGGGATGAAGATATGAGTTTCTTTGACAATCTTCTCACCGAAGACAATCCTTCGCCTCCATCTCCCACGGTCATTGCTATCGATACTCCGACGTTGCAAACGCCTCCCGTCGAAAATCCTCCGGATTTGGAACTTAAGGAGTTGCCGCCACATCTCGAGTACGTGTTCCTTGACGACAACAAGAAGTCGCCCGTCATTATTGCAAAGGATTTGAAAGATGAAGAGAAGACTCGCCTCGTTGCTGTGTTGAAAGCTCACAAGAAGGCTATTGCGTGGAAAATCTCGGATATTCGTGGAATTGATCCTCACTTCTGCACGCATAAAATTCTCATGGAGGACGACTATAAGCCCACTATTCAAAGCCAACGAAGGGTGAATCCAAAAATACATGAAGTCATCAAAACAGAGGTTATCAAACTTCTTAATGCGGGTATGATTTACCCTATTTCGGATTCCCCGTGGGTTAGTCCAATCCATTGTGTGCCCAAGAAGGGCGGAATAACCGTTGTTCCCAATGAACACAACGAGTTGATTCCCACTCGTCTCGTTACTGGGTGGAGAGTTTGTATAGACTACCGCAAACTCAATGATGCCACGAGAAAGGATCATTTCCCTCTACCTTTCATGGACCAAATGCTTGAACGATTAGCCGGTAATGAATATTACTGCTTTCTTGATGGTTTCTCGGGTTATTTTCAAATACCCATCGATCCCCAAGATCAAGAGAAGACTACATTCACTTGTCCCTATGACACTTTCGCTTACAAAAGAATGCCTTTTGGCTTATGTAATGCGCCCGGGACTTTCCAAAGGTGTATGTTAGCTATCTTCCATGACATGGTTGAACAAACCATGGAAGTCTTCATGGATGATTTCTCGGTCTTCGGGGATTCTTTCTCTGCTTGCCTTGCCAATTTAGAACGTATGCTAAAGAGGTGCGAAGACACTCGCCTTGTTCTAAATTGGGAAAAATGCCATTTTATGGTAAAAGAAGGCGTCGTGCTTGGACATAAGATTTCGAAAGCCGGTCTTGAAGTAGACCGTGCTAAAGTTGATGTTATAGCAAAGTTGCCTCCACCTTCCACTGTGAAGGGTGTGAGAAGTTTCTTGGGTCATGCGGGCTTCTACCGCCGATTTATCAAAGACTTTTCTCAAATCGCTCGCCCGATGACCCACCTCTTGGAAAAAGATACTCCTTTTATCTTTTCCAAAGAGTGCCTTGATGCCTTCAACTCGCTTAAGGATAAGCTAACTAAGGCACCCGTCTTGGTTACCCCTAATTGGGAGCTGCCTTTTGAGTTGATGTGCGATGCTAGTGATTTTGCTATTGGAGCGGTTCTTGGACAAAGAGTGAACAAACACTTCCAAACGATCCATTACGCTAGCAAGACAATGACTGGGGCACAATTGCATTATACGACAACCGAGAAAGAGCTTTTAGCTGTTGTCTATGCTTTTGAAAAGTTTCGCCCCTATCTTGTCCTTTCCACCACCATCGTGTACACCGATCATTCCGCGTTGAAGTACTTGTTAACAAAGCAAGATTCCAAACCAAGACTTCTTCGCTGGGTTTTGCTGCTCCAGGAATTTAAAATCGACATCCGCGATAAAAAAGGAGCAGAAAACCTAGCCGCGGACCATCTTAGTAGACTTGAGGATCCATACCAAGGGGATCATCCGACCAAAGAAATCAATGATTCTTTTCCCTTGGAGACCTTAATGTCTATAAACTCGAAGCCGAATGAAACCCCGTGGTTTGCGGACTTTGCAAACTACTTGGCGGGTGGAATTCTCAAGGAAGGGTTGACGTCCCAGCAAAAGAAGAAGTTCTTTACCGACATCAAGACTTACTTTTGGGACGACCCTTACCTATTCAAACAATGTGCTGACCTGATAATTCGCCGATGTGTTGATGGACCGGCAGCGTCGGACATCCTTGATGCTTGCCTCAAAGGACCCACCGGTGGTCACTTTGGTCCCAACTACACTGCTAAGAAAGTGTTTGATTCGGGATTTTATTGGCCCTCCATATACCGTGACGCTCACGATATGGTCAAAAGATGTGATGTTTGCCAAAAGCAAGGCAAAATCACACATAAAGACGAGATGCCTCAGAATTTCATTCAAGAGTGTGAAATTTTTGATGTTTGGGGTATCGACTTTATGGGGCCATTCCCTTCATCTAAAGGAAACAAATACATCCTTGTAGCCGTTGACTACGTTTCAAAGTGGGTTGAAGCCAAAGCTTTGCCTACTAATGACGCAAGGGTGGTTTGTAACTTTTTGAAAGCTCTATTCGCTCGCTTCGGTGTGCCTCGCGCTATTATTAGTGATCGTGGGACTCATTTCTGCAATGACCAATTTGCTAGAGTCATGGCTAAGTACGGTGTCAATCATCGTCTTTCCACAGCCTACCACCCACAAACTAATGGCCAGGCTGAAATATCAAACCGAGGTCTTAAGCGAATTCTTGAAAGGACCGTGGGAGAGCATCGTGCCGCATGGGCTGATAAACTCGATGATGCTTTGTGGGCTTTCCGTACTGCTTACAAGACCCCGATCGGCTGTACGCCCTATCGTCTTGTGTACGGGAAAGCGTGCCACCTCCCCATTGAGTTGGAGCACAAGGCTTATTGGGCCTTGAAGTGGGCTAATTTTGATATAAACAAAGCCGGTGACCTACGCAAGATCCAACTCAATGAGCTGAATGAACTTCGGAATGAGGCTTATGAAAATTCTTTGATCTATAAGGAAAGAACTAAGCTCATTCACGACTCCAAGATCAAAAACCGAGAGTTCCATATTGGAGACAAAGTCTTACTTTTTAACTCTCGGTTGAAAATCTTTTCGGGCAAGCTTAAATCTCGTTGGTCCGGCCCATTCACCATCGCCCAAATTTTTCCATATGGTACTCTCGAGCTCGCTCAACCTAATGGACCAAATTTTAAGGTGAATGGCCAACGAGTGAAGTTATACTTTGGTGAGGACACCTCTCAGGAGGTGATTCCATCCCTCACCACATTCCCCATGAACTAAATTTGGGTCGAGTCAGGCTCGTGACTCGGTTATCAAAAACAAGCGCTCCTCGGGAGGCAGCCCGAGTATCTATCCCTTTAACCCCCTAAGTGTAGGGGAGGACCTATTTTGGTCATTTGTGTTTGTGTGGTGATGTGATTACAGGAATAACTGCAATCTTGGAAATCTTTGAAGAACCGTGCTCCCTTGTTATCCGCAATCCGGTTCTATCTCTCAACTATCGTGATTCAATTTTCTTCTTTCTCACATTTGAACTTGATCACTTTAGTCGTCTCTTCCTTAACTTGAGTTAACCAACGTGCACAATGTCATAAGTGTAGGGGAGATTTTTCCCACATGCTTAAACATTGAGGACAATGTTTATCTTAAGTGTAGGGGAGACTTCTATCGAAGTTTTAAGTGAACTTTTCCATGAAAATGCCTTCATTTAACCGGAAAATCCTATTTTTCAGCATTTTTCAAATTTTTTATTAACTTTGGCCATTTAGTTGTAATTTTTAAATTTTTATCGTTGCTTTCATATGTATATATCCCGCAATAAAGTCAAAAATATTAATAAATTGGTGTAGCTAGTTCAGATATCTTTGACATATTAGGCCCGTTGCGTTTATTTTGACTCAACCCGAATAGACTTATCCAAGTTTATTCTAGCTAGTATCCTTAACCATGTAGACCTTAATTGGTTTATTAGGCTAAGTATCCACGAGTCTCATTATTTGAGATTTTAAATTGTGGAGGACGAGAAATGATAGAGTCAATTATAAGTCGGTAATCTTGCGCAAGTTCACTTGGTGTAATTATTTGCCTATTCTCCCATCACTTGCTAATATTTATCTGCAATAAGTAAGGTCTTACGATTTGAAAAGTTACTTAGCTTCTAGCCCAAGATCGTTTAAAAGTTGCTCGGTAATGATAAGAGTTCATAGCCAAGGCATAACTTATGAAGCGGGGCGCGAAGATTGGCGAGTCCGAAAAGGCCCTAACAAGGCATGAGGATTCAATTTTATTGCTGAAGATCCAAAGTGATGTGAAAAGCATTATTCCTAAAGTCAATATGAAGGATCAAGACTCACGACGAAAAGCAATCAACTCCCGTAAAGATCATGGAGAAGTCTATCCGAAAAGACCCTAACAAGGTATGAGGATAAATAGATCCAAGTCCGAAAAGGAGGCGGATCGTTGTATCTCAAAATCCCAAATAGAGATTGAAGAAATAATCATGAAGTCGTGGTCAACAAAGTTGGAGTACCCCTCAAAAGTCTCCAAGTGAAGAAACTCTATTATGATGAGAAGACCATTATCTCAAGAACGTCTCTCGAAGATATGAAGTATGAAGTACATGCCAAATATCGGCCCGAGAAAGGTCTCAAATCGTGAACCAAGTTATGCCAAGATATGAACTTTTTGATATCCCGAGAAGCAGTTTTAAGAGATTTTGTCCTTTAGCTAACTATTGATCAAATCGTCCTACTTTGCTTTCAGCTCTAATAAACTATCGAAATAAGTCCAAAAATGCATCTTCATGATCATTCTAAGACAAAAATAAAATATAAGAGATACAATTAGGAATAAGGGAGTTTAAGCATTTAATTAAGCCATGTGTGTAAGTGTTTGATTTACTAACTTATAATAACAATGATCTCGTTTTTAAGCTTAGTTTGGGGAACGTGAAACTTGAGGTTGATAAATCTTCGCAACACCAAAGCCCTAATGTAAGTCTTTGATTTCTTTACAAGTTATTTCCATCTTTTTGTTTATTTTAAAGTTTTAAGTTCTCTTATTATTTTAATTGTTGTTTAGTAGAATTTAAATAAGGCCAAGGTTGATTAATTATGAGAAAAATGTAAAATTGCTTTATCACTAAGCATTGCATGAGGGCATGGCAATGGTTAAGTGTAGGGGATTTGATAAGTGTGTAAACACCCATCCTTTTACCACTTAATTCTGGCTAAAACAAGGCCAAAACACGTAATTAATATCATTTGTTTGGAATTATGCGTGGTTTTTGTGTTTATCGTGATTTCAGAGCTAACCGGATGAATATTAAAGAAAACATGGGATTGCACGGGTGTTATCAAGGAAAAAGACTCAAGATAAAGTCTATTGTCCAAGACGTACAAAAGATTTGAAGTCACTAGGCCTATTCGAAGATTTATTGAAGAAAAGGACTAAAGACGGAAGATTTTCATAAGTCGAAGAAACTCGAGTCTATTTAACGAAGAAATTAAAAGACGAGTTGGATTTAATCGACAACAAATCCCGAATCAGAATCGAAAACGTCAACTTTTCTGAAAAGACGAGAAGACAAGAAGAAGAGGAGAAAGCCCACTCACCAACCAACCACTAGGACTATATATAGTTTTTCTCTTCACACATTAGGGAGTTAGTTTTATTTTTCCTTTTTTCCAGGCTTTGTAGTTCGTCTCATCACAAACTCCATTAGGGAGTTTGGTGATTTTCATCTTTTTCTTTTCATCTTGTAAGTTTGATTCAATACTCTTGTTAATTTTCCCTTAATCAATCCATTCCATCTTTTCATTAATCTTGTTCTTCATCATCTCTTTTTGCAAGTTCTTAAGTTTTTATGTGATTCAAGTTTGATCCTAAAAAGTTGTTGAATTAGTGTTTTTATTAGTGGGAATTGTTCTTTATAGTATGTAAATGATTATTGGTTATTTTGGTTAAACCTTTTTAAGTATTTGATTTGATTTTGGATTTTTGACTAAGTCCCCCGTTTGTGTCTGCTGTTACTGCTCTTCATCTGCCCAGAATTTTCCGCATAGCCAATTTGTGTTATCCCTATTCGGAATCTTTCAATATTCCGAATAGGGGTGTGTTCATTTCTGTTACTCGGAATAATTCCTATATTCCGCATAGCCGTTTCTTCATTTCCTTATTCGGAACTTTTTCCGAATAGACAGTTTTTTCCGAATAGTTCATATCTTCCGAATAGGACTTTTTCTGTTTCCTTATTCGGAACTTTTTAATTATTCCGCATAGCCAGTTTTTGTTTCCCTATTCGGAATGTTTTTCCGAATAACCGTTTTTTCCGCATAGCTTGATTTTTCCAAATGAAGCAAATGTTCCGCATAGAGATCTTATTCCGCATGGTGTGAACTTTCCGAATAGAGCAATATTTTTATTCCGAATAGAAGTGTTTTCCGAATAGACTGGATTTTCCGCATAGAGCTTTTTCCGAATGGTCAATATTCCGCATAGGGTATTTTCTCAATAGAATATTTTTCCAGTTTTGCTTATTAATTGCTACTTGTTTTAAGTTTACTTAATTACCATTTTATTCACTTACCTGTTTAGTAGACTAGAAAACCAAATCCACTTTTTGTCACCAAGAACAAATCATTCCACTTTTAACTGAGATCAATTCGAGAGGATTCCGAGAATTCTGAACCTAGTAAAACCATAATATCAAGAATCTAGAACCTTTTGATCCAATTTTCGTTCAAGAACAACGTTTGACTTTTCAAGTTTTTCAAAATATGTTTCAAACTTGTCTGTTATCTTAGAAAATTTGATGAGACTGCATTTATACATAGTCTCATCGTCCAAATCGGGCTTAAAATGCTTATATCACTAAAATACCCAAAAATATGCTTGTGTTTGTTCATTGTGTATTTTAGGTACGGATATCGTGAAATCAACAAAAGATCACAAGAATCAAGCAAAAACGAACACGGGAAGCGAAGCCGCACAAAGAACCGAACCCGAACAATGATTTTTCATTCAAGTCCTTGAAGTTTGAAGATTTGGCAAGATTGGTCCCTCTACTTTTGAAGACTTGACATTTTATACCCTTACAAAACTCATAATTGCATTTGGGTACCTAAAATGTTGAGTATATGCAAGATTGATCCTTGAAGTTTGGTTATATTACGCATTTAACCCTTGTAAACATGTTTGGAAAAGTTTGGTGGCCAAATTGAGAAAAACAAAAGTTTGTTAATAAAGGAAATTGGGTTATGGGCTGTTTACAACAAAGTGACAAGAAGATTGGAGTTAGGGGGCCAAAACCATCAAACAGCCAAACTCCCTCCATCGAACCCCTAACTTACACGTCACCCCACCCAAACCACACAACCAATCACAGCCATCCTACTCCCTACGTCACACTCCACCCATGTTTTTATAGACAGATTTAATAATATCTGTTTAAATGCAAAGAAAGTAGGGGAAACATGATTTTTAAAACTAATCCCACCCTAAAACCAATTAAACACTCACCTGTTATCCCCAAAATTCCCATAAACCCTAATCTTGATTAGGTTTAATTCAAAGGTGTTTCTATTGAGACTCTCCAGATCACTAATTCTTGTCCACCTCAACCTAAACCCACTAAAAAACGTGACCCCAACACAACCATGTGATCCCTGGTCCCCTCCCCTGCTGCGTCACTGTCCCCAAACCCTCAAAAGGAGACCACATCTACGACCCAGATGGATTTCTTTGTCCCAAAGGAACAAAAAACGGCTGTGATCATCCCACCAGCTGTCAACAAGGACAACAAGCACGTGAAGACCTCATTGACTGAATTTCAAGAGAAGACTCAAGGCCCTTATCGGAATTTCAGCTTATTAGGGTTTTAGCCATTGTATTTTTTATTCAAATCTCTAGTAGGTTTTATTCACCAGTATAAAAAGATGTCTTGTGTCTCTTTATACATTTGTTCCAGATTTTGTATTTTTAAAATCTATTAATGAAAATGAAAAGTTTTAAAGTGTGCAAATTCTGAGTTCCAAGTTTGTTTTTTAATGTTTCATTAGCTTAAAATTTACTTTCTTTGCAAAAATTTAGTATAAGGTTTATCAAGGTTTCAAAATTTTCACAAGTTCTTGGCAAAATCGTTTTTTACTATTATCCGGATTTGAATCCAAAATCACATGAAAGTGAGAGTGGAAGTGTGATTTTGGTTTTCATATTTGTATCACAGTTTGTTTTTCATAATTCAAAAGTTTCAAAAAAGTGTGATTACAAAAGATTTTCATAAATCTGTTTTTATCCTTTAGCTTTCTGTTTCAAAAGCTAAACCCACAAGCTCTTGACACAGCTTGTAGGCTTAGCTTATTGAAGTTTGGACAGTCTCTTTGGTTTGTTGTCTTGTGTAGGAACAAAGACTATTAAGACCTCTCATTTACTTTTCATTGTCACTTAGAAGACATTATCACCCTTGGGTCCCTTGTGGATTCCACCAACAAGGGCTCTCTACTGTTTCATAAGCTCTCAAAAGCCAAAAAAAAGTCATAGGGAAGGCATCAGCCAAGGTCAGTGATACATGGCTTTTGACACCCCGTATAAAAATTAAAGTTCGTATTCTCGGTATCTTAACGAATTGATCTAGGTTCCCTATGTGACTCAGTCGTTCTTTGGTGAAACAAATATTTTTGGTTGTTTTTAAATAAATGTGCAAAACTTTAAAGTAAAAGTACAATTAAAGTAAATATAAGTCTAATTTAAAATAAAGGGTGCGAGTATTTAAAAACGTGACTGAAATTAAAGGGCACTAAAGTAAATGACGTACACTTAAATCTACCTAAGGCAATCTTAAAACGCGACTAAAACTTAAACTAAGGCAAAACTAAAATAAAGCTAAGGCAAATTTAAAGTGCAACTAAATAAAAGGCGGGAAAAATAAAGCTTTAAAATAAAAGACAGAAATTTAAAAAGAAAAACCAACAAGAACCTGACAAGAAACCCTTGATTCGGAAGTTTAAAACTTCCGAATGAACTGGCTTGAGGCGGAACTTCTTGACTTCCGAATGAAACAGCTTGATCCGGAACTTATTGACCCGGAACTTGGTTCGGAAGATCTGGCTGATTCGGAACTTTGTCCTTCGTCCGGAACTTTTAAGTTGATCCGGAACTTTTGAGTTCCGAATGAACTGGCTTGATCCGGAACTTTTTGAGTTCCGAATGAAGTATATTGATCCGGAACTTCTTGACCCGGAACTTGAATGTTCCGGATGAAGCCCCTTGAGTCGGAACTTTGAAAGTTCCGAATGAACACTCCTCTTCTCTTGGTTCGGAAGTTTCCTGGGAATACAGAAACACAAACAAACTTCCCGAAGAACAAGGGATAACAGTAACAATGATCTAAACACAAATTTAACCAAAATCAAGCTAACGTTTCAACCAAACTAATAACGAAACAACTAATAATCATAAACAAGCAATTAAAATCAACAAAACTAACAAATTTAACCACAATAATTAAAAACCCACTTGATCAAAATAAAAATAAGAACATGAACACAACATAAACATGAAAATCAAAGATTAAGAAAGGTAGATAAGAGATTAACAAGATAAAGTAAAGATTGGCAATAATTAAATGAAAACTTACTTGAAATTAAATGAATTTAAGGTGCAAGACAAGGTAATTAAATTGACAAGTATTTAAATGACAAGGTAATTAAAAGTGGAAGACTGATTCTCACACTTAGCCAACAAAGAAAATGATTAACAACTAATGACTATTTATAGGGGAGGATTAAGGAAGCTTCCTCCCCTCCTTCATTTCTTGTTAATTGCGAGATTAAGTCCCTCCTTCTTTTAATCTTCATTAATTGCATACTTAGTCCTTTTCTTCTAATCTTCTTTAAACTTGGACTTAAAGGACTTTTGGCTTCGGGATTTCTTTGAACTCGTCTTTAAATTCTTCAATAAAATAGACTTGAATTCTTCGGCTTTTGATAAACTTCCGTCTTTTGACTTTTTCTTCGATAAATCTTCAGAATTGGTCTTGGACTTCCGTTCTTTTTGCACTCTTGACTTCTTGACTTCGTCTTTCATCTTTTTCTTCAATAAAAGTCCGTAAATGCCCGTGAATTCCCGTGTTTTCTCCACTTTTCACCTTTTCGTCCTAAATCACAAAAAAAACACAAACCACGCATAATTTCGACATAAAAGACATAAAATACACGTTTTGGTCCGGTTATTATTGTAATTAAGTGGTAGAAAAGATGGGTGTTTACACACCTATCAGTCAGTTAGGCTTGAACCCCCTTTTTTGTCATTTTTAAGCTTTTTATATGGTTATGTGATTTTGTGGGTTTATTGTTTTATATGCCTGTTTTTATGCTTCATGTATGTTATTTGAGTCTTTTATGCATGTTTTAGTAGACTACAATCTGTTTTGAATTGATTTGATAAGACTTGGTTTGAAAAAGTTTGTTTTCTAATAATTAAAGGGTGTTTGGGTCTATGGTTTAAGCTATACTAGGTGACATAACATAGGATCTAAACCTGTTAGACACACTCATTAGGTTAGTAGTACTTGTTTATGGTACTTGGTTTTCATTTTGGTAGGCTTAAAATCAGTTTTGCATGTGTAAAAGTGCTTAAATACTCTTAGGGCTATAACTGTCTTGTTTTAGTATTTTGTGATTTAAAACTTTGGATTCTATTAGAAGGGATGTTAATATAGGTTGTTTAAGTATTGCTTTATAGTTTGGAAGTGTTGTGAAAGATTTGGTGATTAGAAAATCGTCCTAGTGACCATTTGCACCAGACCAAACCACCAGACCACTCTCTTCATTACAGTAACTGAATTTGGGCCTTTTGTGTATGATTTTTGTTAGTAGCCAGTTATTTGACTTGTTTATTGTGACTCCCCACAACCCAACTGGTTGTGGGGGTGCCTTATCATGCCAAAAACACCAAGCTATAACCAAATCTAGCCAAACCAGACCACAATTTCATCAGTTGTTTTTTTTAGTGTTGTTTGAAAACGACCTTTGTTCTTTACATCTCGGACAACACTAATTCTTGGGATATTAACTACTGTAGCATCATTTACATTTATGGGCACATTTTTAGTTTGTTTTAGGTTTAATCTTGTTTGATTTTAAGTTTTATTTGTGTTTTAGTAGAGTTTAAGTCATCAGGTTTGAGTTTGTGTAAAAAGATTTTTTTTTCAAAAAGGACGTGGCCAGGACTCGAACCTACACCACTCCTCTCACACACAAACGTCTTAACCAATGCGCCCTAGGGACTTTACTGTCCAGGGTTGCTTTGGTTAATTATTTAAGGGGTAATTGTTTTAGCTTATTTTTAGTATCAGCTTATAAATAAGCTGTTTTCAGCGTATTTTATAAGTCTTTTTACTGTTTGGCATTTTTCCTTTGTTTTTCAAGTAATTTTTTTTGGTATAAATCGGAGTAGGCAGAAACTATCGCTAAACTGTCAAAATATGTCGCTAACTGTCAGAAACTGTCGCTAATGCCTAGGCAGATTTTGAGAAAAATCGTTTTGGTCATAACTTATTCGTTTTTAAAGGTTTTTGGGTGATTCAAAAGCCTAAAATTATGTACTCGGAACATACTTTTCAACTACTCAGAAATTTTCGTAATTGGAAGTCAGTAGTTTTGTCGAATTAATTGTACAATTGTTGAGTTCAAGGTTAATTTTCGGACAACATGGTTTAAACTCGTGTTTTGGGTATTTTGCGGTAATGAACACTTGGAGGGTTAACATAGAGATGAGTTGGGAAGGAATTTTAGAGCTCTTTAGACCTTATTATACGTGGTTATATTTTGATGAGTTTTGATTTATGGTATTTATGAGTAAGACTGAAATCGGGGTGATAGTTTTAAACCCGTTGAGTTATGTGACGGCTCCTAACTTGGTTTCAAGACAGTTCTTGTTTGATGAGTTGCGAGATTTAGTTAGGTTGGTTACATAAATTTATGGTTTTGATAAGTTTCCTCGCGGACGGTTAAGGCTCATGTGTTGTTGGTTGAGGTTATTTTCGTGTAAACTGAGTTCACGTTTGAACATGAAGGTTTTATCAGGGATATGCATCCTCGTTTGTTTGCTGAGAATAAGTTTGAGTTTGGGAGTGAATCTCGGGACGATATTTCTATTAGGAGGGAGTGATCTGACAACCGTGGTTTTGGGTTTGTCACTTGGTCTTACTTTTAGGTTATATTATGTGTGCTTACTTGAATTTTGTGTTTACGTGTTTATTTTGTGTGAACGAGGTTGGTGTCGGTATCGTTTATGAGTATAGAGTACTCGTAAGTAAATCGAGGAACGGTTATTTCATGTTCATGAGCTCACAAGTGGTGATTATGAAATGAAAATGGTGATATTGTGGTGTTTACGTATACGTATAAGTATTATAGTAGTAGTATTTTTTTTAGGATTTACGGTTTAGCATTTAGAGGTCTCGGGTGAGGTAATTATCCATATGAATATTTTTCGGGATGGTTTTAAGTCATTTAGGACTTAGTTATAAAGTTTATTTCAAAATTTGAGATTTTTATAAAAGTGTATATTTTACGTCTTTTACGGTAAAACGCGTAAATTTGACTAGTTTTACGGTTTTGAGGTTTTGGAAGCTTTAGGAGCTGAAATAAATTAAAGAAAATTAAGGTAATATTATTAACATGATATTAAATAATAAAAATAAAAAAAACGAATTTATTGGGTGTTTGGGTCGGTTTAGACGCACCAAAGAAAGAGAAAAAGGGAAAAAGGGATAAAAAAAGGAAAGTTGGGTGTTATACTTGGACTAAGATTTTATGTACACACTATATAAGGTTATCTAATAAATAAAAAAAACATAAATCCCTGGAGACAAAGAAAAATTCGTGAGTTTCATAGTCCCATGTTTACTATTGATTTTGACTTCCAGATGGGATGGAAGAGACACTGTGTTATGTTGTTTATAAATTGATGCTGTGAATGTTTTTAAGGTTTGAGATGGACTTGTGTGTACATTATGTGATTAACTGCTATGTGATTTTTGATTGTGTATGATTTGGATCGGGGGACACGTGCCGTCTCAGTTATTGTGGTTTGACAAGGTAGTGGCCTTGAGTTTTGACAAGGTAGTGGCCTTGTGGTTTGACAAGGTAGTGGCCTTGGGATAGGTACATAGTGTGATCATCTATGGTACCATGTTGTTTGGCAAGGTAGGAGCCTTGGATTTTGGTTTGGAATGATTGATCTTGAATGCTAGTTGTTAATACATAATTGTAGCACATTGTCCATATGTTATTGTGTTGATGGTTGTTATTCACAGCTTGTAATTGATTTAGTGTTGGAGTCTAAGCATATGACTCTCACCAACTTTATGTTGACGTGTTTTAGTGTCTCTTTCAGGTGATACTATGGTTAAGCATGAGAACATAAGTGGCTAGGATTGGAGAAGCTTAGGAATGCATATAGAAGGAGAATCTACGTTTCCTTCTTAGTTTTTATTTGTTCTTTTAACAAGTGATACTGTGGCACACATATATTTGTTTGGTTATGTTATTTGTTTGTCTTGGGTTAGCGGTAGTACTGTTACCTACTTACCTAGACTCCTGAGTCTGATGAGATATTGTCATGACTTTGTGTCTCCATTTTATGACATTTCTTATTTCATATAGTTATCTCTATAGACACGCCATGTTGTGATGATATCCATACGTCGCGCCCCATATTCCGCCATGGTGGGATGTGACAGAATGGTATCAGAGACAATGGTTATAGAGAATTAGGTTGCCTATTCGTGTAGCCTAGTTTATAGCTTAAGGGTCCCTGCATATAGGCGTCATAGGAGTATGTGTGCATTTTATAGTAATTGATGTGTTTGAATATTATTTTCGTAGTATTTGTTAGGTTATGAACTACTATGGTTCATACTTAACTACATGTTATTTTCTTTACGAGTTTTGATTAGTGCGAGTGGAACCATGGTCGTATACGCTAGTCATTGTTGGATTTCGCTTAATTATGTTTTCATGTTCTTTATACATTTTGAATTTTGTCTACGCTGGTTCAGCTGGACTACGAGTTTATGTGTTTCGTGCATTGGCTATGTTATTTTAATACATGGGGTTTTGGATCTTATCTTGTGTGGTTATGTGCTTGTGAGTTGTTGGATTATGTGTTATGTGTAGTATTAATTTATTATAAGTGTCATCATAGGAGGGAGTACATTGGTGAAAGGGAACATGTATAATTATGGAGGCCTACATAATTATATATGTGCCACAACACCACTGGACTTTCAAGTATGATTGCATGAAAAAGAGTTAATACATGCTTGTATAGTATATGTTGGATGGATTTAAGTGTATGTACGCTTATGCCTATGTATGCAAAATTATTTTCTACTTACCGGTTGTATTCTTGGGATGGTTGCTAGCTCGTTTCTCTTTGAGATTTTCAACTTCTGTAGTAGCGCATTTCTCGGGTCCTCATTTCACGTGTTTGTTTGTACGGTACTTTTGGCATGAAGGATTTTGAGATGGTGGAGATTTCTTTTTGGGGTAACGATGTCTTTTGTTTCGAGTTATACATGGTAAAAAAATAGAACTTGCAAATTGAAAAAAAATAGTTGTTGGTAGTCGATGAAATAAGGAAGTGTCGGGATCATGTTTCAAATAAGGTGGAATATAAATTCTTTAACATATAAGCATGACTCGGTTATTTTAAAATATTTTGGTTTTGATCACCTAAAGTTATTGTTCTTAAGTTAAAAATTTTGTTCTTAATTAGTGAAATATGTTAAAATCGTGTAATTAATAGAGTTTTAATTTTCTGGAATTAAAATAAATTAGGTTCTAGTTTGGTAATTAATGGGGGGTTTTATGGTTTAAAAATCGTTTTTTTTTGTATAAATCGGAGTAGGCAGAAACTGTCGCTAAACTGTCAAAATATGTCGCTAACTGTCAGAAACTGTCGCTAATGCCTAGGCAGATTTTGAGAAAAATCGTTTTGGTCATAACTTATTCGTTTTTAAAGGTTTTTGGGTGATTCAAAAGCCTAAAATTATGTACTCGGAACATACTTTTTAAATATTCAGAAAGTTTCATAATTGGAAGTCAGTAGTTTGGTCGAATTAATTGTACAAGTGTTGAGTTCAAGGTTAATTTTCGGACAACATGGTTTAAACTCGTGTTTTGGGTATTTTGCGGTAATGAACACTTGGAGGGTTAACATAGAGATGAGTTGGGAAGGAACTTGATAGTTCTTTAGACCTTATTATATGTGGTTATATTTTGATGAGTTTTGATTTATGGTATTTATGAGTAAGACTGAAATCGGGGTGACAGCTTTAAACCCGTTGAGTTATGTGACGGCTCCTAACTTGGTTTCAAGACAGTTCTTGTTTGATGAGTTGCGAGATTTAGTTAGGTTGGTTACATAAATTTATGGTTTTGATAAGTTTCCTCGCGGACGATTAAGGCTCATGTGTTGTTGGTTGAGGTTATTTTCGTGTAAACTGAGTTCACGTTTGAACGTGAAGGTTTTATCAGGGATATGAATCCTCGTTTGTTTGCTGAGAATAAGTTTGAGTTTGGGAGTGAATCTCGGGACGAGATTTCTATTAGGAGGGAGTGATGTGACAACCGTGGTTTTGGGTTTGTCACTTGGTCTTACTTTTAGGTTATTTTATGTGTGCTTACTTGAATTTTGTGTTTACGTGTTTATTTTGTGTGAACGAGGTTGGTGTGGTTATCGTTTATGAGTATAGAGTACTCATAAGTAAATCGAGGAACGGTTATTTCATGTTCATGAGCTCACAAGTGGTGATTATGAAATGAAAATGGTGATATTGTGGTGTTTACGTATACGTATAAGTATTATAGTAGTAGTATTTTTTTTAGGATTTACGGTTTAGCATTAGAGGTCTCGGGTGAGGTAATTATCCATATGAATATTTTTCGGGATGGTTTTAAGTCATTTAGGACTTAGTTATAAAGTTTATTTCAAAATTTGAGATTTTTTATAAAAGTGTATATTTTACGTCTTTTACGGTAAAACACGTAAATTTGACTAGTTTTACGGTTTTGAGGTTTTGGAAGCTTTAAGAGCTGAAATAAATTAAGGAAAATTAAGGTAATATTTTTAACATAATATTAAATAATAAAAAAACGAATTTATTGGGTGTTTGGGTCGGTTTAGACGCACCAAAGAAAGAGAAAAAGGGAAAAAGGGAAAAAAAGGAAAGTTGGGTGTTATACTTGGACTAGGATTTTATGTACACACTATATAAGGTTATCTAATAAATAAAAAAAACATAAATCCATGGAGACAAAGAAAAATTCGTGAGTTTCATAGTCCCATATTTACTATTGATTTTGACTTCCAGATGGGATGGAAGAGACACTGTGTTACGTTGTTTATAAATTGATGCTGTGAATGTTTTTAAGGTTTGAGATGGACTTGTGTGTACATTATGTGATTAACTGCTATGTGATTTTTGATTGTGTATGATTTGGATCGGGGGACACGTGCCGTCTCAGTTATTGTGGTTTGAGAAGGTAGTGGCCTTGAGTTTTGACAAGGTAGTGGCCTTGTGGTTTGACAAGGTAGTGGCCTTGGGATAGGTACATAGTGTGATCATCTATGGTACCATGTTATTTGGCAAGGTAGGAGCCTTGGATTTTGGTTTGGAATGATTGATCTTGAATGCTAGTTGTTAATACATAATTGTAGCACATTGTCCATATGTTATTGTGTTGATGGTTGTTATTCACAGCTTGTAATTGATTTAGCGTTGGAGTCTAAACCTATGACTCTCACCAACTTTATGTTGACGTGTTTTAGTGTCTCTTTCAGGTGATACTATGGTTAAGCATGAGAACATAAGTGGCTAGGATTGGAGAAGCTTAGGAATGCATATAGAAGGAGAATCCCCGTTTCCTTCTTAGTTTTTATTTGTTCTTTTAATAAGTGATACTGTGGCACACATATATTTGTTTGGTTATGTTATTTGTTTTTCTTGGGTAAGCGGTAGTACTGTTACCTACTTACCTAGACTCCTGAGTCTGATGAGATATTGTCATGACTTTGTGTCTCCATTTTATGACATTTCTTATTTCATATAGTTATCTCTATAGACACGCCATGTTGTGATGATATCCATACGTCGCGCCCCATATTCCGCCATGGTGGGGTGTGACACGAACCTACACCACTCCTCTCACACACAAACGTCTTAACCAATGCGCCCTAGGGACTTTACTGTCCAGGGTTGCTTTGGTTAATTATTTAAGGGGTAATTTGTTTTAGCTTATTTTTAGTATCAGCTTATAAATAAGCTGTTTTCAGCGTATTTTATAAGTCTTTTTACTGTTTGGCATTTTTCCTTTGTTTTTAAGTAATTTAGGACTTTTTCAGTATAAAAAGTTTATTTTTTACGTTTTTTAATTATTTTGTATGATTATTTTTGTTTTAATTTTAAACAGTCATTAAAAAATAGTTAAAAGTATTTTAAAATTTTTGAAAAACTATTATTAGGTTTTTAATAGTATTTTAGAGGTTTACAAAAGAAAAAGTTTTCATTTTGATTTATTTTTAATTTTATTTAATTTTTGGTTTTTAATTAGACTTTAAAATTTAATATAAAATTATTAAAAAAGTTTTAGATAATTTGGTTTTCATTTTTGTCTTAATTACATTTTTCTTGATTTATGTTAATTTTTTGGTAATTTTAAGAACACTTTCATTTTTCGTCGAATTTTACGGTTTTGCGTTTTTTATGTCGTAGGATAATTTTTAGCGTAATTCGTCTTAATATTCCTCCTTTTCTCATCCAGAAACGACACTAATCGAAATTTAATTTTATATAATTGGCACTTAATTCACACACCTCCTTCGAGAACGAACTTGCGCTTATTCGATTCGCCGGTTTTCCTAAATCGTCGAGTTTAATACTTGCCCGCTTTATACTTGTCTTTCCTAAGACTTTTATATAAAAACCTACATCAATTTTTGACGCCGCTTCCGGGGAGGTGTTTATAGTGCCATTATTATTATCGTGTTTGTGTGAGTAGTGCGTTTTTGCTTTTCATTTTTTTGAAAAGCGTATATAACGTACATACTCATTTTTGTTATTTTTCTCTATTATTCTATAGTATCCAAATAAATCGTGTTTAGTTTTCCTAAACTAAACACAAAACAATCATTTTACTATATTGTAGATATATTGGTTTTTGTTTTTTGTGTGAATATTATTAATATACTGTATTTACGTAGAACAATAAATATACAAGTACTCCAAAAGCGTGAAAACGCAACCTTAATTGGGATTTCATCACTCAATTATTGTATTCGAATCTAAAGCAAAAGTTTAAAGGAAAGATAAATACTTTCGTGAGGCTTAATTTCAATTAACACAAACTATAAGGTGGGTATAAGGCGGTTGTATTTCACGACCTAAAGGAAAAAGGCTCTTAAGTGCTTAGCGCCACATCGCTTCCTCCGCTTGCTTGTGCGTGTTTTGAGAAAGAGGGCTAATCGAGGGTTTGCCGCCCAAGTATTATCTACGTATACTATATTTGCTTGTTCTCAAGATTAAACCCTCTTGAACGTTTTGGTGTTCCACCAACGTTCTAAAGTCATCAAAGGCGTTCACTACACATGATCGTTTTCATTCTTTGAGGCTCCTTTAATCGAGAAATCGACCGAGGAGAGATTTGTAAATTTGAGTCTACGTAATACAACAAAATCCAAAAAAATAAAAAAAAATTAAAACCAAAAAAAAAAATTGAAAAATCGAAAAACCGCAAAAAGAATCTTCTTTGCTACCCCCCATTCTACACTTAGTGCATGCGCACTCGATCAAAGGATTATTCTAATTCTAGCGACGCTTCGAATCGACGCAATCGTAATCGAAGGAATCGACGACGTAGACGGGAATTAGAAACCGATGTTCCTAATATCGTTGTTGAAGAGACCGTAGACGAGATGGCCGACAATCGTTCGATGATAGAATTGCTCCAAGCGCCCACCAAGGGTTATGGAGACCCGATCGTAATCCCTGCTATCGAAGCGGAGAATTTTGAGATTAAGAGCGGAATGCTTTCGTTGATTCAAGCTACGAAGTTTCGAGATCGTGAAGCCGATAATCCTCACGGCCACATTCGGAAGTTTGATCGTCTTTTGGCCACGAGCAAGTTTAAGAACATCGACACCGATGTCGTCAAGCTTATGCTTTTTCCGTACTCGCTCGATGGTGCCGCCAAGGATTAGTACGAGAAAGAGCCACCTAATTCCATAATACGTGGAAGGATCTCGTTTCCAAGTTCGTTAATCATTTTTTTCCCACCGTCTAAGACGACGTTTTTCAAAAATGAAATTACGAGATTGGAGCAAAAACCGAATGAATCTTTTAGAGATGCATGGGATCTTTTTAAGGAATTTCATAGGAAATCTCCTCACCAAGGATTTTCCGAGTTGCACTAAATCAATACGTTTTACAACGGTCTTAGTTTTCAAGAACAATATTCGGTGAATTCCGCCGCCGGTGGCAACTTTTTGTGTAAGACTCCGAAGGATGCATTGATGATTATTAAGAATCGATCCAAGGTTTACCAACTCCGCAACGCACCGAGTGTTGCCAATGTCGCCAATGTTAGTAATTCAAATCGTGACATTGAGAGGGTTGATGCGAAAATCGACAAGTTGAAGAATGTGTTTACGTCTTTTCTCATCGAAATGTAAAAGAAAGCCGCTTCCGCTACAGTGAAATCGGTTGAGACTTCGTGTACGTTTTGTGGTGGACCTCATAATTATTACGAGTGTGCGGATACGGATGGCGAAACGTCAAATGTGAGTGCGTTAAACAACAATTTTTCTAATCAAAATCAAAATAACGCCGGTCCATCGCAACAAGGCAATTATAACCAAGGCAACAATTTTTCAAATCAAAATCGTAACAATTTTCAAGGAAAAATCAACAAGGAAATTTTTCGAATCAAGGAGGTTATAGTCAAGGTCGTAATTTGAATTGGCAAAATCTAGACAATTATCAAAACTCGAATTTTTCAAACAATAACAATCAAGGTAACAACTTTTCAAGTGGTAATCAAGGAAATTTTCAAAGAAGTAATCAAAACCAAGGGAACTTTAATTCAAATCAAAATAGTTCGTCAAACGATTTTTAAAACTACATGAAAACGAATGAGGCTAATATGAGACGATTAAAGGGAGAAATTGGTACTTTGAAAAACGACTTTTCTAATACTTTGAAAATGCAAAACACGAAGATTGAGCAAGGACAAATTGATATTAAAAAGATGTTTTCGGCTATTATGAACAAAGCCTCGGGTGCTTCATCGAGTTCGTTACCTAGTGACACCGTTGCAAATCCGAAGGAACAATGCAAAGCCGCCTTGTCTCGTGGAAAAAGTCGTGTGATTACCCCTAACCTTGATGGATTTAGAGTTGTTCCTTCTTCTCAACCCTCGACTTCTAAGACGCCTTCTTGTTCTGAAGTCGATGGGGTGAACGTGGCGACCAAGGAAAAGAGTGCACACCCTCGTGTACCTCAAATTCCATCCACGGTTCAAAAAGAGAGCTTTATCGACCTTACCCAAGTAACCCTTGAAGAAACTTGTGCAACGATCCTTCTTAAAAAAACCCAAAAGGAATATGCCATGAAAGGAAGAGGATCCGGGTCAATTTCTACTACCTTGTGATTTTTCCGAGATTGAGGGTTGTTTAGCCCTTGCCGATTTAGATGCTAGCATTAATCTCATGCCTCATTCTCTTTGGAAATTGATGAGATTGCCTTCACTTACCCCCACGAACATGACAATCGAGCTTGCAAATTGTACACCACTTATACCAATTGGAATAGCCGAGGATGTCTATGTTAAAGTTGGAAAGTTTGTTTTTCCCGCGGATTTTGTCATATCCGATTACGAGTGTGACCCTAAATGTCCCATTATTTTAGGCCGACCATTTTTATCGACGGCTCGAACCGTAATCGACGTTCACGAGGGGAGACTTACTATGAGATATGGGGAGGATAAAATGGACTTTTTCACGAGTAAATCCCAAGTGTCTAATGATCATGAAAAAATCGAGGTTTCAAAACCTAATGTTTCAAATTCTAATGATTTCAAAATGTTAACTTTAGTGGAAAATATGAGGCTTAATGCATGTTTTGAAAGAATTAAGAAAAACGATTTTAAAGATGATGAATTTAATGATTAAGAATACGTATACCGAATTCAAAAGGGTATGCGTAAATTTATGGATAAAAATCACTTTGGGATATATTCGGTGAAACAAGTGAACAACCAATTCCGAAGGGAGACGTTAGTGCCATCACGACAATGAAAAAAATGGACTCGTCTTCACCACCTTCGAAGGACCACGTCTTTGAGGCATCAACTTCTAACTCCATCGAAGTGCCTCCATTTCCTAGCCCAACACCCGTTGAGGCTAAAGGTTTCATCGACATCGATCCTCTCGTTTTAGAAAAGTCACCTAAGCATAGTCATTCGACTTGTAAGACCATGGTTGTGAGTGCTCTCATCGACTCTTTCTTTGACGATGACGATGGTGATTTTGCTGAGATTGATCACGTGCTTAAAAATCCACATGCCATTTTTGAGGATTCTCCTAAAAAGACCTCTTCAAATGTGAAGTACGATGATTATGAGTTCGATCCCGAGATTGAGGAAATCATTGAACGAGAGCTAGCTCTTTTGCCTCCACTTCACCATACGAGTGAGGTTGACCTTTCCAAAATCAAGGATGAACTTAATGAGTTGGAACGTCTTATTTTCGATGACGAACCAACTCATGTGACCCAAAATCCAATTCTCGAGGAGTTACCTAATCAACACTCCTCAAATGAGAATTACGTTTACCACATTCGTGAGGATTTAACTTATCAACAATCCCCACAAATGAATGATGGTTTCGTGCTTGATCGTGATCTTTTCGAGAGAGTTTCTAAGATACTCAAGGAGGGGAATGACAGACCTTGGTTTGAAAAGCCTATCTTTGATAAAGAAATCAAAGAGATCGATGTTCATGAGGATGACGAATATGTAGACCCCGAGGGGGCGGTGTTCTTTGTCGATAAACGTTTTGAGAACTTATACAATCCACCACCCCCTAACCGCGACTTAAATGTGAGAATTTTTAGTGTGCCTAACATCGTCTTAGAAACGCCAAATATTTTCAACATAATTCAATCGGCTTTTCATAAAGAGTTTTTAAACGATGAAAAAGGGAAAGATTTTAAAAGTGTTTTAAAAGATTTTTCTACATTGCTAACTCCGTCATCACATCATTGTTTTGCTACCACCTCGTCTACTCCTTTTGAAGACGGTTGGTGTGGATCTAGTGTGGGGGAATCCCCTTATGTTCCCTCACATTTCTCCACCGAGGACGAGATTTACGATCCCGTAATTGCTTATAAAGGGAAATCTCGGTCTTCCACCGAAGCAATAAATGGAAAATCTTTTCGTTTGCTTGGTGTGAGTCTACCTCGTGTAGCTCATTATTTTAGTGACTTACCCATTGTCCACCTTTCTATTTCTTCGTATCTATTTTCTTCTACCCCTTAGGGGTTTTGGCTTCGGTTGAAGTAACGTTATTTCGTCTTTCATCTGAAAACGAGGACGCTATCTTTGACCCCGGTATACGTATATCGGGTTTTTAAAGTACTCCACGTACTTTTGGGCATTGTTTATCATGTAAGCCCCACCAAAAACGACCATACCATGATTATCCCTAAATGGTCACATTTGTGGGGATTCGAGTCGAGCTTTTGAATCGGTTATCAAAAATAAGGTGCCTAGTGGGGGAATTCTCATGCTTATCCTTGTAAATATTATCGCTTTCTTAGTTAACCTAATGAGGGGACTTGTGCTCTTCCAACCTTTGTTTTGTGGTTGTTTGTGATTGTGATTTATTAGGTTCATCATCATCATTGAAGCCTCTCGTGTTCGTTTTACGGATCACTCGAGCTTCGATCGTTGCCTTTGGAGATTCCGATATCCGATGATATCCTTTTATGTTCTAAAGTTTATCTTATTAGCATAATTCATAAACGGCTATAGGTTATTCGTTTTACCCTTTCCATGCTCGAGATTAAGCATTCGACTACGTCTCTAGTATGGGGGTGTTTTCACCCCTAGACTCGAAACATTGAGGACAATGTTTAGTTTTAGGGGGGTGAGTAGATACTTCACCTTGCATACGTCAACACGCAATCTAATATTCATCTTTTTATTATCGTTTTGTTGCAAAATAAGGCTAAAAATGGCCAAATTTTAAAAATTTTTCTAGTTTTTCATAAGTGTTTAAGACACGAATGTAGGTTTTCCGATGGTGAGAATAAGAGTAATTTTTTACTTGACCGTGCGTGTTGAGCACTTAGCTTCGATTCCTTAACTTTTTAGGCTAAGTCTCTTAGATGAGGACGAGAAATGATAGAGTTATCTATAAGTCTCCTAATCTTTCACGATCTCATGTGTAGTAACTATTAGCTTATTCTCCCCACGCTTTTATAATAAACTGTTAATAAATATAGATTTAGCGGTTTAGTCACTATTGTTTGTTTCTAATTTCTTTTAGTAGCTTCCATGTAATTAAATTGAGAAAACATTAAGGTATCGCCAGCGTCACGGTTTTGAAGTATTGGCAACCCGAATAATCAAAGGATTCACCCAATAATAAGATTTCAAGTGCTCACCTAAATCAAGCAAAAACTTCAAGCTCACAAGGCCGAAAAATCTATGCAAAATTGAAAGTGATTAAGCCTTAATCTTCGAAGCTTTAAAGATCCAAAATTCGTTGTAGCGTGAGGATATACGTCAAGCCATAATAAAACCACCGATGATGGCGGATAATAAAAGACAAGGGCAAGACCGAAGTCATAATAAAAGCTCCATGGCGGAGTTGAATAATAGATGGAGGTAAACCATGATAATAAAGCTACCGGTGATGAGGTGGGTAATAAAAGTCATGGTAATAAGTCTCATGTTCAAAACCGTTCTAAAACCGTGTTTATCGATCCTTCTTGTAAACTTAATTTTTTGACATCGTTGTCTATTAGGATGAATTATTAATTTAATGATTTTGGTTACACCGTTAAGACTCTATTTTTAGACTTAATCTCTATTCACGCATAACTCAATGATGTATCCTCGTGATCATTAAGACAAAATAAAATATAAGAGATACCAAGTAGGAATAAGGGAGTTTAGGTGTGTAATTAACACTCATGAGATATGATTGTGTTGCTAACTTATAATGACAATGATCTCGTTACACGCTTAGTCTGGAATTGGATGAAAATCGAGGACGACGAAATTATTTCTAACGAAGCATTCACGTGTTCTTATTCTTTGACCCTTAAAGTCACTTAATCGTGATGAAAACAATACATTATGTCTAAAACACGAGTAGTAGTTTATTAAAATTTACGTCTTCAATAAATGTCATCATAAAATGAACTTTGGAAGTGCTACGATACTTATATCTAGCATTGTGTGAGGGCACGACAAGGGTTTAGTATGGGGGAGTGATGAGACTGCATTTATTCATAGTCTCATCGTCCAAATCGGGCTTAAAATTCTTAAAATATCATTAAAATACCCAAAAATATGCTTGTGTTTGTTCATTGTGTATTTTAGGTACGGATATCGTGAAATAAACAAAAGATCACAATAATCAAGCAAAAACAAACACGGGAAACAAAGTCGCACAAAGAACCGGACCCGAACAATGATTTTCCATTCAAGTCCTTGAAGTTTGAAGATTTGGCAAGATTGGTCCCTCTACTCTTGAAGACTTGACATTTTATACCCTTTCAAAACTCATAATCGCATTTGGGTCCGTAAAATGTTGAGTATATGTAAGATTGGTCCTTGGAGTTAGGTTATATTACACATTTAACCCTTGTGAACATGTTTGGAAAAGTTTGGTGGCCTAATTGAGAAAAACAAAAGTCTGTTAATGAAGGAAATTGGATTATGGGCTGTTTACAACAAAGTGACAAGAAGATTGGAGTTAGGGGGCCAAAACCATCAAACAGCCAAACTCACTCCATCCAACCCTGCCTTACACTCACCCCACCCAAACCAGACAACCAATCACAACCATCCTACTCCCCACGTCACACTCCACGTATGTTTTTATAAAAATATTTAATAATATCTGTTTAAATGCAAAGAAAGTGGGGGAAATATGATTTTTAAAACTAATCCCAACCTAAAACCAATTAAACACTCACCTGTTATCCCTAAATTCCCATAAACCCTAATCTTGATTAGGTTTAATTCAAAGGGGTTTTTATTGAGACTATCCAGATCAGTAATTCTTGTCCACCTCAACCCAAACCCACTCAAAAACGTAACCCTAACACAACCATGTGATCCCTGGTCCCCTCCCCTGCTGCGTCACTTTGCCCAAACCCCCAAAAGGAGACCACATATACGACCCAGATGGATTTCTTTGTTCCAAAGGAACAACAAACGGCTATGATCATCCCACCAGCTGTCAAAAAGGAAAACAATCACGTGAAGACCTCATTCACTGAATTTCAAGAGAAGACTCAAGGGCCTTATGGTAATTTTAGCTTATTAGGGTTTTAGCCATTGTATTTTTTTATTCAAATCTCTAGTAAGTTCTATTCACCAGTATAAAAAGACGACTTGTGTCTCTTTATACATTTGTTCCAGATTTTGTATTTTTAAAATCTATTAATGAAAATGAAAAGTTTAAAAGTGTGTAAATTCTGAGTTCCAAGTTTGTTTTTTAATGTTTCATTAGCTTAAAATTTGCTTTCTTTGCAAAAATTTAGTATAAGGTTTATCAAGGTTTCAAAATTTTAACAAGTTCTTGGCAAAAGCATTTTTTACTATTATCTGGATTTGAATCCAAAATCACATGAAAGTGAAAGTGGAAGTGTGATTTTGGTTTTCACATTTGTATCACAATTTGTTTTTCGTAATTCAAAAGTTTCAAAAAAAGTGTGGTTTCAAAAGATTTTCATAAATCTGTTTTTATCCTTTAGCTTACTGTTTCAAAGACACAAGCTCTTGACACAGCTTGTAGGCTTAGCTTATTGAAGCTTGGACAGTCTCTTTGGTTTGTTGTCTTGTGTAGGAACAAAGACTATCAAGACCTCTCATTTACTTTTCATTGTCACTTAGAAGACATTATCACCCTTGGGTCCCTTGTGGATCCCACCAACAAGGGCTCTCTACTGTTTCATAAGCTCTCAAAAGCCAAAAAAGTCATAGGGAAGGCATCAACCAAGGTCAGTTAGGCTTGAACCCCCTTTTTTTATCATTTTTAAGCTTTTTATATGGTTATGTGATTTTGTGGGTTTATTGTTTTATATGTATGTTTTTATGCTTCATGTATGTTATTTGAGTCGTTTATGCATGTTTTAGTAGATTACAATATGTTTTGAGTTGATTTGATAAGACTTGGTTTGAAAAAGTTTGTTTTCTAAAAATTAAAGGGTGTTTGGGTCTATGGTTTAAGCTATACTAGGTGACATAACATAGGATATAAACTTGTTAGACACACTCACTAGGTTAGTAGTAGTTGTTTATGGTACTTGGTTTTCATTTTGGTAGGCTTAAAATCAGTTTTGCATGTGTAAAAGTGGTTAAAATACTCTTAGGGCTATAACTGTCTTGTTTTAGTATTTTGTGATTTAGAACTTTGGATTCTATTAGAAGAGATGTTAATATAGGTTGTTTAAGTATTTCTTTACAGTTTGGAAGTGTTGTGTGAAAGATTTGGTGATTAGAAAATCGTCCTAGTGACCATTTGCACCAGACCACTCTCTTCATTACAATAACCAATTTTGGGCCTTTTGTGTATGATTTTTGTGAGTAGCCAGTGATTTTTCTTGTTTATTGTGACTCCTCACAACCCAACTGGTTGTGGAGGTGCTTTATCTTGCCAAAAACACCAAGCTATAACCAAATCTAGCCAAATCAGACCCCAATTTCATCAGTTGGCTTTTTTAGTGTTGTCAGAGAACGACCTTTGTTCTTTACATCTTGGACAACACTAATTCTTGGGATATTAACTACTGTAGCATGATTTACATTTCTAGGCACGTTTTTAGTTTGTTTTAGGTTTAATCATGTTAGATTTTAAGTTTTATTTGTGTTTTAGTAGAGTTTAAATCATCAGGTTTGAGTTTGTGTAAAAAGAAAATAATTTTTTTTTTCAAAAAGGACGTGGCTAGGACTCGAACCTACGCCACTCCTCTCACACACAAACATCTTAACCAATGCGCCCTAGGGACTTTACTGTCCAGGGTTGCTTTGGTTAATTATTTAAGAGGTACTTTGTTTTAGCTTATTTTTAGTATCAACTTATAAATAAGCTATTTTCAGCTTATTTAATAAGTCTTTTTACTGGTTGGCATTTTTACTTTGTTTTTCAAGTAATTTATGACTTTTTAGTATAAAAAGTTTATTTTTTACGTTTTTCAATTATTTTTTATGATTATTTTTTGTTTTAATTTTAAAAAGTCATTAAAAATAGTTAAAATAATTTTAAAAATTTTGAAAAATCATTTTTAGTTTTTTAATAGTATTTTAGAGGTTTACAAAAGAAAAAGTTTTCATTTTGACTTATTTTTAATTTTATTTAAATTTTGGTTTTTAATTAGATTTTAAAAATTAACATAAAATTATTAAAAAAGTTTTAGATAATTTGGTTTTCATTTTTGACTTAATTACATTTTTCTTGATTTATGTTAATTTTTTGGTAATTTTTAGAACACTTCCATTTTTAGTCGAATTTTACGGTTTTGCGTTTTTTACGTCGTAGGATATATTTTAGCGTAATTCGTCTTATTTTTCCTCCTTTTCTCATCCAAAAGCGACACTAATCGAAATTTGATTATATATAATTGGAACTTGATTCACACACCTCCTTCGAGAACGAACTCGCACTTATTCGATTTGTCGGTTTTCCTAAATCGTCGAGTTTAATACTTGCCCGCTTTATACTTGTCTTTCCTAAGACTTGTATATAAAAACCTACATCAAAATTCAAGTTTGGCATCCTCAAGATCTTTTGATTGCTGAGCTACGATCGTTTCGAGCTCTTTAATCTTAGAATCAGAAGCAGTTAATGAAACAATCATAAGGCAATTATCATGATTGTTAGCATTTTGAACACTTTCTCCCCCATTATGGCGCACATCGGATGAATCAGAAATGGTATCACTATCACTCTTTTCCATCTCATGTTTGTCATAATTAGGTTCGAAATGCTCAGTATGTGGCATTTCATCAGCATATACATCATATACAACATTACATTGTACCATGTGTGTAGGCTCTTCGTCATAAACGGTATGGTGTCATTATAAGTGATGTTTATAACATTCCCTGACGTGTTTCTGATATCATGCTTTGCTGTTGATTCCATGCCCTTGCAATCTTTAAGCTCCATATTGTCAACCGTATGACCATTTTCCTCTTGTATTGTATATTCTTGCACTCCATTACCATGCGCTTTCTGAAGTCGGGATCTTTCATAAATCGAAGATGAGACCGATGTCATGAGTTTCAATATTGTACCACGGAAATCTTGAAGCCCGGTATGTGTATCTCGAAGAAATGACTGGCAAATCAGTAAACTTTCAGACTTGACGATATTGAATTGGAGGAAAGGCGTGAGTTGTGTCACAAGAGTCTTATATGCAAGTACCAATGCATAGTGATTAAAGTCTTCATTGTGGAGTTGCTCTTCTAGTTGGTTCAAGATGATGAACATCGATTTCATGAATATGTTACGATCTTGACCAAAGAGTGTCACAAATTCGCTTCCTCCTTGAAGCCATGAAAGGGTGACAAGATGAGGCTGAAGTAGTCGAAATAACGTTATACCACTTTCTCTAGCTGTGTTTTGCATTAGATGCAAGTCTCCCTCTTGGAATGTCGAATGCAATGATTCCATTGAAGTTAGATGAAAAATAACGTTAAGGATTACTGATCGATGAAAAATCCGTAGTCAATTTCAAATAATAATACCCGATAAAATCCGTAGCTACTAAAATTAAATATAAACTTTGTCTCGTCACTTTGTCTTTTTCCGTCAAATATTTTAAAACTCGACACTTTCAAAATACCCGGACAATCAATACAACCCGTTAAAATACCACCTTATACCAATCAAATAAAAACAAAAGTTGCAACTTAAATGATATACTCACAAGTAGACCACTACACGTCTAAATGAATTTGTCAAAACATATGTTTGTATTCTGTTACCAAAATGAATAGCAAAAATAATCACAGCCCATCATAACCCATATGATACACGGCCCATCATCATTCACCAACCAATTCGGCCCATGGAGTGAAACAGAGTACCCATCCAGTAATAGCTTGCCTTATATTTAGGTTGAGTTAACCTAACTCATAACCCTAATCTAAAAAACAAACGCATCCACAAATTCACATTTCATGAAACATCCGCCTCACTATTTCTCTCAACGACCAACTAATAAAGATAGATCGGATCCAAAATCTACTCAACCTATTCACACCTCAAAACTCAAAGTAAATCTCAGTCTTGATTTATGTTTATCATAATAAAATAAACTTGTATATATACCCACAAATCAAAACCCATTAAGAACGAAGAACCAAGATTTTGTCATCAAGATCATGCAAATGATCTCGGGTAGGTACTTTTTGTTTTGTTTTACTTTTGGTTTTTGGATCGATGAAAGTTTTTTTGACTGAGATCTTTAAGTAATAGGTTTGGTGTCTATGTATGGCCGTGTTTATGTTTGAAACAAGATGGTTGTGAGTCGGATCTATGTTCAAGTCATGTGAAAGGTTTTCAATTCGAGTCTTGGAGTCGAGTAGTGTTTCTAGGTCGAGTCTGCTGAGCCGTGGTTTTGAGTCGGTCTAGGTTGGAGTCTGTCGAGGCTTGGATGTTGGTTTAGGTGATGGGAAAAAACTGAACTATCGCAATGACACCATCGCAATATATGTGCAATATGCGTGCAATATGTATCGCAATATCAATCAAACATTTCCATCGCCATAACAAAAAAAAATATGTAGTATCGGAATATGTATCGGAATAAGTATCGGAATATATATCGGAATATATATTGGAATAAGTATCTGAATAAGTGTCTGAATAAGTATCTGAATAGGTGTCGGAATATGTAACTATCGGGATAAGTATCTGAATATGTGATTTAATGAGTTTTGATTGTGTACTCTTGAAGTGTTGTTCGTACTGATTCAATTCGAAATGATCACGGTTTAGGGTGGAATTATCGGTTTTGGTCACTAAAAGGGGGATCTTGATTATCTAAGTCTACTAATAATATAGACGTTAAAGCTATTGAATATAAAAATCAGATTAAAATGTCTAACCTTGATTGTTTGTCCAGAACGAATGTTGCACGGTAGAACTTGTTGAAAGAAACTAAAAGTGATTATCTATTTTAAAAATAAAAGTGAAAATATAAATTTCGATGAGTAAAAATGAAAGCTTAAAATTTAAACGAAAAATTAAGACTTAAAAATAAATGCCGAAAAATTAAAATTTTAAAAGTAAATTTGAAACTTAAAACTTTATAAAAATGTAAACTTTATAAAATCGTAAACTTGAAAATTGAGCTAAGATAAAATAATTAAAATAATACATAAGAATAATGGCGGGAAAAATTAAAGTTTGAAAATTAATTCGGGAAACTAAAACTGAACATAAGTCGGGAAACCAAATTTCGAACCAATCCGGAATGTGGATTATTCTCTTAATTCGGGATCCGTCTTCAAGACTTAATTCGGAATAATGCTTTTGTGGTTAATCCGGAATCCGTGCTCTGCACGTAATTCGGAATGTTGGTCCAAGAAATAATCCGGAATCTGGCAACTAGAACTAAATCGGAATGCAAGCCTAGACCTTATTCGGAATCCTCAATAAGCATATAATCCGGAATACATATTCCGGATAGTAATCCGGAATGTGTGTTCCAATGTTAATTCAGAATGTAGCACAAGAAAGTAATTCAGAATCCGGGTTCTTGAAGTAATCCGGAATCCACAAGTTTAAACAATCCGGAAAGCCTTTGTTACATCTAATTCGGAATATGTGCCACACATGTAATTCGGAAAGCTTGCATTCATACGTAATCCGGGATACACAATTTACATGGAATTCGGAATGTACCTTTAGTACGTAATCCAGAATGTGGGAAACTAGAATTAATTCGGAATATGGAGTCTTTGTTTTGGAGAGAAAATAAAGGGTAAGTCGGAATAATGATTTGCAACTAGTTCGGGATACTAGGGTTTGCACATAAGTCGGGATAATGGGGTTTTAGGAACCCGGATAAGAAACAAACTTTTAAGCAAAATGAAAATAAGCAAAACTCAAATAAGCACTTACCTAAAAACTTAACCAAATCAACTTTAAGAAAAATCAAATAAGCCAAAATTTAAAAACTTTTAAAAACACTAAATATTCAAAATATTTAAAATCAACTTTTTATAAAAATATTAATCTACCAAAATCAACTTATTTAAAAACTAGAAAACGTAGAAATTAAGCAAGAAGCACATAAATCTAAAAATCTCAAACACACTAAATCAATAAGCACAATCCAATAAGCAAATCAATCACATATTCAATAAGATTAAACCAACTACATGATTAATAAAGCAAAATAATATATTATGATTAAGAAAGGTAGAATGAGAACTAATTCAAAAGCTTGATTAGATTGAAGATTAAGATCCAAAATTACAAGATTAAGATGAAAGTTTAATAAGCTTGAAAGAAAAGCTAGAGAGAGAAAGAATAAAACACACACTAATTACCTACTAAACTTAAAGAAAAATAAAGACTACTCTCTAATGACATGTTTAGGAAACTATATATAGGGGAAGAGAAAGGTGTTGTTTTCTCCTTCTTTCTTCTTGTCTTCTCGTCTTTTAAATAACTCCTCTTTCTCGACTTTGTCTCGGGATTAGTCGAATGGTAAAATGAACTCGTCTTCTAATTTTCTTCTTTTAGTAGACTTGGTTCTTTGACTTCGTTAAACTTCCGTCTTTATACTTTTTCTTCGATAAATCTTCAGAATAGGCCTTTGACTTCCGTTATTCTTGCACTTTTGATCTTTTGACTTTGTCTTTTGTCTTTTTCTTCGATAAAAGCCCGTGAAAGCCCGTGTTTTCTTCCTTTTTCATTTTTTTGTCCTAAAACACAATAAAAATACAAACCACGCATAATTTTGCCTTTTACGACATTAAATACACGTTTTGGTCTTGTTAATATTAGAAATAAGTGGTAAAAGGATAAGTGTTTTCACACTTATTAAATCCCCTACACTTGACCATTGCAATGCCCTCATGCAATGCATTAATTTCAAAGCACGATTTACATTTTTCATCATAATTAACCCACCTTGGCCTTTATTAAATACTAAACACTAAGGAAACTAAAAAGATAGAAATATATACAAAATGCTTGAAGGAAGAACAAGTAAAGAAATCTAAGACTTACATTAGGGCTTTGGTTGTCATGAATGTTTATCACCCTCAAGTTTCACGTTCCCTATACTAAGCTTAAAAACGAGATCATTGTTATTATAAGTTAGTAAGCTAACACTCACTCACGTGGGTCAATTATTCACTTAGACTCCCTTATTCATAGGTGTATCTCTTATATTTTATTGTTGTCTTAAATGATCACGAGGATGCATTGTTGACTTATTTTGATAGTTATTTAGGCTGAAAATAAAGTAGGACGATTTAATCAATAGTTAGCTAAAGGACAAAATATTTTAAAACTGCTTCTCGAAACCTCATAAAGTTAATATCTTGGCATAACTCGTTTCACGATTTGAGACTTTTCTTGGATCGATATTTGGCATTGACTTCATAATTTGAATCTTGAGAGACGTTCTTGAAATAATGGTCTTCTCTTCACAATAGGAATTTCTTCACTTGAAGTTTTTGAGAGATTCTTCATACTTGGACCACGACTTCTTTATTTTTCTCCAATCTTTATTTTAGATTTTGATATATAACGATCCGCCTCCTTTTAGGACTTGGATCTATTTATCCTCATACCTTGCTAGGGTCTTTTTGGATAGACTTCTCCATGATCTTTAGGGGAGTATTTGTTTTTCGTCGTGCGTCTCTATCCTTCATATTGATTTTTTTGATAAATGATTCTTCACATCACTTT
This sequence comes from Glebionis coronaria, assembly GCA_025667525.1. NCBI lineage: Eukaryota > Viridiplantae > Streptophyta > Magnoliopsida > Asterales > Asteraceae > Glebionis > Glebionis coronaria. Next base: position 102,107 of record JANFOE010000596.1, on the reverse strand, counting down.
GGATCTTTAGCAACAAAATGTAGCCCTCATGCCTTGTTAGGGCCTTTTTGGACTCGCCAATCTTCGCATCCCGTTTTAATAAGTTATGCCTTGGCTATGAACTCTAATTAATACCGAGCAACTTTTAAACGATCTTGTGCTAGAAGCTAAGTAAATTTTCAAATCGTACAACCTTACTTATTGCAATCAAATTCCTTAACAAGCGATGGGAGAAAAAGCTCATAATTAACTCACATAAATTCATGAAAGAATACAAAACTTATAATTGACTCTATCATCTCTCGTTCTCCACAATCTAAAATCTCAAGGAATGAGACTCGTGGATGCTTAGCCAATTAAATCAAAGTTTTGGGTTTTCAAGTCATCTATAGGATCTTGCATTAATAACTGGCTTTTTACCTAGTAAGAAAATTAAGTGTTCGTTGTATTGGTCTAATCGAATTGATCTAGGCTCTCTATGTGACTCTATTGTTTTTGGTGAAACAAAGATGTGTCTGTTTAAAATAAAAGGTGCAAAACAATTAAAGTAAAGGTGCTCTTAAAGTAAATCTAAGTCTAATTAAAATAAAGGTGCAAGTATTTAAAAACGTGACTGAAATTAAAGGGCACTAAAGTAAATGACACAAACTTAAATCTAACTAAGGCAAACTTAAAACGCGACTAAAACTTAAACTAAGGCAAGGCTAAAATAAAGCTAAGACAAATAATTTTAAAGTGCAATTAAATAGGAAAAATAAAGCTTGAAAATAAAAATCAAAGACAAAAGCTAATAAGAACCTGAATACAGCTCATTCGGAATTATCCTTCGTTTGGAACAATCACTCGTCCGGAATGTCACCTTCGGTTAGAATGATTCTTCTTCGCTCGGAATATTACCAAAATCCTTGATCCGGAACAAATTGATCTGAATATGTCACTTATCCAAAACAATCCTTCGTTCGGAACTTTAGTGATTCGGAACTTCTAAAATTTGCCTTGATTCAGAACTTTTGATTAACCCTTGATTCGGAAGATTCCGAATGAAGCCTCCTTGATTCGGAAGTTTAAAACTTCCGAATGAACACTCCCTGATCCGGAACTTGCCCCTTGATTCGGAAGTTTGTACGGAACTTTTAAGTTCCGAACGAAGCCCTTGATTCGGAACTTGCCCCTTGATTCGGAAGTTTGTTCGGAACTTTTAAGTTCCGAACGAAGCCCCTTGATTCAGAACTTTTGAAGTTCCGAATGAGTCTCCTTGATCCGGAACTTTTTAAGCTCCGAATGAAGTAAATTGATCCGGAACGTTTTAGTTCCGAATGAACAGAGCTTGAGTCGGAAGTTTCCCTTCGTCCGGAACTTTGAATGTTCCGGATGAACAAGATTGACTCGGAAGTTTTGCTGATCCCAAAATCTTCCGGATGAAACCCTTGACTCGGAACTTTGAAGTTCCGAATGAAAGCTTTCCCTCCTTCTTGGTTCGGAAGTTTACCTGGAAAGATCAGAAACACAACAAACAATCCCGAAGAACAAGGGATCAAAGAAAACAGCAGATCTAAACAGATTAATCAAATTCAACACAACGATTAAGCTAAACAGTAACGAATCAACAGATAAACATCAACAAACAATTAAAATCAATAAAATAAACAACTTTAACCACAAAAATCAAAAACCACTTGGATCAAAATAAAAGCATGAACATGAACATAAACATAAACATATGAATCAAAGATTAAGAAAGGTAGATAAGAGATTGATAACATAAAGTAAAGATTGACAAGAATTAAAATGAAAACTTACTTGGAATTAAATGGTAATTAAGGTGCATAACATGAATTTAAATTGACAAGATAAGTAAATGACAAGGTAATTAAATGGTGGAAGGTCTAATTGTCACCATTAGCCAACAAAATGAAAAGATTACAACTAATGACTATTTATAGGGGAGGATTAAGGAAGCTTCCTCCCATTTTTCCTTTTCTCTTAATTGCGTCATTAAGTCCCTCCTTCTTTTAATCTTCCTTAATTGCATACTTAGTCCTTTTCTTCTAATCTTCTTTAAACTTGGACTTAAGGGACTTTTTGCTTCGGGATTTCTTTGAACTCGTCTTTAAATTCTTCAATAAAATAGACTTGAATTCTTCGGCTTTTGATAAACTTCCGTCTTTTGACTTTTTCTTCGATAAATCTTCAGAATTGGTCTTGGACTTCCGTTCTTTTTGCACTCTTGACTCCTTGACTCCGTCTTTCATCTTTTTCTTCAATAAAAGTCCGTAAATGCCCGTGAATTCCCGTGTTTTCTCCACTTTTCACCTTTTCGTCCTAAATCACAACAAAAACACAAACCACGCATAATTCCGACATAAAAGACATAAAATACACGTTTTGGTCCGGTTATTATTGTAATTAAGTGGTAGAAAAGATGGGTGTTTACACACCTATCAAATCCCCTACACTTGACCATTGCAATGTCCTCATGCAATGCATTAGTTACAAAGCAAGATTACACTTTTCATCATAATCAATCCACGTTGGCCTTTATTAAAGAGATAGAAAATTAAAGACATACAAAATAAAGAAATCAAAAGCATACCTTGGGTTTTGAAAATGTTATGAATAATCATCATCCTCAAGTTTTCACTTTCTCCAACCCAAGCTTAAAAACGAGATCATTGTTATTATAAGTTAGTAGACTATCACGAACTCATGTGGGCCAATTACTTACTTAGACTCCCTTATTTCTAGGGGTATCTCTTATATTTTATTTTTGTCTTGAATGATCACGAGGATGCATTTTTGACTTATTTCGATAGTTATTTAGGTCTGAAAATAAAGTGAACGATTTAATCAATAGTTAGCTAAAGGACAAAATCTTTTAAAACTGCTTCTCGGGACCTCATAAAGTTCATATCTTGGCATAACTCGTTTCGCGATTTGAGACCTTCCTCGGACCGATATTTGGCAGCGACTTCATACTTCAAATCTTTGAGAGACGTTCATGAAATTATGGTCTTCTCTTCATAATAGAATTTCTTCACTTGAAGTTTTGAGAGATTCATACTTGGACCACGACTTCTTCATTTTTCTCCAATCTTTATTTTGGACTTTGATATACAACGATCCGCCTCCTTTTTATGACTTAGATCTATTTATCCTCATACCTTGTTAGGGTCTTTTCGGATACACTTCTCCATGACTTTTGGGGAGTATTTGCTTTACGTCGTGTGTCTCGATCCTTTATATTGATTTTCGATAAATGATTCTTCACATCACTTTTGGATCTTTAGCAACAAAATATAGCCCTCATGCCTTGTTAGGGCCTTTTCGGACTCGCCAATCTTCGCATCCCGCTTCAATAAGTTATGCCTTGGCTATGAACTCTAATCCATACCGAGCAACTTTTAAACGATCTTGGGCTAGAAGCTAAGTAACTTTTCAAATCGTACAACCTTATTTATTAGCAGATAAATTTATTAGCAAGCGATGGGAGAATAGGCTCATAATTAACTCACATAAATTCACGAAAGAATACCGAACTTATAATTGGCTCTATCATCTCTCGTTCTCCATAGTTTAAAATCTCAAGGAATGAGACTCGTGGATGCTTAGCCTATTAAATCAAAGTTTTAGGTTTTCGAGTCGCTTATAGGATCTTGCAAATTCTTAGACTCTTTCAAGTTTAGAAATCGCATCTTAAAGTTCCCTTGATAAACGACTCTCTAGGATCAATTATAGGAACTTGCGAAAAGTTCTTGTTCTTAACCCGTGAGAGTTAAGACTTTCGAGTTTTATAGCTCCCTATATAAAAGCCTAGCAAAACTTGACTTAAACACGTTAAGGATACTAGCTAGAGTAAACTCGGATTGAGTCAAAAGATTCACAACGTTTGAAAATTAAAACCACTTATTAAACATTTATTCTAGCAAAGAAAGAAAATAACTATACAAAGGGTAAAACTAATAGGCCAAAATAGATCAAAAATTTTGAAAAATGTCGAAAAATTGATTTTCCGGTTAAAATGAGGACAAATACAAGGAAAAGACCACTTAACTTCGATAGAAGTCCCCCCTACACTTAAGATAAACATTGTCCTCAATGTTTAAGCATGTGGGAGTAAACTCCCCTACACTTAGGACATTGTGCACGTTGTTTAAATCTCGCTAAGGAAAAGACAACTAAAGAGATTCCTATTTTAATATTGAGAAAATATAAAATAGTGAATCGAAAAGAGTTTAGGATAGAACCGGGAAGAAGTAGAACACGGAATCACGGGTCGTCAAGAATCATCAAGAGTGGATCATTGAAGCTCGAATCCCTGATTAAGAAGTGAGGAGAGGAAATAGCAAACCAAAGGGTCTCCCCTAAACTTATGATAAAGAAAGCGAAAAGATAGATGCATGGGTTGCCTCCCAAGAAGCGCTTGGTTTTTGTTTACCGAGTCGTGAGCCTGACTCGACCTTGATCATCAACGGAAAGAAGCGTGAAACATATCCACCAGGATCAAAGACATAGTTTTCATCCATCAATAAGCACGAGCTTAAGGCGAAAAGGCAAACCAAATAAGAAGTGGCAAGGTTCCCTTAAGCAGTGACGGAGCATGGTGGAAGCAAGGTTGAAGTGGTGCAAGCATGTCTTTAAAATTTCCAAAGATATTTCCTTTTATTTCATCAGGTGGATACTGAGATGGCTTAAAGACTTCAATACCGGGGTCGAACACCTTTTCCTTCAGGCGAAAATAGCACTCAGGCTCAGCCGAGTGTGAAGAAGATCCGCAAAGAAGCACAACCTCGTCCTCAGAAGGTGGACAAAGAGGTGTCAAATCATATGTGCAACGGATATTGGTGTCAACCGGTTTCTTCTCCTTTGACAGAATGCTCTTCAAATCCAAAGTAGGATCAAGACGATAATCTTCAAAGTCCAAAGGAGGAGCATCACTCTCATGAGGGAAGTATGTGTTGAGAAATTCAGAGAAATCTTCCTCAAATGAATAATCGTCCAAAGTAGGATCGAGTGATGGAGGATCTTCATCATGTGAAGAATCGCTCGAGAGAGTATCAGCCTCATCGAAATCATTGAAAGTGGGCAGCTCGGGATACTCAGAAGTACAATCAAAATCATCCGAATCTGAGCTAGAATCATTATCATCATAAGCATCAAAGATCGGTGGCGAATCATAAATGGGAGAAGGTTCCAAAGTAGGGAGAATCATCCACATTATCTTCAAAGAGTGGATTATCAGTGGAAGAATCGAATAGAGGATTGTCGTAGACAACAAAGTCATCGAGCACATTTATCATATTCACTGATTCTCGGCCTCCAAAGGATTTGCCTGTAAGCTTCCCCATTTTAAAAACTTTTGAATCATCCCCGACTCGTAAGATTAACTCACCTTCGGCCACAATACTAAAGCTCGTCCGGTTCTCAAAAATGGCCGACCAAGTATTAAAGGAATACGAGGGTCCATTTCATAATCAACTACGACAAAATCGACCGGGAAAGTAAATGTGCCAACTTTGATAAACACGTCTTCGGTTATACCAACGGGGTAAGCGAGAGTGCGATTTGCAAGTTCGAGAGTCATCTTTGTTGGAATGAGGTCGGGTAATGATAGTGTTTTCCAAACACTTAATGGCATCAAATTAATACTAGCCCCGAGATCAGCAAGGGCAGTAAATTCTTCAGTTTTGTTGAACACGCAAGGCAACACAAAACGACCGGGATCTCCAAGCTTTTCCGGCAGTTCTTTAAGAATAACTGCAGAGCAGTTTTCATTTAAGCGTGTGTTAGCGAGTTCAATCAGCTTCTCCTTCTTGCTAAGCAATTCCTTGAATGCTTTGACAAATTTCGGCATGTGGCAAAGTGCTTCAACAAGGCTAATGTTGATGGTCATTTTAGATAGCATATCCACATATTTTGATACTAGACAGTCATTCTTGGTTAGATCATTGGTCTTGCCTATGCGAGAAGGGTATGGGATTCTAGGTTTATATGTGGAAGGTGAAGGTGTAGTCGGTAAAGGTTGGGATGTTGAAGGGTCCTTCCGAGATACATCGTCATGACGAGGCGGAGACGGTAATGGTGTACTAATACTAGGTGTAGGAGGAGTAGGGATACATGGTGGTGGAGGATGTGTAGATGATGGTGGTGGGATAGGTGGTCCTACGATGGTGACTCCACTACGAGTAGTAATAGCACTCACATTGGCTCGCGGATTAGGGACGGTGTTTGAAGGTAGAGAACTCGAAGAAGAAGGTTGAGCTTCGGGCAAGAAACTAGCCAATAGATTCTTTAATTCAGTTGTTTGAGTGCTGAAGGAGAATTGAATATTATCACGAACCTCGGTTCTAATGTCATTTCCTTGCTTCAAGATATCTCCTTTCAAATTGATTATTTGGCTCTGTAGATTCTTGATTTGCTCACCTTGAGTTCTCATTATGGCGTCAACATCGGTATTAATGGGTGGGTGTTGTTGGGTGGGTGGTTGATAAGGGTTAAAAGCTCTTGGTGGGATTTGGTTGCTTCTATTGTAGTTGTTGGCGGGATTTTGGTTTTGAGGAGAAAAACCGGGTGAAAGGTAGTTGTTGGAACGGTAGCTCAGCAGATTTCTATCCCCTTGTTGTCTAGCTTGGTAATTTTCCGGTGAATAATTACCATAAGTAGCATACACATTTTCCGGATTTCCTTGTGTCGAAGGACAATCGGTGTATGAGTGAGGACCGCCACATGTTTCACAAGGATTAGCAACCGCTTTAACTTGTTGTTGTTGGTTTAAAGCGAGAAGCGTAATACTTTTGCTCATTTCAGCCATCATGCGGGTGAGTTCGGTCATCTCAGGGTTTGGTGAGGTAGAAGAAACATTGACTCTCGGGTTGTTCCTAGAAGAAGCAAAGGAATCCCAGTTTTTGTGGTGAGTCGTCATGTTCTCAATTAACTCTCTACACTCCTCGGGTCTCCTTTTCATGAATGTGCCACCGGCGGCTGCATTAATGGTATCACGATCTCGAAAAGTCAAACCGTTGTAGAAAGTATCAATTAGGGTCACAGGGAGCATGTTGTGGTTTGGACATCTATCGATCAAGACATTATATCTCTCCCAAGCGTCAAAAAGAGATTCATCGGGATCTTGCATGAAACCGCTGATCTGATTGCGAAGGCTCGTGACCATGGATGGTGGAAAGTAGCGCGATAGAAAGTGTTGAGTCATATCATCCCAAGTGTGAATAGAATTCTTCGGGAGACGATCAAACCATTTCTCGGCATGATGCGATAAAGTATGTGGGAAGAGTTGTAGGCGAAGTACATCCATTGTGGCACCAGGCAACTTCATGCTTTGGGTGATTGTAATGAACTTGTCGAGGTGTTTGTTGGCATCATCATCAGGCAATCCTCTAAATGGGTTTGTTTGTACTTGTTGAATCATGTGGTGCTTCAACGAAAACTCAGGAGCGTTGATTTGCATCGGCGCAATCGGTCCTCCTCGTCCAAACATTGTTGGTTGACAAAGTTCCTCCATGGTCCGAAGATCGGGCTGTGGAAGAGCATTGTTGTTATTATTATTATTGAGGTGCGGTGGAATGTTGTTGTTGTTGTTAACACCTGCCATACTTAAATCTTCTTGAGTCTCGGGCTCTTGATAATTAGAAGATCTAGTACGCATACACCTGAAAATGTAAAAGAAAAAGAAACCAAACACAAAGACAATATATATACACAATAAAGCTAAAATCTTTTTGGATTTTTGAAAATTTTAATTTTTATGATTTTTTGGATTTTTTATGCAAGAAAAGTAACGCTCACAAGTGAACGGATCCCAAAAAGCAACGTGTCTCTCACAGAAAACCGTCAATCTTAACGAAAAGAGCCGGCAGCGGTGCCATTTAATAACTGGCTTTTTACCTAGTAAGAAAATTAAGTGTTCGTTGTATTGGTCTAATCGAATTGATCTAGGCTCTCTATGTGACTCTATTGTTTTTGGTGAAACAAAGATGTGTCGTTGTAGTGTTTAAAATAAAAGGTGCAAAACAATTAAAGTAAAGGTGCTCTTAAAGTAAATCTAAGTCTAATTAAAATAAAGGTGCAAGTATTTAAAAACGTGACTGAAATTAAAGGGCACTAAAGTAAATGACGCAAACTTAAATCTAACTAAGGCAAACTTAAAACGCGACTAAAACTTAAACTAAGGCAAGGCTAAAATAAAGCTAAGACAAATAATTTTAAAGTGCAATTAAATAGGAAAAATAAAGCTTGAAAATAAAAATCAAAGACAAAAGCTAATAAGAACCTGAATACAGCTCATTCGGAATTATCCTTCGTTTGGAACAATCACTCGTCCGGAATGTCACCTTCGGTTGGAATGATTCTTATTCGCTCGGAATATTACCAAAATCCTTGATCCGGAACAAATTGATCTGAATATGTCACTTATCCAAAACAATCCTTCGTTCGGAACTTTACTGATTCGGAACTTCTAAAATTTGCCTTGATTCGGAACTTTTGATTAACCCTTGATTCGGAAGATTCCGAATGAAGCCTCCTTGATTCGGAAGTTTAAAACTTCCGAATGAACACTCCCTGATCCGGAACTTGCCCCTTGATTCGGAAGTTTGTTCGGAACTTTTAAGTTCCGAACGAAGCCCCTTGATTCGGAACTTGCCCCTTTATTCGGAAGTTTGTTCGGAACTTTTAAGTTCCGAACGAAGCCCCTTGATTCGGAACTTTTGAAGTTCCGAATGAGTCTCCTTGATCCGGAACTTTTTAAGTTCCGAATGAAGTGAATTGATCCGGAACTTTTTAGTTCCGAATGAACAGAGCTTGAGTCGGAAGTTTCCCTTCGTCCGGAACTTTGAATGTTCCGGATGAACAAGCTTGACTCGGAAGTTTTGCTGATCCCAAAATCTTCCGGATGAAACCCTTGACTCGGAACTTTGATGTTCCGAATGAAAGCTTTCCCTCCTTCTTGGTTCGGAAGTTTACCTGGAAAGATCAGAAACACAACAAACAATCCCGAAGAACAAGGGATCAAAGAAAACAGCAGATCTAAACAGATTAATCAAATTCAACACAACGATTAAGCTAAACAGTAACGAATCAACAGATAAACATCAACAAACAATTAAAATCAATAAAATAAACAACTTTAACCACAATAATCAAAAACCACTTGGATCAAAATAAAAGCATGAACATGAACATAAACATAAACATATGAATCAAAGATTAAGAAAGGTAGATAAGAGATTGACAAGATAAAGTAAAGATTGACAAGAATTAAAATGAAAACTTACTTGGAATTAAATGGTAATTAAGGTGCATAACATGAATTTAAATTGACAAGATAAGTAAATGACAAGGTAATTAAATGGTTGAAGGTCTAATTGTCACCATTAGCCAACAAAATGAAAAGATTACAACTAATGACTATTTATAGGGGAGGATTAAGGAAGCTTCCTCCCCTCTTTCCTTTTCTCTTAATTGCGTCATTAAGTCCCTCCTTCTTTTAATCTTCCTTAATTGCATACTTAGTCCTTTTCTTCTAATCTTCTTTAAACTTGGACTTAAGGGACTTTTTGCTTCGGGGTTTCTTTGAACTCGTCTTTAAATTCTTCAATAAAATAGACTTGAATTCTTCGGCTTTTGATAAACTTCCGTCTTTTGACTTTTTCTTCGATAAATCTTCAGAATTGGTCTTGGACTTCCGTTCTTTTTGCACTCTTGACTCCTTGACTCCGTCTTTCATCTTTTTCTTCAATAAAAGTCCGTAAATGCCCGTGAATTCCCGTGTTTTCTCCACTTTTCACCTTTTCGTCCTAAATCACAACAAAAACACAAACCACGCATAATTCCGACATAAAAGACATAAAATACACGTTTTGGTCCGGTTATTATTGTAATTAAGTGGTAGAAAAGATGGGTGTTTACACACCTATCATGCATATTCTTAGACTTTTTCAAATTCAGAATTCGCATTTTAAGGTTCCCTTGATAAACGACTTTCTAGGATCAATTATAGGAACTTGCGAAAAGTTCTTGTTCTTAACCCGTAACAGTTAAGACTTTCGCGTTTTAAAGTTCCCTATATAAAAGTCTAGCAAAACTTGACTTAAACACGTTAAGGATACTAGCTAGAGTAAACTCAAATAAGTAAACTCAGGTTGAGTCAAAAGATTCATGACGTTGAAAAATATCAAAGACATCTAAACTTATTAAAACCACTTTATTAAAATTTATTCTAGCAATGAAAGAAAAATAAAGATAACAAAGGGAAATACTACTAGGCCAAAATAGATTAAAATTTTTGAACAATGTCAAAAATCAATTTTCCGGTTAAAATGAGGACAAATTAATAGAAAAGGCTACCTAACTTCGATAGAAGTCCCCCTACACTTGATATAAACATTGTCCTCAATGTTTAAGCATGTGGAAGTAAACTCTCCAACACTTAGGACATTGTGCACTTTGTTTAAATCTTGCTAAGGAAAGGACAACTAAAGTGATTCCTATTTTAATATTGAAGAATATAAAATAGTGAATCAAAAGAGTTTAGGATAGAACCAGGAAGAAGGGTACACGAAATCACGGGTCATCAAAAGTCATCAAAAGTGGATCTTTGAAAGCTCCAATCCCTGCACATTATAAGAAAGAAAACAACAAACACTAACAGGGATCCCCCTACACTTAGGATGAAAAACAGATAAAAAGGATAGATTAGCGGGCTGCCTCCCGAGAAGCGCTTGTTTTTGTTCACCGAGTCACGAGCCTGACTCGACCCCGAATTAAATGGTCCATAGGGAAGCCTCTAATGTAATACCGGGATCAAAAATCTTGTCCTCGGTCCCGGAGGAACATAATAAAATGAGAGGCAGGAGGATAAGTCTTGAAGGGTAGAAAAGTCCTCTCAACATACGAAAAATAAGTCAAATCATGATCCACGGGAGGTGGGGTGGGTAAAGGAATCAAAATGTCATCCCCAAAAGACATATGATTATCACCGAGCGTCAAAGCCGTAAAGGTGTCAATCATATAATGGTCAATGTCACCTCCCGGGTCAAAGTACTCATCCTCAGTAATGGTGTCTAAGGTATGGGATGAAAGGTGCTCGGGGGAAGGACTTGGGACAATATCTTCATGCATCAAAGTATCAAAAAGAATATCCTCCTCCGTGTCATCATCATCAATACCCGGAGGTATTGAGAGAATGTCGATTTCTTCCATAAATGTGTCATTATTCTCAACGGGAGTAATAGACGGAGGTAAAGACTCGGTAATAGGAGTAGAATTCAACGCTTCAATTTTAGCAATAAGAAGATGAACTTTCAGTAATTTGTCGCGAAGAATAACGTCTTCCACCTCATCTACAAGACCAAGTTCAGTGGTGAACTTCTCGTAAGTCAGAGAGAATAAATCAACATCGCCCTCATCTCCCAGAGGAGATTGAGAAATTTCAAAAGTGAAATTCTCATAGCATGGAGAAAAATCATCATTAAGAGCGACCTCGTCCGTAATCTCTTCAAAAGTTGGTTCATCACAAACCTCATCAAATAAGTTGTCGAGACCAAATTCACTAATCTCAGTCGATGTATCACAATCCTTATATGCATTTGGGACACCAAGAGTATGAGTAGTAATCTCAGAAGATGGGTTGAGATCAAATATATCATCCTCGTCATCATCATAATAAAAAGAACGCACAAGAGGCGGAGCATAATCACTAAGATTAGATACTTTCTCTTGTCGTTGTCATTCCTCCAATGTTTCGGTCACTCGAATTAAGCCGTCATGAATTTTCAAAAGAAGGGCTTGTCTTTCGTCATTCGGATTCAAAGAAGGTTGATGATCGAGGGTGTATTGTGGGGGTTCAAAATTATGGAAACCAGAATTATAGCACGGAGTTGGTTCATAATAATTCATCGGTTGAAAATAAGAAGTATCGTGAGGGCACCCACAATTGTTGCAACACGGGTATTGAGAAAAACCCGGCGCGTCTTGTGGATAGCTATTACCATTGTCATAATTGTAACCCGGTTCTTGCTCGTCATGAGACAGGTATCGAATCGGACACAAAACATGACAATGAGAATCGCTTCCACAATATATGCAAGAGGGGGGAGTAAGTGCATTAGAAGCAAAGGATGAGTTAATCGAATTGCACGAGGGACAAAATCTAAATTGTGTATTGTCGATATAATTTCTGCACCGCTCACATGTACACCATTGACAAGTTTGAAAACCATACAATGGTCTCCCACACCCTACGCAATATACATACGAATCCATGAAGTTGAGAAAAAGAATTAAACACAATAGAGGATTAAGAGGAATACTTTTGGTGCAAAACCTTTTGAAAAAGAAATGTTTTTTATGATTTTTTAAATGTTTTTGGATTTTTGAAATTTTTGATTTTTAGGATTTTTTGAAATTTTATGCTTTGAAAATAACGTTCCCAAAAGAACGGATCCCAAAATCTAATTTTTCTCACTAAAAACCGTTAATCTTTACAAAAAGAGCCGGCAGCGGCGCCATTTGATTTAATGAGTTGTGATTTAATGAGTCATGTGAAAGGTTTTCAATTCGAGTCTTGGAGTCGAGTAGTGTTTCTGGGTCGAGTCTGTTGAGCCGTGGTTTTGAGTCAGTCTAGGTTGGAGTCTGTCGAGGCTTGGATGTTGGTTTAGGTGATGGGAAAAAACTGAACTATTGTAATGACACCATCGCAATATGCGTGCAATATGTAACGCAATATCAATCAGACATTTCCATCACCATAACAAAAAAATATGTAACTGTCGGAATAAGTATCAGAATATGTATCGGAATAAGTATCGGAATATACATCGGAATATATATTGGAATAAGTATCTGAATAAGTGTCTGAATAAGTATCTGAATAGGTGTCGGAATATGTAACTATCGGAATGAATATCTGAATATGTGATTTAATGAGTTTTGATTGTGTACTCTTGAAGTGTTGTTCGTACTCGATTCAATTCTAATTGATCACGGTTTAGGGTGGAATTATTGGTGTTGGTCACTAAAAAGGGGAGCTTGATTATCTAAGTCTACTAATATTATAGACGTTAAAGCTATTGAATATAAAAATCAGATTAAAATGTCTATCCTTGATTGTTTGTCCAGAACGAATGCTGCACGGTAGAACTTGGTGAAAGAAACTAAAAGTGAGTATCTATTTTAAAAATAAAAGTGAAAATGTAAATTTCGATGATTAAAAATGAAAGCTTAAAAATTTAATCTAAAAATTAAGACTTAAAAATAAATGCCGAAAAATTAAAATTTTAAAAGTAAATTTGAAACTTAAAACTTTATAAAAATGTAAACTTTATAAAATCGTAAACATGAAAATTGAGCTAAGATAAAATAATTAAAATAATACTTAAGAAAAATGGCGGGAAAAATTAAAGTTTGAAAATTAATTCGGGAAACTAAAACTGAACATAAGTCGGGAAACAAAATTTTGAACCAATCCGGAATGTGGATTATTCTCTTAATTTCGGAATCCGTCTTCATTACTTAATTCGGAATAATGCTTTTGTGGTTAATCCGGAATCCGTGCTCTGCACGTAATTCTGAATGTTGGTCCAAGAAATAATCCAGAATCTAGCAACTAGAACTAAATCGGAATGCAAGCCTAGACCTTGTTCGGAATCCTCAATAAGCATATAATCCGGAACACATATTCCGGATAGTAATCCGGAATGTGTGTTCCAATGTTAATTCGGAATGTAGCACAAGAAAGTAATTCGGAATCCGGGTTCTTGAAGTAATCCGGAATCCACAAGTTTAAACAATCCGGAAAGCCTTTGTTACATCTAATTCAGAATATGTGTCACACATGTAATTCGGAAAGCTTGCATTCACACGTAATCCGGGATACACAATTTACATGCAATTCGGAATGTACCCTTAGTACGTAATCCGGAATGTGGGAAACTGGAATTAATTCGGAATACGGATTCATTGTTTTGGAGGGAAAATAAAGGGTAAGTCGGAATAATGATTTGCAACTAGTTCGGGATATTAGGGTTTGCACATAAGTCGGGATAACGGGGTTTCAGGAACCTGGATAAGAAAATAACTTTTAAGCAAAATGAAAATAAGCAAAACTCAAATAAGCACTTACCTAATATTTAACCAAATCAACTTTAAGAAAAAAAATAAGCCAAAATTTAAAAACTTTTAAAAATAATAAATAATCAAAATATTTAAAATCAACTTTTTATAAAAATATTAATCTACCAAAATCAACTTATTTAAAAACTAGAAAACATAGAAATTAAGCAAGAAGCACATAAATCTAAAAATCTCAAACACACTAAATCAATAAGCACAATCCAATAAGCAAATCAATCACATATTCAATAAGATTAAACCAACTACATGATTAATAAAGAAAAATAATAGATTATGATTAAGAAAGGTAGAATGAGAATTAATTCATAAGCTTGATTAGATTGAAGATTAAGATCCAAAATTACAAGATTAAGATGAAAGTTTAATAAGCTTGAAAGAAAAGCTAGAGAGAGAAAAAGTAAAACACACACTAATTACCTACTAAACTTAAAGAAATATAAAGACTACTCTCTAATGACATGTTTAGGAAACTATATATAGGGGAAGGTAAAGGTGTTGTTTTCTCCTTCTTTCTTCTTGTCTTCTCGTCTTTTAAATAACTCGTCTTTCTCGACTTTGTCTCGGGATTAGTCGAATGGTAAAATGAACTCGTCTTGTAATTTTCTTCTTTTAGTAGACATGGTTCTTCGACTTCGTTAAACTTCCGTCTTTAGACTTTTTATTCGATAAATCTCCAGAATAGGCCCGTGTTTTCTTCCTTTTTCATATTTTTGTCCTAAAACACAATAAAACACAAACCACGCATAATTCCGCCTTTTACGACATTAAATACACGTTTTGGTCTTGTTAATATTAGAAATAAGTGGTAAAAGGATAAGTGTTTTGGTCATGGTTACGTGTTTATGTTTACATACTCCGTTTTTTTAACAATCCGACATTTCAGATAATAAATTTATTCTCGAATATATTTTGTAAATTTTAATTTGTGTTGGTTCATAAACTCACAAATTTACGAGAAGAAATTAGGACTTACGTGCATAATTTAGCGTCTTTTACGATTAAACTGGAAACCCTAGGTTTACGTATTTACGCTTTTGTGCTCCGTTTTTGATGAGACAATTTTTATTAGAATCGTTTTGTGTCGTAGTTTCAAAATTTATAAAAACGTTTTTCGTAAATCGACCCGAGGGCACGTAAATCGAGGAAACTAGAATCGAGGAGTACCCGTAAATTAGTGGAGATGAGACAAGTGGGACACTTGTCCCACCCCCAATAAATAAGATGGCCAAGACAAGCCACAACACCATTTTAGTGTCAAGTTTATACAAGTGTTAGGACACTTGTCTTATACTTGTATTTTGCAAACCACTAAACCACCAAAAACCACTAGCTTTCTCTCACACACTTTCTCGTACATGCAAAACAAGAAAGTTTTCAATCTCTCCTCCTCTCTCTCTCAATTTTCGTCCAAACACCACCATAAATCACCATATTCATCAAAATTTTAACCATAAACAAAGGCTATAATCAACATATGTTAAAGCCTACTTGAAAAGATGAAGATTGAAGGTGATCATAACATGTAAAAAGGAGTTTACATGAAGTTCCAGGACTGATTTCAAGAGTATGTTCATCTACTTGGAGGTTTCTAAAAGTGGTCATCTACTTGGAGGTTTCTAAAAGTGGTCTTTTCATCATCTTGGTTGGTATAAGGATCATCTTCTTCCTATCACCCTAGTATTTTTGTAAAAGTTATTGTATCTTTATTTCCGAATGTATATGTAATAGATCTATGAATGATGATCAAGTGATTATGTGGGGTTTTTATGTTAATAGATTAAGTTAAAAAGACTAAAATCAACAAGTAAAGATGTTAAAATCTTGGTTAATTACATAGGCTGTATAAAACAGTAAGTATCAATATGATCACTTGGTTAAATGGTTTGGATTGTTAAATATACAGATATATATATGATTTTTACATATGTGGTGAGTTGGCCACTCAATGGAATCATTAAAATGAGCAAGATATGATCAAAATACTATTGAGGTACAAATTTGTATAGTCTGTTTTGGACGAATTATTTAAAATACTTAGAGGATGATTGAGCAGTAGCTATAAGAGAGTTATTTGTAGCACACATCATGTAGTTTATGTTGTTCGAATTGGAGGTTATATCTCATTGTATAACTCAAGATATGGTAAAAAATAGTGGACTTGACTTTAGTAATCAGATTTGTAAATAAACTATATAATATAAAAAGAGCACTCAAGTAAGTATTATTATAAAATAATTAAATAAAAGCCACTAACTAATAATAAATATTATAAAGTGAGTTTGTATACTAAAATAAATAAACATGTCATTTTTATAAAAGTAAAGACTCAAATATTTTCTAAAAAGTTATAAAACTATATATAAGTTTTACGTCTTTTCGGGTAAAACCGAAAGATTAACGTTTTCGCCAAATAAAACTTAGACGGTCGGACCCGTCTAATGTAACATTTTTATAACTCATATACTGGTATGTAAGTACTTTTAACAAGTAAAAACCGATAAACCCGAGCTTTATAACTTGGACCTTAACGGGCCAAAGTAACATTATTGGACCCTTAGCCCAACTAATTTGGCTAAACACTAATGGACTTACTCATGGGCTTAACCCACTTGGGTCCAACATATGAGTAAAGGCCTGGTATTAAAATTATGAAAGGGCTAATATAATGTACTGGACTTATAATGGGCTTATTGGGCCTTAGTATGTAAACATGTTAAAACTAGTGTAACTAGTCAATTGACTAACACATAACTACTATAATACTGTATGAAGAGATAAAATCCCACTTGATCATCATCATACTTATGATATCATCATATATATACATAACCATTATTTTAATAAAATCATTGGACAAGAGTCTAAGACCGAGTATTATTTGTCTAGGTTTCCGTGATTGAAGCATGTACCGTACATCCAAATCGCCGATAACCCGCCTTTCCCAATCAACGTGAGTTCATAGCCTCGCACTATTTTAAATGTTTTATGAAATGTTTTATAAACCCGCGAGGGAGATAACATGTTAGTTTTAATAAAAATAAGAAACTAGTTGTCCCGATTGTATGCTTATAGATATGGACCAGAATGATTATATGACACGATGAATGAAATAAGATGGATTATTATTAGTTAGGTTATGTCACTAAAAGTCACATTAGCCTGAATTGTGAACTACCGGGATTTGGTAGACGCTTATGCATATAATAGTACTATTTGGGGAAGATCACCCCAGTTCGCGCCTTGACGGTTGATCCTCGTCGTGCCACATTGGTTGGTAAGCGAATTTATGTATGAGAAGATTTATATAAGCGTGATTATTGTGACGACACACTGTTTTAGATGGGCAAAGGAATTACGTGTTAGCTACCCGTAGTTTGTTATAGTAAGGTAGAAATGTCATGCGGCTTATAATAATCCAATAACGAAAATACTGGTATACGCATTGAATTATAATATATTGCCTGACTAGCAATACGGGGTTTTATTACTGCTATTTTGTTCGTGTTTTGGTTTTATATAACCATTTTCATATAATGGTTTTTATTTAACTCTATACAACGTTATAAAACATATTGTATGATATTTTTGCGACAATGGTTCGTATAATGGTTTTGAAGACAAAAGCCTATGTTATGACTTACGACAAAGATTTGTATATAATGTCTTTGACCTATTTTATAGCCTACGAATAGGATTTTCACTAAATGATTTTTGGTAATAATTATATACCGATGATATACTAAAGGTTTTTATTAAACTCTATGAATTCACTCGGCGTTTTCGTTGACTTTTCAACATGTTTTATCTCCGGTACTTGAAGGTAATTTTCGGGAAGACGACAAGAATTTATGGCCCGCATTCAAATAAAATTTCCATTCAAATGTTTTGTAAATTTGTATGACATATTATGACCTGAGGACCTATGTAAATTTGATATTCATGAATAGAAAATGCTTTATTATTAAACGACGCAATTTTTAAGCGTTGTCTATGAATTGAGTAATGTGCTATCCCGTAACACAAACAACTCTTCCGCTGAACTAAAGTATG
Organism: Glebionis coronaria; assembly: GCA_025667525.1. Taxonomy (NCBI): domain Eukaryota; kingdom Viridiplantae; phylum Streptophyta; class Magnoliopsida; order Asterales; family Asteraceae; genus Glebionis; species Glebionis coronaria. The sequence continues at coordinate 83,936 of JANFOE010000596.1, read as the reverse complement.
AATATTTGGGGGTGTTACAGTTTGGTATCAGAGCTCTCGTTATAGAGAACGAAAGATTTTTAAAACCAAGGTTTTGAACAAAACATTTCAAAATATTTTAACCATAAATATTTTTAAATAAATATTTTTGAGTAAAATGTAAAAAAAATCTTTTGACTATAACGGTGCTGAAGAATTCCCGAGTTACCGACAAGGCCAGACTGAGAAGTGTTATTTTAATATATATAACTTGGATTATATTTATGTTGTTGTAATTTGATTACACTATTGTTTAATGATTATTCTAATACTTATACGAGATATTTATACGACGTAGATTGTCACAAGGAACCCTAACTCCCCTAGCAAATTAATCGAAGCTATTTCCGTAGGAATTCTAGCTATTCCAGATCTAAACCAAGTTGTGGGTATTTATGATCCCAAGAAAATGGTTGATATTCGTAGAAATGTTGATATTAGTAGATTGTAATATTAAAGAAGAATTGGCGAGATTAAATCTGATATCGATGTCATGATGATCTTTCCTTATAGAGTGGAGTTTGACAAAACCTTACCACCTAGAAAGGTGTCATCTGATTAGGTGTCACCCAATTCTTAAATTTTAAATCGAAAAGGGTGAATGTTGCACTTGAGGCTGTCATTGGAACCATTACCCAAAAGCCTCATGCCACTAGTATCTTTCTGAGAAGTCTAATTGAATGTGTGAGTCATTTTCTACTCATGACTCATTTGATAATTATTGTTATAGGAAGCTATAGAATTGGAAATTAAGTGTTGTTCATATCGAGCTTTTATTGCCCTTTCAAGGTCTAAGAGTAAGGTTGAAAGTATTGGAGAATGAGGTAGGATGTCGCATTGAGTATGAGTTGGTTGAAACTTGAATAAAGTCAAATTTAACTCGTATGGAATATGAGATTGTTAAGAGGAATTCGTTAAATCCCGTGGTTGAGTTATAAGGTTTTAAATGAATGTTGGTTCGTGTGATGGGTTGTTCCTAGGCCATTGTCCAATAAGGAGGATGCCTAGTGTCCAATAAATAAATTGAAGAAATCTTCTTCTGAATTGGGACCGATGGATCTTCCGGGACAGGTGGAACACCTAATGACTCATGTAGATTAGTATTCATTGTAGTATCTTTTAAAATCCCTAACTTAACTAAGACATCAGTTGGTAGGATGAGTCCTTGGAATTGTATGACATGGCGACACGTAATGTGTTACGGTACAATTTTCGACTTGTTTGTTATTAATGAGAAGACTACCTTTGATTGCTAAATCCTACATGTATCGATGTTATCTATCTTTTCTTGCTTCTTCCTAATGTTCGCATTAGTGATGCAACCATTGAACAAAATACTCATTTCGGATAGAGTTGCGTAGTAGATTCTTCTCTTTGTATTCCTGAGTGCCATCGAGGTCATGAACCTCATAATTATTTGGCTAAGCTCATTTCCTATCATATTGTAATTAGTTCTTGGTGAACAACTCTTCATCACTCTTTTGCAGATCACTCATTGTTTTATAAGTACTACAATACCATCTGGGGGAAAGTATGAAATTCTCATTTTTATATGAGTTATTTAAATCGATACTATTAGTAGTTACTTTCGAAATAATTTTTTTATCAAACATTTGGTAAATGGAAATGCTTTCATAATGATGAACATTTCAGAAAAATCATTTTTTTATTTGTATTTCATAATTAAATGTAAAAATAGATTTTAAACATGATGACAAAATTTTTGACGAACTGAGTATTGCATCGTTAATCCTAAAATTGTATATAGTTGCGTGCCTACGTACAATTTGGAAGGGACCATGCAAGGCTGATTAGTAGTCACCATGAAATTGTTAATAAACATTGCATTTTTCTTTGTAATTGTGAAAGATTGAATTTTTATGAGATCTGCAAGAAGTGCAAAATAGGGACATATTGCTAGGAACACCTACATATGTGCCCGTACCATTTATTCTTCTTAATTGAATCTACTCATTTGTGGAAATTGTCTTATTTGACAATTGACCTCCCCTTCTTGTCCAATTCTCTCATGGTGAGATTCTTTGGAAAAATATCTAATTACCGAGTGTTGATACCCGACTGGGTGTATCGACGTTCGTATCATTTCTTTTGATTAGATTTCATTTGAATGACATGGGTAACGATCCGAGGGGCTTTCGAATGCATACTCAAATCATGAAAACATGGGATAAATCCATATTTATTAATATTTTCGTCTTTATCTGATTTGAAATTCTCTCGCGTAAATTATGCGTTGACCTTACTCTTTTAATGTTAGCTATGTCTCCAGATATCCTTGAATTTGTGAAGGATTACGAGTTATTCTTAGCCTTTTGAGAAGTTCTCATCTTATCAACGGTAATAAAACTAGAAATTTGGTAGTGCCATTAGAATGGATTGGTTGATTATGACATGATGTCATTGTATTAATTGATGGGAACCCGAGTAGAATTCCCCTAAAAGATAAGATGTTGATTATCAAAGGTCATAATTCCCGATGGGTGACCATATCCTGCATTTAGGCATGAAATTATACCGTGAATGGTTATGAACTAGTCATAGATCTAACGATCTAGAAAGAACCTAAAGCAAATTTATTAAAAGATGTTCCTGCTATCTGAAATTTTCTGAGGTATTTGCTGATGAATTACCTAGACTTCCCCCAATAAGGCAAGTTGAATTTGGTATTGATTATATTCCGGTGCTGCACCTGTGGCATGTTGATGAGACTGCTTTTATACATAGTCTCATCGTCCAAAAAGGGCTTTAAATGCATAAAATATCATGAAAATGGCCAAATATATGCTTGTGTTTGTTACTTTTCTATTTTAGGTACGGATATTGAGAAAATGACAAATGATCACAAGAATCATGCATAAACGAACACGAGAAACGAAGCCGCACAATGAACCAAGCCCTAATGAAGATTTTCAAAGAAATACCATTGAAGATTTGAAGATATTGCAAGAAGGGTCCTCCAATCTTGAAGAACTGACACTTTAAACCCTTGTATATTCATAATTACAAGATTGGTCCTTAAAGTTTGTCAAATTTACAAAAAGGGCCCTTAACTTTGAAGAATTGGCAAAACTGGTCCCTCATAAATCATGACTTGTCAATTTCAGTCTTCCAAGAAGTCAACCATACAAGTCAAGACCATTATCTTTGAAGAAAATGCCAAAACAACCCTTCAAGAATCAACAAATGACAAGAAATACCCCTGAAAATATTTTGGAAAAGTATTTGGGAAAAAGTGTGAAAACCAAAACTTGGATAACAAAGGAAAACGGATTTTGGCTGTTTTATTTACAAGTGAAAGGAGTGTGAAAGATTAAGGGCTAAACTTGGCAGACAGGGAAAGTAACCTTAACCAACCAGCTCATGCCACCTCACCCCACTCACACTTTCCACCAATCACTGCCCTCCCTTCTCCCACGTCACTTCCCACTCACCCTAAACCGTTAGCTTAATTAATATTAAGCTAAAAAACGCGCCTAACACAATTTCAAACATTAAGCTGGATCAAAACCACTCTTATTCATCTCAAGAACACAATTAGGGATTTCATAATCACTTGTAATTAAACCCTATAAATCTCCAGATTAATGATTAATGGTGCCTTAATCATAACCCAACCCTCATAAACCTTGCCACATCACTCAACAGCCCCACAAGAGACTCCCCTGCTACAACTTTTGGGAAAAAGCCAAAACAGTACCAAGGATCCAACGCCCAAGAGTGAAGCTTACAAACTAAGCTTAATAGAGGCCCTTGATCACAATTCCTTCATGTGCCAGCTCCACAACCTGCCAAGAATACATCACATGTTCAAGCAAAGTTCAAACCCTCAAGGGCATTTCAGGAACTTCAAACACTAGGGTTTATACGTTTTTATGCATTGTAGTAGTCCATTGTAGCCTATATAAAGGCACTTAGGCTTTCATTTTCAGTTTGCTCTTGAATTTTTCCTAGTTCACATTTCTGTAAATCCTTGTTCAATGTTTAATGAAAAGTGTTTGAATTTTGTGAAGAAAAATCAAGTGCCAATCTCTTATTTTGTTTGTTTATGTTACATGTTCGCTAAAACTGAATCTCCAAACGTTTTCTTTAAGATTTGTGCAAGAAATTGCTCAAAGTCCTAAAACCTTGATATTTTGCTAAGTCCTTGGTACACCTTGGAATTCTTGGGCTATAAGTGGATCATAGCATCCTGATATTGTGTTATCAAGGTGTTGTGAGGCTTATAACTTGGGGATAATCAAGTGTGGGGTACAAGGGTTGCATTAATTAAGGATTTGTCACCTTTCTATTTATTATTTTTTCTTCTAACTTTGTTCCATCTTAGCAGCTTGATATTGGAAGCTTGTGCTTGTTCTTGCTAGCACATAAGCTCAAACATACGTGGTGTGGATGTACATCCATGAGGTTTGAACCCTTAATCTCAAAATCTGTCAAAAATTTGGATATTTGTGATATTTGAGTTATGCTTGTGTATGTTTTGTTCTTGGGATCCAAATCTTGTTGATTCTGTTTAAGTTTGATGTTTTGATGCTTATGTATGCATGTGCTAACCTAAATCCAACTTTTGATTTGAAAATATTAAGGGGTGTTTGGGTCAACTGCATATTGAAGTATTTGTGTTATTGGTTAAGTGTTTGATGTTGTATGCTAGTGTTTCTTGTTTAAGAAGTGCAATAGAGTGATAATTTGCAAGTTGTAAGCTTTTGAACACCTAAATCAAAGATATGCTTATAAAATCTTGATTAAGTGATATTTTGGACTGTGATTTGGTGCACACCTAGTTCTAGGCATAGACTTAGGACAAAAAGTGATAAATTATATCCAACATAACTTGTTAAGAAGATCTAAGTGTTTGAATTTGGCTGTGTGGTCAAGTATATCAGCAAGTGTTCATAACTGCATGTTCTTAGTTCATCAATAACTTTTGTATGCTTGAATCTTGATCTAGACTTTGAATCAATGCATGAAACCTGTTAGAATTTGTTCATTTGAATTTATTATAGCTTGTGTATGCATTTGGTGAAGTTTGGCTGGCTGATTTTTGCTAAAACTGCTTATTGAGTGAAATATGCTTATTGTTCATATCTGGTGCTTATCTGGTGATAAACTGAATTAACTGCACTGATTGGCTGATTGGAAGTGTGATATTTTTGTTGTTCTTGACTCCTTGTGATCCACTGATTACAAGGGTGCCTTGTTTGTAACTTGAATCCAACAAAAAGTCATATAAGACAAAAAGTCAAGAAAGTCAAGTAGGGGGAAAAGTTCCCACTGCTCAACCACCAAACTAGCCCCTGCTAGTGTAATTTGTCATTCAGCTTATTTATAAGCCAATTTGGCTTATCCAGACTTGCAATAACTTATTTTTGTGATAGATCTTCTTTATTTGACTCATTTATTTGATCTGGAGCCTATTAGACTTTGACTTTGACTTTTTACTAGAAAACTCATTAAGTTGACTTTTAAACAAGTGCTTATCTGCTTATTCTGGCTTATTGCTTGTGCTTATTTGAAAACGTTTTGATTATTTTGCTTAGTTAAGTCATTTAAAAGCTTTTGAAAGTTGAATCAGCACTTGAGATGGTCTAGAACTCAAAAACGACTATTTTGTCGTTTTGTGAAGAGAGTCTTGGCTTATTTCAGGCTTATTTCTTGTGTTTATTCCAATTTTCTTTTTACAGATCTCTTAAGTAACTCAAGAGAAGCTTGTGTGTCAAATTTTAGCTTATGGCATCAGCTTATAGCTTAATGGGCCAAAAAGCCCATTAAGAATAAGCTGCTTTGAAATAAGCTAGCTTAAACACATTTTCAGCTTTTGGGCCTTCAGAGTTTTGTTCTTAAAATCAAATTTTAAGTTAGATAGGAGCTTTTGGGCTTATTTGGACACCATTTTTCTTATTGGGCCTATTTGAGCCCATTAAGGGGTCTGTTTGGACTTTTAGCCCATTTCTAGGCCCAATAGGGGTATTTTGTAATTTCAACTTCATTTCCGTGTTTATTAGGTTAAAATAAGTTAGTATGCAACTTTTTATAATTTTTTATAAATTTTGGCTTTTTATTATTATTTTATTATAAAAAATTAAAATTTAGATTTTTCAAAGTTTTTCATTTTTCTTAGATCAAATACATTAAGTTAGGAATTTTACAATTTTTAGAATATTTTTATTCTCATTAGATTAATTTTTAGAATTATTTTAAATTTTAATAGTTTTTAATTATTTTTAAATAGTTTTAATTAATTTTAAAATTTTCAAAAATAGTTTTAAATGTAGTTAAGTAATTTTAGAGGTTTATAGGTGAAAAAATCTCATTTTGGGATTTTTGTTAATTAAATTGATTTTAGGCTTTAATTAGCATTAAAACATTATTATTTAATTAAATAAAAGGTTTGAGTGATTTTGATTTTTTGTAAACTCTAATTACATTTTTTAGGATTTATTGCAATTTTCTAGGAATTTTTAGGGTAAATTTTAATTTTGTCACTTTTTACGGTTTTACGTGTACGACTTTTCGTCTTAATTTAATTCATAATCGTAGCCGTCATTCTCTTCTAATCTCTTTTCTATTTTCTTTCTTCATAAATTATAATCACAAACCGGTAATCATCTCTTAACTCAACACACTTGCCTCCTTGGGAAACGAACTTGAACTTCATTGGTCATTAGTGCTTGGTTTTCCTAAACCGACACTTAATACTTGCCCTATTTTGCTCTCTTTTCCTAAAGAGTAGTAAAAACACTACATCATTTTTGGCGCTGATTCCGGGGAGGCGTGTTGTGTTTTGATTTAGAAAATTGTTGTTTTTATATAGTCATAATAGCTAATTGTATTAGTAGCACTCTGCTAATACGTATTATCGGTTTTAGTTTTTTGTGTGAATACTATTACTATATTGTATACGTAGAACAATAAATTCACAAGTACTCCAAAAGTGTGAAAACACAACCTTGATTGGGATCAATCAGTGTATTCAAATCTCAAACAAGAAAGAAAAGGCAAAATAGATAAATACTTTCGTGAAGCTTAATTTTGAAAAACACAAACTATAAGGTGGGTATAAGGAGGGTATTATAAAATATACCCTAAGGAAAAAGGCTCTTAAGTGCTTCGCGCCGCCTCGTTTCCCCGCTTGCTTGTGCGTGTTTAGATAAAAAGGGCTAATCGAGGGTTTGCCAACTAAAGTATTATCTACATATCATATATATTTTCTTGGTTTCATTTGATTAAACCCTCTTGAACGTTGGTGTTCCACCAACGTTCTAAAGTCATCGAGGGCGTTCACTTCACGTGATCGTTTTCATTCCTTGAGGCTTCTTTAATAAAGAGATTTGATTAAGGAGGAGATTTGTAGATTTTTGTCTACTTAATACAATCACAAAAATCCAAAAAAAAAAGTAAAAAAAATCAAAAACCACAAAAAAATTGGAAAAATTAAAAACACCAAAAAGAATCTTCTTTGCTCATCCCCACGTTGTACGTGACGTTTATGCAAACTCACAACCAAGCTAGACGTGCACGTAAACGAAGAAACCGAAAGGAAACCACACCTAATCTTTCTAGTGAGGAGTCTCCTATTGACGAACCTATCGTAAGAGAAGAACCAACCATGGAGAATCGTACTATGATGGAGTTACTTCAAGCACCCACCGAGGGTTATGGAGAGGCTATTGTAATTCCCTCTATCCTTGCGGAGAATTTTGAAGTGAAAACGGGTTTGTTGTCGATGATCTAAAACAACAAATTCCGTGGTGATGAAAAGGACAACCCGCACAACCATATCCGCCAATTCAATCGTCTTACCGCCACTTGCAAATTTAAGGATGTTGCTAATGACTCGATTAAGATGATGCTTTTTCCGTATTCCTTAGCAAGGGCCCGCTAAAATTTGGTTAGAGAAAGAGCCACCCAATTCTATATTGACGTGGAAGGATCTCGTTTCTAAGTTTGTGAACCAATTTTTCCCGCCCTCTAAGACTACGCATTTGAAAAACGAGATTTCAAAATTTTCACAAGAACTTAATGAGAGTTTTTCAGCGGCTTGGAATAGGTTTAAGGAAATGTTACATGAATTTCGTCATCACGGTTTTTCCGACTTGCATCAAATTGACACGTTTTACAATGGTTTAAATGATCATGAAAGGGATTATCTAAATGCCGCCGCGGGTGGTAATTTTTTGTGTAAAACGGTTGAGGAAGCGTTGTTGATAATTGAGAATAGATCTAAGGTGTATAGTCCTTGTAACACATCGAGTGTTCGTAAGGCTTCGTCTTCGGCTTCACCTTCTTTGTCTAATACCATCGATGCTTGCCAAATTGAGGCGAACTTAGAAAACAAAATCTTTGATAAGCTTAAAGTACATTTAATTGAATTTAAAGTTGGAGAACAAAGTGATCCCGCTACGGCTAAAGCAGTTGAGGTTTCATGTATGTATTGTGGTGGAGTCATGATTTCTCCGAGTGCATTACCAACGGTGGTAACACTTCGAGTGCCTACGCGGCCACGGGAACTTACAACCAAAACGGTCAAGTTACCCGCTCCAATCAATTGACTCCACTGGGTTTTGCTCCCAATCAAAATGCTAACAACAACTATCGAAACAATCAAGTTGGTTTTAAAAACAATTACAAAGGAAACTATGTGAATCAAGGGGCTAATAATCAAGTTTCAAACAAAAATCAAAACAATATTTTTCAAAACAACAACAAGGGTTTGCAAACTTTGAAAGACCTTCCAAATGAATTTGTTGAATACGCTAATGGAAACGATGCTAGGTTTGACAACATTCAAAGAGAAATCATTAGCCTAAGATCCGAGTTTAAGAACGACTTGAAGAAGGTGTTGAAAAACGAGTTAGCAAATTAGCTTAAAATCCATACAAACAAAATGGAAGGGAATGTAACTAGGTTACAAAAAAACCAACAAAAAATGGAACAAGGGCAACATGAAATAAAACAAGAGATGATTAAGACCGAGAAGAGGCAATCCATGTTTGAGGATAAAATTCCATCTATGTTTGAGGCTATAATGTGCAAACCATCTTCGAGTAGTCTTCCTAGCAACACCATATCGAACTATAAAGGAGAGATGAAAGTGATTACCACACGTAGTGGTAAGACACTTAAGGAACCGACTCCTCAACCAATTGCTCCTACGGAAGATGCAATTGAGGAAGAACCCGAGGTTGTGGTCGAAAAGGAGCATGTCCCAATCCCACGAAGTACCGCTCATGCCACACCTTCGGTTGACCCATTACCACATTTGGAACCCGAGATTCCAAAGGCTATTCCTATGCCTCAACCCACACCACCTTTTCCCTATCCATCGAGACTTATAAAGGAGAAACGTCAAGAGCGCGAAAAATATCAATTTGAACTTTTTATGAAAATGTTTCGTGACGTTCATTTTAATGTGAGTTTTGCCGATGCTTTGGTTATGATGCCTCGATTTGCCGCTAACTTCAAGAGTATGTTGAACAACAAGGAGAAATTGCAACAATTGTCTAGTTGTTCATCGGTTTATCTTAACCGCATACCTCAAAAAGTCGGTGATCCCGGTAAATTCTTGATCCCTTGTGCAATCCAAGATATGGAAGAATTCTATGCCTTGGCCGATCTTGGTGCTAGTATTAACTTGATGCCACTTGCAATCTTCAAGTCGCTCAATTTTCCTAATCTTACTCCTTTACTAATGTCTATCGAGTTGGCCGACCATTCCACGATTCCCGCATGTGGATTGGCGGAAGACGTTTTTGTGAAAGTGGGAAAGTTATATTATCCGGTAGACTTTATCGTTGTCGATATTCCCACGGATCCTCAAGTTCCTCTCATTTTAGGTCGTTCGTTTTTAGATACGTCTATGGCTTTAATTGATGTGCATGCTAGAAAGATCACCTTATGTTTCAACGACGAGGAACTTGTTATAAACGAAACTCAAAATTCTCCAATTTCTCATGTTTATTCCATTGCAACCATAAACCTCGTTGATATGATTGACGTTGTTTGCGAGGAATTTTCACAAGAAGTTTTAGGTTTTGGTGATGATGAAAATAGTGGCAATCCCACTAAGTTAGATCCCATTCTTGATAACTCGACACCAACCTTCACTCCATTTGAAGGTGGTGGTTTTACGTTGGAAGAATTCGATGTTCCACGTACTTGTGACGAAGACCTCCACAATGATGAGGACTTCTCGATTATCAATGATTTTCTTAACGACTTCCCATTTCCTCCACCCGATGAGGTTATGAGTATCAAGCCCAAATCTTCAATTGAGGAACCACCTATCCTCGAGTTGAAATATTTACCTCCTCATCTCGAATATTTGTTTTTAGAGGAGGACGACAAGTTGCCGGTTATTATTACGAAAGATCTTTCGGATGATGAAAAAACTGCACTTGTCGATGTTCTAAAGGATCACAAAGGGGCAATTGCGTGGAATTTATCCGACATTAAGGGGATCGATCCCAAATTTTGTACCCACAAAATCTTAATGGAGGAGGATTACAAACCCGCAATCCAATGTCAAAGGAGGGTGAACCCCAAAATTCACGACGTCATCAAAAAGGAGGTCTTAAAACTCCTTGACGCGGGAATGATTTACCCTATTTCCGATAGCCCTTGGGTGAGTCCTATCCATTGTGTCCCTAAAAAGGGAGGAATGACCGTTGTGCCAAACGATGCCAACGAGTTAATTCCCACTAGACTCGTGACCGGATGGAGAGTGTGTATTGACTATCGTAAGTTGAATGACGCCACTCGAAAAGACCATTTTCCCTTGCCCTTCATGGACCAAATGTTGGAGCGTCTTGCGGGAAACGATTTCTATTGCTTTTTAGATGGTTTTTTCGGTTACTTCCAAATCCCCATCGATCCTCGTGATCAATAAAAAACTACGTTTACGTGTCCATATGGAACGTTTGCCTATCGTAGAATGTCATTCGGACTTTGCAATGCACCGGGAACCTTTCAAAGGTGCATGATGGCTATTTTTTATGACATGATCGAGAAGACGATGGAAGTCTTCATGGATGACTTTTCCGTGTTTGGTAGTTCGTTCACTTCATGTTTGTCGAATCTTGAGAGAATGTTGAAGCGTTGTGAGGAAACCAACCTTGTGCTTAATTGGGAAAATGTCATTTTATGGTTAAAAGTGGAATTCTCTTAGGGCACAAGGTTTCGAAAGCGGGGATTGAGGTAGATCAAGCTAAGGTAGACGTCATCGCCAAATTACCTCATCCCAAAACCGTCAAGGGAGTTAGGATTTTCCTAGGCCACGCGGGCTTTTATCGTCGATTCATCAAGGATTTTTCAAAGATTTCTCGACCTATTACACATCTCCTTGAAAAAGATGCACGTTTTGTCTTTGACGAAGATTGTGTATGAGCCTTTGAAATCCTTAAGAGGAAACTTACCGAAGCACCCATTCTTGTTGCTCCCAATTGGAACCTCCCCTTTGAGCTCATGTGTGATGCTAGTGACTACGCTATTGGGCCGTATTGGGGCAACGTCATGAAAAACACTTCTTGCCTATTCACTATGCTAGCAAGACGATGACCGAGGCTCAACTAAAATACACTACAACGGAAAAGGAATTCATTGGCCTGGTGTATGCATTTGAGAAATTCCGACCTTATCTTGTCTTGACTAAATGCATTGTGTATACGGATCATTCAGCTATCAAGTATCTTATGGCTAAACAAGATGCAAAGCCGAGATTACTTCGTTGGATTCTCCTCCTTCAAGAATTTGATCACAAAATCGTTGACAAAAAAGGAGCCGAGAATATAGAGGCCGATCATCTTTCTCGTTTGGAAGATCCTCACCAAAGTGTTTACGAGCCTAAGGAAATCACCGAAACATTTCCGCTCGAGACACTTAGTGTAGTGAATTCTAAGCTTGATTCTTCTACCCCATGGTTTGCGGACATCGTAAATTACCATGCGGGCAACTTCATCATCAAGGGTATGACGACTCAAGAAAAACGAAAATTATTTCGTGACGTCAAGTTCTATTTTTGGAACGACCCTTACTTGTTTCGAACTTGTGCGGATCAAATTATTCGACGTTATGTCTTTGGTAACGAAGCTTCTAACATCCTTAAAGCTTGTCACGAGGGACCCACGGGTGGTCACCACTGTGCTAATCTCACGGCTAAGAAGGTCTTTGATGCCGGTTTCTTTTGGCCTACTATTTACCGAGATGCACATGCACTTGTGAAGTCGTGTGACTCATGCCAACGACAAGGAAAAGCCTTACAAAACGATGAAATGCCGCAAAATATCATCCAAGTGTGTGAGATCTTTGACGTTTAGGGCATTGACTTTATGGGGTCGTTCCCATCATCTCGTGGTAATAAGTACATCCTTGTCGCCGTTGACTACCTATCTAAGTGGGTGGAAGCTAAGGCTTTGCCCACCAACGATGCTCATGTGGTAGTCAAGTTTTTGAAAAGCTTGTTCTCTCGGTTTGGAACCCCTCGTGCGATCATAAGCGATCGTGGAACCCATTTTTGTAACGACCAATTCGAAAGGGTCCTAAGGAAATATGGGGTTACACATCGTCTTTCTACGGCTTATCACCCACAAACGAGTGGGCAAGTCGAGGTTTCAAACCGAGCTTTAAAGAGGATCTTGGAGAGATCTATTGGGGAAAACCGACAATCTTGGTCGGATAAGTTGGACGATGCTTTATGGGCCTTTCGGACCGCTCATAAGACGCCCATCGGGTGCACTCCCTATAAGCTTGTGTATGGGAAGAATTGTCACTTGCTAATTGAACTTGAACACAAAGCTTATTGGGCCCTTAAGCATTGTAAAGATGATATGGAGACCGCGGGAAAACACCGGAAAATGCAATTAAATGAGTTGGATGAATTAAGGGACATTGCTTATGAAAATTCGTTTATTTACAAAGAAAAAACTAAAAAGTTTCATGATTCAAAAACTAAAAACCGGGTTTTTAACATTGGGGATCAAGTGTTGCTTTTTAACTCACGATTGAAAATCTTTTCCGGTAAGTTGAAATCCCGTTGGTCTGGTCCATTCACCGTGACTCAAGTTTTTCCATATGGGACTATCAAGCTAGCTCAAAATGATGGCCCCAATTTCAAGGTGAATGTACATAGGTTGAAGTACTACTTTGGCGGGGAAGTTCCATCCTTGAACTACCTCGACCAAATCACCTTCCCCAATGATAATTAGTAATTAGGGGATCGAGTCGAGCTCATGACTCGGTAATAAAAAACGAGGTGCCTCGTGGGGGAGTCCCATGCTTATCCTATGTACTTATTATCGCTTTCTAATGTAGTAACATGTGGGGATTTGTGCCCTTCCAACCTTTGTTCCGTGGTTGTTTGTGAATTAAGGATTTTAGATGATCATTATCTTCACGATTGGAGCCTCTCGTGTTCGTTTTATGGGAGAACTCGATCGTTTGCTTGGAAGAATTTCTCAATATCCATGATATATCCTTTGATGTTCTAACCTTAGGTTTTTAGCAAACTTTATAAATGGCTATTAATTTAACGGTTACACCCTTTTCATGCTAGATTAAGCATGCGACTACGTCTCTAGTATGGGGGTTTTCCAACCCTTAGACTCAAAACATTGAGGACAATGTTTAACTTTAGTATTGGGGGTGAATAGACACTTTCCTTGCCAAACCTTCACGCTTTCCAAAGTTTATCTTTTTGTTTATCGTTTTGTTGCAAAATAAGCCTAAAAATGGCCAAATTTTAAAGTTTTTCTCATGTTTTATAAGTGTTTGAAGACACGAATGTAGGTTTTCCGATGGCGAGAATAAGAGTAATTTTTTACTCGACCGTGCATGTTGAGCACTTAGCTTCGATTCCTTAACTTTATATTAGGCTAAGTCTCTTAAATGAGGACCAGAAATGATAGAGTTAATTATAAGTTACTATGCTAAATGTAGAGTACTCGTATTCTTTCAAAAACTCATGTGTTCTCGTTTTTTGCTTATTCTCCCTTCGCTTGTAAATATTTTTTGCGTAATAAATATTGACTTAGCGGTTTAGTCTTGATTGTTGGTTTCTAGTCTTTTCTAGTAGCTTCCATGTAATTAAATTGGGAAGACATTAAGGTATCGCCAGCGTCATAGTTTTGAAGTATTGGCAACCCGAATAATCGAAAGCTTCACCCAATAATAAGATTTCAAGTGCTCACCTAAATCAAGCAAACAATTTGAAGCTCACAAGGCCGAAAAATCTATGCAAAATTGAAAGTGAATCAAGCCTTAATCTTTGAAGCTTTAAAGATCCAAAATTCGCCTTAGCGTGAGGATATACGTCTTTGGCCATAATAAAACCACTGATGAGGAGGATAATAAAAGGCAATGCAAGACCGAAGTCATAATAAAAGCTTCATGGCGAAGTCGAATAAAAGATGGAGGTAAACCTATGATAATAAGGCCCTTCCGTTAGGGGTCGTATAAAAGTCTTGGTAATAAGTCTCATGTTCAAAACCATTATAAAACCGTCTTTATCTATCCTTCTTGTTGACTTAATTTTTTGACATCGTTGACTATTAGGAAGGGTTATTAATTCGATGGTCTTGGTTACACTGTTAGGACTCTATTTTTAGACCTAAATCTCTATCATCCATAAGTCAAAGAATGTATTCTCGTGAAACATTCAAGACAAAATAAAATATAAGAGATACAACTTAGGAAAATGGGAGGATAAGTACGTGATTAGGGCATATGAGTAGTGTTAGCATTACTAACTTATAATGACAATGATCTCGTTGCACGCTTAGCATAGAGATGGGGTGAAAATCAAGGACGACGAAATTATTTCTAACGAAGCATTCACTGGTTCTTATTCTATGAACCTAAACGTCCCATTTTGCTATGAAAATCATACATTATGTCTAAAACGCAAGTAGAAGTAATAGTAGTAGTAGTGTAGCTAGTTTATCATTGAATAAAAGTGAATAAAAATGAATTTTGGAGGTGCTACGATACTTTATTCTAGCATTGCGTGAGGGCACGACAATGGTTTAGTATGGCGGAGTGATGAGACTGCTTTATACATAGTCTCGTCGTCCAAAAAGGGCTTTAAATGCATAAAATATCATGAAAATGGCCAAATATATGCTTGTGTTTGTTACTTGTGTATTTTAGGTACGGATATTGAGAAAATGACAAAAGATCACAAGAATGATGCAAAAACGAACACGGGAAACGAAGCCGCACAATGAACCAAGCCCTAATGAAGATTTTCCAAGAAATACCCTTGAAGATTTGAAGATATTGCAAGAAGGGTCCTCCAATATTGAAGAATTGACACTTTAAACCCTTGTATATTCATATTTACAAGATTGGTCCTTAAAGTTTGTCAAATTAATAAAAAAGGGCCCTTAACTTTGAAGTATTGGCAAAAATGGTCCCGCATAAATCATGACTTGTCAATTTCAGTCCTCCAAGAAGTCAACCATACAAGTCAAGACCATTATCTTTGAAGAAAATGACAAAACAACCTTTCAAGAATCAACAAATGACAAGAAATACCCCTGAAAATACTTTGGAAACGTATTTGGGGCAAAAGTGTGAAAACCAAAACTTGGATAACAAAGGAAAACGGATTTTGGCTGTTTTATTTACAAGTGAAAGGAGTGTGAAAAATTAAGGGCTAAACTTGGCAGACAGGGAAAGTAACCTTAACCAACCAGCTCATGCCACCTCACCCCACTCACACTTTCCACCAATCACAGCCCTCCCTTCTCCCATGTCACTTCCAAGTCACCCTAAACCGTTAGCTTAATTAATATTAAGCTAAAACACACGCCTAACACAATTTCAAACATTAATCTGGATCAAAACCACTCCTATTCATCTCAAGAACACAATTAGGGATTTCATAATCACTTGTAATTAAACCCTATAAATCTCCTATTTTAATGATTAATGGTGCCTTAATCATAACCCAACCCTCATAAACCTTGCCACATCACTCAACAGCCCCACAAAAGACTCCCCTGCTACAACTTTTGGGAAGAAGCCAAAACAGTACCAAGGATCCAACGCCCAAGAGTGAAGCTTACAAACTAAGCTTAATAGAGACCCTTGATCACAATTCCTTCATGTGCCAGCTCCACAACCTGCCAAGAATACATTACATGTTCAAGCGAAGTTCAAACCCTCAAGGGCATTTCAGGAACTTCAAACACTAGGGTTTATACGTTTTTATGCATTATAGTAGTCCATTGTAGCCTATATAAAGGCACTTAGGCTTTCATTTTCAGTTTGCTCTTGAATTTTTCTTAGTTCACATTTCTGTAAATCCTTGTTCATTGTTTAATGAAAAGTGTTTAAATTTTGTGAAGAAAAGTCAAGTGCCAATCTCTTATTCTGTTTGTTTATGTTACATGTTAGCTAAAACTGAATCTCCAAACGTTTTCTTTAAGATTTGTGCAAGAAATTGCTCAAAGTCCTAAAACCTTGATATTTTGCTAAGTCCTTGGTACACCTTGGAACTCTTGGGCTATAAGTGGATCATAGCATCCTGATATTGTGTTGTCACGGTGTTGTGAGGCTTATAGCTTGGGGATAATCAAGTTTGGGCTACAAGGGTTGCATTAATTAAGGATTTGTCACCTTTCTATTTATTATTTTTGCTTCTAACTTTTTTCCATCTTAGCAGCTTGATATTGGAAGCTTGTGCTTGTTCTTGCTAGCACATAAGCTCAAACATACGTGGGTGTGGATGTACATCCATGAGGTTTGAACCCTTTATCTCAAAATCTGTCAAAAATTTGGATATTTGTGATATTTGAGTTCTGCTTGTGTATGTGTTGTTCTTGGGCTCCAAATCTTGTTGATTCTGTTTAAGTTTGATGTTTTGATGCTTATGTATGCATGTGCTAACCTAAATCTAACTTTTGATTTGAAAATCTTGATTTGAAAATATTAAGGGGTGTTTGGGTCAACTGCATATTGAAGTATTTGTGTTATTGGTTAAGTATTTGTTGTTGTATGCTAGTGTTTCTTGTTTAAGAAGTGCAATAGAGTGATAATCTGCAAGTTGTATGCTTTTGAACACCAAAATCAAACATGCTTATAAAATCTTGATTAAGTGATATTTTTGACTGTGATGTGGTGCACACCTAGTTCTAGGCCTAGACTTAGGATAAAAAGTGATAAATCATATCCAACATAACCTGTTAAGAAGATCTAAGTGTTTGAATTTGGCTGTGTGGTCAAGTATATCAGCAAGTGTTCATAACTGCATGTTCTTAGTTCATCAGTAACTTTTGTATGCTTAAATCTTGATCTAGACTTTGAATCAATGCATGAAACCTGTTAGAATTTGTTCATTTGAATTTATTATAGCTTGTGTATGCATTTGGTGAAGTTTGGCTGGCTGGTTTTTGCTAAAACTGCTTATTGAGTGAAATCTGCTTATTGTTCATATCTGGTGCTTATCTGGTGATAAATTTAATTAACCGCACTGATTGGCTGACTGGAAGTGTGATATTTTTGTTGTTCTTGACTCCTTGTGATCCACTGATTACAAGGGTGCCTTGTTTGTAACTTGAATCCAACAAAAAGTCATATAAGACAAAAAGTCAAGAAAATCAAGCAGGGGGAAAAGTTCCCACTGCTCAACCACCAAAACTAGCCCCTGCTAGTGTAATTTGTCATTCAGCTTATTCATAAGCCAATTTGTCTTATCCAGACTTACAACAACTTATTTTTTGTGATAGATCTTCCTCATTTGACCCATTTATTTGATCTAGAGCTTATTAGACTTTGACTTTGACTTTTTACTAGAAAACTTATTAAGTTGACTTTTTAACAAGTGCTTATCTGCTTATTCTGGCTTATCGCTTGTGCTTATTTGAAAACTTTTTGATTACTTTCCTTAGTTAAGTCATTTAAAAGCTTTTGAAAGTTGAATTAGCACTTGAGATGGTCTAGAACTCAAAAATGACTATTTTGTCGTTTTGTGAAGAGAGTCTTGGCTTATTTCAGGCTTATTTCTTGTGTTTATTCCAAAAAAAATTTACAGATCTATTAAGTAACTCAAGAGAAGCTTGTGTGTCAAATTTTAGCTTATGGCATCAGCTTATAGCTTAATGGGCCAGAAAGCCCATTAAGAATAAGCTGCTTTGAAATAAGCTAGCTTAAACACATTTTCAGCTTTTGGGGCTTCAGAGTTTTGTTCTCAAAATCAAATTTTAAGTCAGATAGGAGCTTTTGGGTTTATTGGGCCTATTTGAGCCCATTAAGGGGACTGTTTGGACTTTTAGCCCATTTCTAGGCCCAATAGAGGTATTTTGTAATTTCAACTTCATTTCTATGTTTATTAGGTTAAATTAAGCTAGTTTGCAACTTTTTAGAATTTTTTATAAATTTTGGATTTTTATTAATATTTTATTATTAAAAATTAAAATTTAGATTTTTCAAAGTTTTTCATTTTTCTTAGATCAAATACATTAAGTTAGGAATTTTACAATTTTTAGAACATTTTTATTGTCATTAGATTAATTTTTAGAATTATTTTAAGTTTTAATAGTTTTTAATTGTTTTTAAATAGTTTTAATTAATTTTAAAATTTTCAAAAATAGTTTTAAATTTAGCTAAGTATTTTTAGAGGTTTACAAGTGAAAAAAAAACTCATTTTGGGCTTTTATTTAATTAAATTGAATTTTTGGGCTTTAATTAGCATTAAAAATTTATTATTTAATTAAATAAAAGGTTTGAGTGATTTTTGATTTTTTGTAAACTCTAATTACATTTTTTATGATTTATTGAAATTTTCTAGGAATTTTTAGGGTAAATTTTTAATTTTGTCACTTTTTACGGTTTTACGTGTACGACTTTTCGTCTTAGTTTAATTCATAATCGTAGCCGTCATTCTCTTCTAATCTCTTTTCTATTTTCTTTCTTCATAAATTATAATCACAAACCATTAATCATCTCTTAACTCAACACACTTGCCTCCTTGTGAAACGAACTTGAACTTCATTGGTCATTAGTGCTTGGTTTTCCTAAACCGACACTTAATACTTGCCCTATTTTGCTCTCTTTTCCTAAAGAGTAGTATAAACACTACATCAGATGTGCACTGTACGTTAGCACCATCTGAATCAAAAGAGTTACCGTGCAACTGAGAGAGTTGTCGTAAAAAGCTTTTATTCTACCAAGCTCGTCATCATGAAGAGCTATGGTGTTATCATTCCTTATATTTATTGATTACCGTGAACTAAGTAATTTGACGATCAAAATTTATATCCATTACCCAAGATGGAAGATTTGTTCGATCATTTACAAGGTTCTAGAGTCTATTCAAAAATTTGATTCACGGCATGGTCATCACCAAATTCGCATCCGCAAAGAAGTATCTATTACAATCACTACATCCAGAACTCGAATGAACATTATGAGTTCACGTGTTGTCGTTTAGATTGACCAATGCACATGTAGCACCCATAAATTTGGTGAATCACGTGTGTAGGATGTAAATTTGATAAATTCATGTTGGTGATCATTAAGGACCATTTGTTTGTTTCTAAGAATAAGAAGGAGTTAGTAATCATTTGTAGACTGCCCTGAGTTGGCCGAGCAGTGAAAACCTGTACCTTGAGTATTTAACATGTGATTTAAGACTTGATCCTTTACATTCTTCGACCGTGTGATTAAAGGTAGTGGAATCTATGTTGACTTTTCAAAGATCGGAGCCATTAAGGCTTTGGGTTATACCAAAAAGGATGTGTGAAGATGTTTTGACAAATATTTTTATCAAAGGATTATTACGGGATTATTCCCTCATACCCAGATCATTTAACTAAACTCCCTTAGGAGTAAATGTTTGTGTATACCTCAAGACAACCTAGGAGGAATTGAGGAAAACATTTAAACCATGACTTGGAATTTGGAGCGGCAATTTTTGCTCTTCAACTAAGAAAATTTTGACCAATGTTTAAACAAGGATTTTTCGAACATTTACGGATCTTGTTAATTATTTTCAATAAATCAACAAAGATCGTCTTAACTAAATTCAAATTATTTTAAACATTTTTCTATAATTGGGCAAACTAAGAAATTTAAAAAAAATTTACGTTTACGTTTCATAAATTAAATATTCATTATCCAATTACTTGTAATATTTATCGATGTTTTAAACATCGGGCTGGGCAAAACTAATAAAGATAATAGTTGAGACGAAACTAAAACTTAGAAAATATGAAGAGATAATTTCTGGATGATTATGGTCATGATATTTATTTCATCGGGGAAGGTGAATGTAGTTGCTAACGCGTATGTAGAAAGGATAAAGAATCAATTAGGATGTGTTCCTTAGTAATGACTGTGCAAAATAATTTGGCCGAGCAATTTAGAAATAACTGATGCTTTTAAGAAGGATAATATAGATAATAAAGATTTTCGCGGCTAATGAGAATCATTAGAAATGGGAGCCGATGACATTAAATGTTTAAAAGGTCGTTTGTGGTTGCCTAAATATGGAGGATTTTGAGATTTACTCATGTTAAAATCTCATAAGTTTATATATTTTATTTATGCCATTTCCGGTAGAATGTATCTTTATCTAAGGAAGTTGTGCTGATGGCCAAATATGAAAACAGGCAGCGCCACATACGTTGGTAAATGTCTAACTTTTGCGATGGTCATGGCTAAACACCAAAATCCATCAAGATTGCTTTTACGGCTTATTATTATTCCTGTTTCGAAGTGGGATGGAATCACCATGGATTCTTATCATAAATCTTCTAAGGTCATCATCTGGATTTGATTCGATTTGGGTCATCGTCGACATACTGACCAAATATGCTAATATCGTTCTCGTTAATGATAGATTCTCGAAGGATAAGTTGACTCTTTAGTATTTAAAGGAGTTGTGTAAGCATGGTGTGCCTGTATCGATCATCTATATCAAGATCCTCGCTTCGCATAGAATTTCTTGAGATTCCTTCAGAAGTCATTGGGAACGAATCTTGATATGAGTACTTCTTACCACCCCAATCGAAGGTACAAGGTAAAGTAACGATACAAACACTATAAGTCTTGTTTTATGTTTGAATAATTGACCTTTGGTATTGAACAGGATAATCGCTTTCCTTTGGAGAGATTATCATTGATAATTATCGCATTAGGATCGAGAACAAATCTTGCGAGGATCTATATAAAGAAAATTTTAAGAGCATCTGTAGGCAGGATTTGGGATGGAAATACCCGACCGTGAGACCTAAAATGATTGTGGAAATTAGGATCTGATTATTGACTGCCAGTAGTGGGTAGGAGGTTATGTGAATATGAAATGTAGATCTTGAAGTGCAGGATGGGTAGCAAAGCTATACCAAGAATTTTTCATCATGGAAGAATGAATGTATGATCTGAAAGATCTTGGGAATCTAAGTCCTTGTTGTATGGGACCATTGAGATAATATAAAGATTTGGTCTGAGAGGCATATAAGCTAGATCTACCCTAGGACTTCAAGGGCTGCGTGAATTATGTTTCGTATAACGAACTTGATAAAATGTCTATCAAGTGAAAATCAGATTATTTCATAATGAACTTTAGATCGGCAAAAAGTTGCATTTCCTCGAAAACCCGTGGACATCATGGAGAGAGAAAGTGAGTCAACTTAAGCGTGATTGTATTCCCATTGTTATGTTGATGAAACTCGCATATTGTAATGAATTACACTTGAGAGAAAAGCCCGAATGTGGAGGAAATGCCCACATGTCTTTGACTCTATAAGAAGCGAGTAGTAAGATAAATTGATCTATGAGGACAAAGATCCTGTTTAGGGATAACTGCTGTGACAATCCGTTAATTTGAGGTTGTTATTTTATTCTCAAGTATTATTTAAAAATCATTATTTTATTATTAAATTATGAACTCACTCACTTTGGGAAGAAATTAGGGTTTACGTCTTAAAGTAGCATCGACTACGTCTAAACCGGAGAACTCTACGTTACGTGTTTATGTTTACATACTCCGTTTTTGTAACAGTCCGACATTTCAGATAATAAATTTATTCTCGAATATTATTTTTAAAATTTTAATTTGTGTTGGTTCATAAACTCACAAATTTACGAGAAGAAATTAGGACTTACGTGCATAATTTAGCGTCTTTTACGATTAAACCGGAAACCCTAGGTTTACGTATTTACGCTTTTGTGCTCCGTTTTTTATGAGACAATTTTTATTAGAATCGTTTTGTGCCGTAGTTTCATAATTTATAAAAACGTTTAACGTAAATCGACTCGAGGGCACGTAAATCGAGGAAACTAGAATCGAGGAGTACCCGTAAATTAGTGGAGATGAGACAAGTGGGACACTTGTCACACCCCCACTAAATAAGATGTCCAAGACAAGCCACAACACCATTTTTGTAAAACCCGCATTTAGAACCCAAGAATATAAATTATGCACAGTCTCAGTTTAAGAAAAACATGACGTAATTAATTATTCAGAAAATAATTAATATTAGTTATTCAGGTATCACCGTTTTTAAAAGTCTGGGAACGTTAACTATACGCAGTGTCATTTTTATTTAAGCGTTACGTAATTAATTATCCAGAAAATTAATTAATTTCTAACTATCCATGTATTACGTAAGTATCTAATTTCCAGGAAAATAAATTAATAAATACAATTTAGATATTAAAATGCGAACACGGTCGCGAATATTTAAAAACGTGAAACGAAATATAAAAGGTGTGCATATATTATGTTGGGCCACAACTTATCAACTAAAAGAAAGAAGGAGAACGTGGGCTATAGAACCCGACCCATGTTTACAAACAAAACAAATGGACCATCCTATTTTCCTTGAGACAAAACAGTTAAACATAATTTAGGGTTCTGGGTTGGTGTTGAATGTCGGCAGAAGAACAAAAAAAAAAAAGACGGGTTTGCTTCTGCTCATTTAATTCTGTGTGATTGTTGTGTAACCAAATCACAAAGGTAATCTTCCTTTTCGTTCCTCCTTTATTTATAATCTCGAACCTATAAGCTAATCCAAATCAAACGATTTTAATTTCATAAAACGTGGATTAAGGGAGTTATTAGTCGGGGTTGTTTTTGGTGGTGCACGCAAACCGAGACACACTAGGTGTCTCGGTGTTCAATTTTTTTGGGCCCAGCCATTTACAGATGGGGTTGGTGTTGGACGGCAACAAGCCAAAAGACCACAGGGGTTTTGGTTAACAGAAAAGGGGGGTGTCGGGTTGGTTGGATTTGCGAAGACCGAGACCAGTAGGTCTTGGAGTTGATCTTTGAGATCAGCCGTGACCAAGAATGGTGCGGGTTTGACTTTGTTTTGGATCCGCAGCCCTAAAAACTCATCAGATGGGTGTTTGGTTCATATGCAGTGAGAAACAAGTATAGACAGGGGTGTTTGGCTTTTCAAAAAACAGCAAAGGACAAAAAGGGGTGTTTGGGTTTGTCACAGTGAAAACAATGGGAATATAACATTAAAGGTGGGAAGTATAACTAAACAGTGGGAAAATATAAAAACAGTGGGAATATTACACAAGCAGTGGGAACTTAAGACAAGCAGTGGGAACCACGAATTATTTAAATTGGTAATTTATTTTATTAATGAGTTTTATAAATAAATTAATTATACTGTCCAATTTTATTAATCTAATTAATAAAATTAAATTGATTCTAGCTTTATCATTTTATCCTATTAAAAACTTTTGATTTATAAATAATTTAATTTAAAGATATTAAATTGGAAATATTTCTAATTTAGGAAACTTTCTAATTATAACGAGTTACTATTTATAGTAATGCCAGATTATACGTTATCAATAATCAGAAATACAGAGTACATTGAATCAGTAATATTTATGAACAGTCAGAATTTATTAGATTATATACAAATAGTAATACAAGTATAATTTTAATCCAATGAAAACAGTAAGAGCAGTAAAATAAATAAACATCAGTCAACTTATTTTCGTGTACATTATATATGTAGTATCCGTGAAGTCGGAGTCGATCCTGCAGCTTCATTATCAGACATGAGGTACGGATTTCCGTCCTTTCAGTAAGGACTTCCTTTCTATGCATGATTAGGATTTCCCGTCTTCAGCCAAATGTTTCCCCAGTATATGTTTAAATTATCGTTAATCATGTTGATAACTAAATAATTGCCTGAGCATTATATACAAGCACGACCAGTTTATGTACTAGTTACGGAGGTACCGTAACCACGGCACTAGAGGCACCGGTGTCATGACTCACATGCAGGAGAGTGATATCCTGCATCGTCCCACTCAGCTCAGCTTTTCCATTTTATCAATATTATTAGTGGGGCGTATGGATGCATCCTAGGCTTATATGTGTTACAAGTTATCAGGGTGAATGTGGTGTGTGCTCAACATTCTTCAAATTGGAGCTGATCCCTCCACCCAGCACAGTATTTAGAGGTCACCCCTCTACAGCATGACGAGGTCACCCCTCCAGTTATTCATGCACGGTTGTTACAGCACGTGACCTATATAAGCTCTGGCAAATAAAATACAGTAAATGCATGTTTTCAGAATTAAAAGTTATATTTCAGTATCAGTATATATGAACCAGGTTTCTCAGATTTTCTACAGAGTTCTACCACATGTTACATATCACTCTTACAGCTTCAGTATTCTATCGCCTGTTTCATTCAGTAAATCCTTATCATGCTTTATATCCGTTCACTGAGCGTTATGCGCAGCCGTAGTTCCTTTCATGTTCTAACGGCAGGTACACCAGGACGCTCTTAGGATTCTGAGAGCATGTCCATTTGGATGGAAGCTATCCAGACTTCTTATTTTATGCATTTCTTACATTATTCTGCTTATTTGGACATTGTTTAGTCCTTTCCTTCAATATTTTACTTTTCATGTTTTGGGCTTATGTTTGGATTACCGATGTTGATTCCGGTATTCCTTTATGGTCATTTAATGTTTTAGGACATTTACCTTATGCTTTGATGACACGCCATTAATACACGTAACGGTCCACTTATCCAAGTGGGGTGTTACAATTATGGTATCAGAGCGCAAGGTTCGACCTGTAGGCTCTAAAACTTGACCTGTGACTAGTGGGTAGTCACCAGGAACTTCCCAGATTTTGGCGTTGTTATCTTTCATGTTTCTCATGCATTTATCAGTCTGTTTTCCCCAGTTATCAATCGATTTTCTTAAAGTTTTGACTAAGTAAAAGGTTGGTACATAACTAGCTCTATTTAGTCGCATGTGCTTTTTAGCGAATTTCCGTTTTGGTGAGCTGACCATAGGCGTTCACCCTTGCCCGTTCAGATTTTCTATTGGTAAACCGACCATAGGGTTTACCCTTGCTCATGACAGATTCATATTTTCAGTCAAATATTACTTGGTGAACCAGCCATAAACGTTCACCATTCCTCAAGTCATATTTCATGCTTTTAAGTCAAATGATGTTTTGTGAACTGAACCATAGATGTTCACCTTTGCACATATCATGATAGTTTATAAAGTTTGACAAGTGTGAATTGGACTACAACCAACCATGTTTAGTCCCAGATTGTAAATTTCTATACATGACAGTTCCCATGAAACTTTGACAAGTATGGATCGAACCAGAATCGCCCATACTTAGTTACATGTTTTCTTCCTTGAATGTTGTGGATTGAACTATAGCCATCCACACCAGTTATTGTTAAAACTCAGTTGATCATACTCTTATGTTCTTTGTAACAATCCAGTTTCACAATTGCAAGCTGATGTCGCCTTCAGGCGGATTCAGTTTCATGTTTCCTTACAAGGATTATGTTTTCAACAGAACGATAATGTTTCATGCTAAGATACAGAAGGATTACAGTAAAATCTTGTTTTCATGATAAAGCATGTTTGGTCCTCATCAGTCATGTCATCATGCTGACCATTGTTAAAACTCAGCTTAATCATATCCTTGAACCCTGGAAAAACCAGCATTAAGTCTACGTGGGAATTACCAGGCTATCATGTTACTCATTTCAGTTCAGTTTACTACCGTCTAAATCAATTTATTTCTTTGATCATGTCAGACAATTAACACCAGTATCGATCATCTCATAAAATTTCCACCAGTGCCATGTACAGTATACCATATGTACCCCATGCACGGTGTCTCAGTTATACTCCATGTACATTATTTCAGGTGTACTCCACGTATAGTGTCTCAGATATGCTCCATGTGCAGTATTCACTTTGTACTTCATGTACAATAGTCCAGGTGTACTCCAGGTACCCTACTCCATGGATATTGCTAATCGATCCTCAATCATCTCAGGCGTTTCCACTTGTCGATATTCTACCAGGTGCTGATGCTGCTTGTGAGTTGAAGATTTTACCAAATGCCGATGCTGCTAACACTTTAAAGACCTCACAAATGCTGATGCTGCTGATACTTTGGAGATTTCTCAAGATGCTGATGTTGTTTATACTATGAAGACTCTACAAAACAAGGAAAAAAACTATAAGTTTGAAATTTCTGACAAGAAGAAATTTCAACCATCAGACACTACCATTTCATTCCATGATTTTACCTTCTCAGCTTGATGTCACACTTCACTCAGCTAACCTTTCATTCAGAAGAGTGGGAACCGGAAACCAGCCGACCACTCAACATAATAGTTACATGAATCACGATCATGATAATGATCGTCATTAATTAAAAGACAAAGCAGTAGTGGCATCCACCGTGCTAATAATTAATCAGTCAGTAACCACCAGAACTCCGGTACGGACGTGACCAGAAATACAGAGGTCAGCAGTCTAACCGGTCTGCCAATCCTAGCAGTTACCAAAAATTTTCCGCCTTGTCCAGGTTCAACCATTAAAATACATGTCCAGACAACAGTCAAGACACAGTTCTCAAGTATCGTTTCAGAAGACACTAGGACACTAATCCTGATACACGTCATACGAATCTTTCCTCAAAATACGAGTCAGAAATCATAACTCTAGTATGTTTCTAAACCAGGCCCTCAGAAATTCAGGGTACCCTTCAGAAAGGAGTATACCCGTTCTATTATGCCACGCATGAATCAGATCATTAAAATTCGGGCACCACACTAGATTATTATTCAGATTAAACACACGGTAATCATTATGTGAGGTTACAGACGAACACATTTAGTGAAAAGTCGCCATGTTTACTTCACATGTTCCTATGTCAGCTTTATCTCAAACCAGGTAGTTATCTGCCTCTCACCCAAAAAGGACTCAACAGTATCACCATATTTATTAAAGTTCTCCTTTCAGTTAATGACGAGATCCGTTTTTACTAAATCCCAAATATATTCATTATACTTTCTGTCAGAAAAATCAGTACAAATTACGTCTACATTACAAGCACGTGGCTTGTCAGTCCATAGCTACGAAGACTTTTACCTACCTGTTATAAATTCACTTCTGAAATTCCTTAAATTCATGATCAGCAGATTATTCCAGAGTTCCGAATATAATTTCAGAAAGTTTTCAAGAAATTCCTTCCTAACCACGAGGCAAAAATTTAAACATCGAGCTAGTCTCAAGAACAGAACCTGTTTTCAGAATTCTTGATCACAGGGCTTCAGCTAAGTTAAAAGAGTTGTAGCATTTGCTGCAAGAATTACCGGAACGAGGCTTTATTCGCCTTGGCGCACCACCGGAAGTGCACCGTTTCTGTCTACCAGGTCGCCATTCTTAATCGATGTTGCATTCCACGTATAGAAATCTTATTTGATCTGCTGCGATGTCTTAAACATTTCCAGAACAATTTCTGATCATGCTACCATCAGAGGTGAGAGAAAGAACATGATGTTCCAAGATTGCTTTTGCACACATTATGGTCTTTCCAAAGTTTGATTCATACTTCTGAGCTGCCTAATGCTCCAACTATATTATGAAATTTATGAATAAATTTTTTTTATGACTCTCATGCAATATCATCAGTATATTCATTGATCACATTCTGATATGCCTAATACTAGAGAAGAACACGAGACTCATCTTCTCACAATTGTACCGAATCTTCAATAGGAGTTATTTTTTTTATACACAACTTTCCAGATATAAATCTCACTTGAACAAAGTGGCATTTCTGAGCCACCACATTTCAACAGAAAGAAATTTCAGACAATCCTGCGCAGATGAAGGCCATCACCTGATGGTCCCGACTGACGCCTGTGAACGAAGTACAATTTTCTAGAACCTAATTGACTACTACCGCAGAAATTGTCGATAGATCTCACTAAAAATGTTTTATGACTATTCAACCAGATTTCCACCAGAATGTTCCATAATCCCAGACAAAACTTTAATAGAATCCGCATCACACATTAATGCAGCTATGTTCATATCTAAATGCCTGTCCTACTGCAGGTTCAAGATAGAACGCCGTCATGTTAGTGAGTTAATACAACCCTTAGAAATTTCTGAACAGAAATGAGACGAAATTCCATGAAATTGTTATCAGCTACCACAGGCTCAGAGAAAGTATGATACTATCTAAGTTATCGTCAACCATGTAATCAGCCTGCGCGTTTCTTTCATCCGAAAGGATCATGCAGTAGCAGATCTGCAGAAAATTTGGAAATTCAGCAGTAAATCGTACGAGTTCAAGGCATTCCATTGACCATCATATCAGACAGAATTCATGTTCACGATCAAGCGTATGTTTACGCCCACTTTAAGTTCATGTTTATTTTCACTTACACGTTTACGTCTCATTCGCGGTATGATGCTGTTTCAGTTCAAATTTTTATGCTATCTCATGATTTAAGCTCACGTTTGTGTCCGTAACATTGTTCACGTTCAAGTTCGTGTACCATTTCGCAATACACGTTTCATGGTTTATTACCGAATACGGATACAGAAAGCTTAAGAAACGAGACTCAAGTTAGCAGAGCTTCTCCATACCCAGGCAGACTTTTCACGTCTAAGGCCATATCATTTGTCATTTTTTTTCCTCAGTCAGCATATGTTCATGATATGTCCTAGCATCACGTTCACAATATGTTTCATGTATCATCGGGAACAATATATTCCATGCCCATCATTCCTCATATAATCGTGAACCACGTTCACAATTGCTCACGTAGTCCGTTCACAATTGTTCACGTAGTTCGTCCATTTATACGTTCAGCAGCTTACCCAGAGATATGAATATTATCTTTTCTAGATATTTGCATGTATCGTTCCATGTATTCTACATGATATAGTTTATTCTTTCTATCAGATTCAGAGAATCCATCTTAAGTATGAAACCAGAAACCATTCAGAATCATCAGGACAGGGTCATCAGGACCAAGATTTTTTTATTATGTTTAGACCTTTGAAGGAATCGTTTCGAGCGGGAGGCCACTTGAAACGGAGGAGTCCATCCGGACCTCTCATCACTTTTCCTTCAATAAATCCAGTTAAGCCCTTGCAGTCATGTCATGTTCCATGTTCTCTTCAGCCATGTCACGTTACATGATCATTTCAGTCATGTCAGGTTTAAACCTATCAGCCACATTATGTCTTGATTGGAAGACAATTACCCTTCAACTTATTTGTCTTTTCAATTTATTTGTTCTTTCAGTTCTTATAACTTCATCAGCTTATTATCTTTAGTTCGAGGACGAATTTCTCCTTTTTAGAGGGGAAGAATTGTAAAACCCAGTATAGTCGTAGCCTTAATTCGAGGACGAATTATTTTTTTTTAGAGGGGAAGAATTGTAAAACCCGCATTTAGAACCCAAGAATATAAATTATGCACAGTCTCAGTTTAAGAAAAACATGACGTAATTAATTATTCAGAAAATAATTAATATTAGTTATTCAGGTATTTTAAAAGTCTGGGAACGTTAACTATACGCAGTCTCATTTTTATTTAAGCGTTACGTAATTAATTATCCAGAAAATTAATTAATTTCTAACTATCCATGTATTACGTAAGTATCTAATTTCCAGGAAAATAAATTAATAAATACAATTTAGATATTAAAATGCGAACACGGTCGCGAATATTTAAAAACGTGAAACAAAATATAAAAGGTGTGCATATATTATGTTGGGCCACAACTTATCAACTAAAAGAAAGAAGGAGAATGTGGGCTATAGAACCCGACCCATGTTTACAAACAAAACAAATGGACCATCCCATTTTCCTTGAGACAAAACAGTTAAACATAATTTAGGGTTCTGGGTTGGTGTTGAATGTCGGCAGAAGAACAAAAAAAAAGACGGGTTTGCTTCTGCTCATTTAATTCTGTGTGATTGTTGTGTAACCAAATCACAAAGGTAATCTTTCTTTTCGTTCCTCCTTTATTTATAATCTCGAACCTATAAGCTAATCCAAATCAAACGATTTTAATTTCATAAAACGTGGATTAAGGGAGTTATTAGTCGGGGTTGTTTTTGGTGGTGCACGCAAACCGAGACACACTAGGTGTCTCGGTGTTCAATGTTTTTGGGCCCAGCCATTTACAGATGGGGTTGGTGTTGGACGGCAGCAAGCCAAAAGACCACAGGGGTTTTGGTTAACAGAAAAGGGGGTGTCGGGTTGGTTGGATTTGCGAAGACCGAGACCAGTAGGTCTTGGAGTTGATCTTTGAGATCAGCCGTGACCAAGAATGGTGCGGGTTTGACTTTGTTTTGGATCCGCAGCCCTAAAAACTCATCAGATGGTGTTTGGTTCATATGCAGTGAGAAACAAGTATAGACAGGGGTGTTTGGCTTTTCAAAAAACAGCAAAGGACAAAAAGGGGTGTTTGGGTTTGTCACAGTGAAAACAATGGGAATATAACATTAACGGTGGGAAGTATAACTAAACAGTGGGAAAATATAAAAACAGTGGGAATATTACACAAGCAGTGGGAACTTAAGACAAGCAGTGGGAACCACGAATTATTTAAATTGGTAATTTATCTTATTAATGAGTTTTATAAATAAATTAATTATACTGTCCAATTTTATTAATCTAATTAATAAAATTAAATTGATTCTAGCTTTATCATTTTATCCTATTAAAAACTTTTGATTTATAAATAATTTAATTTAAAGATATTAAATTGGAAATATTTCTAATTTAGGAAACTTTCTAATTATAACGAGTTACTATTTATAGTAATGCCAGATTATACGTTATCAGTAATCAGAAATACAGAGTACATTGAATCAGTAATATTTATGAACAGTCAGAATTTATTAGATTATATACAAATAGTAATACAAGTATAATTTTAATCCAACGAAAACAGTAAGAGCAGTAAAATAAATAAACATCAGTCAACTTATTTTCGCGTACATTATTTATGTAGTATCCGTGAAGTCGGAGTCGATCCTGCAGCTTCATTATCAGGCATGAGGTACGGATTTCCGTCCTTTCAGTAAGGACTTCCTTTCTATGCATGATTAGGATTTCCCGTCTTCAGCCAAATGTTTCCCCAGTGTATGTTTAAATTATCGTTAATCATGTTGATAACTAAATAATTGCCTGAGCATTATATACAAGAACGACCAGTTTATGTACTAGTTACGGAGGTACCGTAACCACGGCACTAGAGGCACCGGTGTCGTGACTCACATGCAGGAGAGTGATATCCTGCATCGTCCCACTCAGCTCAGCTTGGCCATTTTATCAGTATTATTAGTGGGGTGTATGGATGCATCCTAGGCTTATATGTGTTACAAGTTATCAGGGTGAATGTGGTGTGTGCTCTACATCCTTCACATTGGAGCTGATCCCTCCACCCAGCACAGTATTTAGAGGTCACCCCTCTACAGCATGACGAGGTCACCCCTCCAGTTATTCATGCACGGTTGTTACAGCACGTGACATATAAGCTCTGGCAAATAAAATACAGTAAATGCATGTTTTCAGAATTAAAAGTTATATTTCAGTATCAGTATATATGAACCAGGTTTCTCAGATTTTCTACAGAGTTCTACCACATGTTACATATCACTCTTACAGCTTCAGTATTCTATCGCCTGTTTCATTCAGTATATCCTTATCATGCTTTATATCCGTTCACTGAGCGTTATGCTCAGCCGTAGTTCCTTTTATGTTCTAACGACAGGTACACCAGGACGCTCTTAGGATTCTGAGAGCATGTGCATTTGGATGGAAGCTATCCAGACTTCTTATTTTATGCATTTCTTACATTATTCTGCTTATTTGGACATTGTTTAGTCCTTTCCTTCAGTATTTTACTTTTCATGTTTTGGGCTTATGTTTGGATTACCGATGTTGATTCCGGTATTCCTTTATGGTCATTTAATGTTTTAGGACATTTACCTTATGCTTTGATGACACGCCATTAATACACGTAACGGTCCACTTATCCAAGTGGGGTGTTACAATTTTGGTGTCAAGTTTATACAAGTCTTAGGACAGTTGTCTTATAGTTGTATTTTGCAAACCACTAAACCACCAAAAACCACTAGCAAACCACTAGCTTTCTCTCACACACTTTCTCATACATGCAAAACAAGAAAGTTTTCAATCTCTCCTCCTCCTCTCTCTCAATTTTCGTCCAAACACCACCACAAATCACCATATTCATCAAAATTTTAACCATAAACAAAGGCTATAATCAACATATGTTAAAGCCTACTTGAAAAGATGAAGATTGGAGGTGATCATAACATGTAAAAAGGAGTTTACATGGAGTTCAAGGGCTGATTTCAAGAGTATATTCATCTACTTGTAGGTTTCTAAAAGTGGTCTTGCTAAGATCATAAGATTTGGTGACAAGAACAAGTCTTGTTCATCATAAATCTCATCTTTTCATCATCTTGGTTGGTATAAGGATCATCTTCTTCCTATCACCCTAGTATTTTTGTAAAAGTTATTGTATCTTTATTTCCAAATGTATATGTAATAGATCTATGAATGATGATCAAGTGATTATGTGGGGTTTTTGTGTTAATAGATTAGGTTAAAAAGGCTAAAATCAACAAGTAAAGATGTTAAAATCTTGGTTAATTACATAGGCTGTATAAAACAGTACGTATCAATATGATCACTTGGTTAAATGGTTTGGATTATTAAATATACAGATAGATATATGATTTTTACATATGTGGTGAGTTGGCCACTCAATGGAATAATTAAAATGAGTAAGATATGATCAAAATACTATTGAGGTACAAATCTGTATAGTCTGTTTTGGACGAATTATTTAAAATACTTAGAGGATGATTGAGCAGTAGCTATAAAAGAGTTATTTGTAGCACACATCATGTAATTTATTATGTTCAAATTTGACGTTCTATTCTTTTATAACTCAAGCTATGGCAAAAATGGTGGACTTGACTTTAGTAATCAGATTTATAAATAAATTATATAATATAAAAAGAGCACTCAAGTAAGTATTACTATAAAATAAGTATATAAAAGCCACTAACTAATAATAAATATTATAAAGTGAGTTTGTATACTAAAATAAATAAACATGGCATTTTTATAAAATTAAAGACTCAAATTTTTTCTAAAAAGTTATAAAACTATATATAAGTTTTACGTGTTTTCTGCTAAAACCGAAAGATGAACGTTTTCGCCAAATAAAACTTAGACGGTCGGACCCGTCTAATGTAATATTTTTATAACTCATATACTGATATGTAAGTACCTTTAACAAGTAAAAACCGATAAACCTGAGCTTTATAACTTACGGACCTTAACGGGCCAAAGTAACCTTATTGGACCCTTAGCCCAACTAATTTGGTTAAACACCAATGGACTTTCTCATGGGCTTAACCCACTTGGGCCCAACATATGAGTAAAGGCCTGGTATGAAAAGTATAAAAGGGCTAATATAATGTATTGGACTTATAATGGGCTTATTGGGCCTTAGTATGTAAACAAGTTAAAACTAGTGTAACTAGTCTAAAAAATGACTAACACATAACTACTATAATGTTGTATGAAGAGATAAAATCCCCCTTGATCATCATCATACTAATGATATCATCATATATATACATAAACATTATTTTTATAAAGTCATTGGGCAAGAGTCTAAGACCGAATATTATTTGTCTAGGTTTCCGTGATTGAAGCAAATACCGTACATCCAAATCGTTGATATCCCGCCTTTCCCAATCAACGTGAGTTCATAGCTTCGCACTCTTTTAAATGTTTTATGAAATGTTTTATAAACCCGCGAGGGAGATAACATGTTAGTTTTAATAAAAATAGGACACAAGTTGTCCTGATTGTATGCTTATAGATATGGACCCGAATGATTATATGACCCGATGAATGAAATAAGATGGATTATTATTAGTTAGGTTATGTCACTAAAAGTCCCATTAGCATGAACTGTGAACTACCGGGATTTGGTAGACGCTTATGCATATAATAGTACTATTTGGGGAAGATCGCCCCTGTTCGCGCCTTGACGGTTGATCCCCGTCGTGCCACATTGATTGGTAAGCGAATTTATGTATGAGAAGATTTATATAAGCGTGATTATTGTGACGACACGCTGTTTTAGATGGGAAAAGGAATTACGGGTTAGCTACCCGTTGTTTGTTATAGTAAGGTAGCAATGTCATGCGGCTTATAATAATCCAATAACAAAAATACTGATATATGCATTGAATTATAATATATTGCCTGACTAGCAATATGGGGTCTTATTACTGATATTTTGTTCGTGTTTTGGTTTTACATAACAATTTTCATATAACGGTTTTTATTTAACTCTATACAACGTTATAAAACGTATTGTATGATGTTTTTGCGAGAATGGTTCGTATAATGGTTTTGAAGGCAAAAGCATATGTTATGACTTACGACAAAGATTTGTATAAAACGTCTTTGGCCTATTTTATAGCCTACGACAAGGATTTGCACTAAATGATTTTTGGTGATAATTATATACCGATTATATACTAAAGGTTTTTATTAAACTATATGAATTCACTCGGCGTTTTCGCTGACTTTTTAACATGTTTTATCTCAGGTACTTGAAGGTAATTCTCAGGAAGACAATAAGAATTTATGGCCCGCATTGAAATAAAATTTCCATTCAAATATTTTGTAAATTTGTATGACATATTATGACCTGAGGACCTATGTAAATTTGATATTTATGAATGGAAAATGCTTTATTATTAAACGACACGATTTTTAAGCGTTGTCTATGATTTGAGTAATGTGTTATCCCGTAACACCAACGACTCTTCCGCTGAACTAAAGTATGAATATTTGGGGGTGTTACACAAACCATGGCTCTTGATACCAATTGTAGGTCCACGTTTTCTTAGGACTGTTAATGTGTTGTTATGATCTAAAGAGATGGAGGGAGATGAAGAACTAGAGAGAGAAAGTTAGAGAGAGAAAGGAGAGGATTAGAGAGAAATATGTTTGATCAATAAAATGAGAACCAACAACCTCTCCTAACATGCTAGGAGGGGGCATATATAGCTCACCCTACATGTGGGCTTTATGGGTTATATGTTTACATAACTAGATCACGAGCCCATACTACGTATATATCATTGGAGTGACCGATCCTTTCTAAATACATAAAAACGTATTTCCAACAGTTGACAAAAGGAATCATAGCAACTAAAATTTCATATTTGCCTTTGTAGATATGTAGCAACTCCATTTTTACACTATTTTTGGTAATTTTCTTTATCACGTTGAGGAAAAATCAGTAAAGCTTTCACTTTTCTGTAGGCTTCCATACTCATTCAATAATTCACTTGAAAATTCAAAGCAACGTAAGGACACGCCCCTCATCCAAGTACGTAAAATTTTCATTTGTTGCTCTTTAGACAAGGCGTGAAGCATGGTACTTTATTATGGTTATTCATCATTTAAAAAGTTTTTGTATGTGGGGAATTGAAACACCTGCAGAATCTTTTGACTAAGTAGGAAATGCATGCCTCCTACATATCTGATGCAGAGCAAGTTCATTATATTTTTTTCTTTTTTCAAGTTGTTTGGAGACAACTTTCAGATTATTAAGTTGATAGATTTTAAATAGGATGTGTGTGTTGTGAAAAGTAATTTTTACCAACGAGTTGGGTTTATATGGCATGTAAATAAAAAACCATTTGGGTTTATGAGAAGCGATACGAGCACCAACTGCGGCTTCATATCACGTATAACTTACAAAGATTCTCACTACTAACCAGGATTAACTCTTTCATTATACTGACCACGCAAGTACATTTGATACTTCAGATTTGGCATCATAATGACATTTGTATTTGTTTATTAGTTATATTGATCTCTTTAGCATCGTAACAACAGTGAGTTATGTAATCGACAAAAAGGGTTTCTTACAGTGTCGCCACCATCGATCCCTCAGACACATGTCAATGAACTATTTATAGCAATTTCTTATCAAGGAATTGTATTAACGGCTTAAAGGATTTCTTGCAGCATGGCCACCATTGAACCCTCAGCCTCATGTCAATGAACATTTTATAGTATTTGCTTTCTTTAAGAGGAATCTTGATTCATGGAACATCAGGTGCGTAAACTAATTCTTCATTTCTCAAGTCAATAAATCTTAACCAGGGCTGTCTTTAAAAACATTTAGTAATTAATTATGTATTGATTTATATCTGCATTATATGGATGGGACATGGGTTACTTATTTAAAAATGATTTATGCCAAGCAGTAAGAGCGTGAAACAATATTTACTTATTTAAAAATTATTTATTCATAGCGGAAAAAGCGTCAAACAACTATAATGCGTTTTCAGGAAAATGCCAATTGAAGACTAAATAAAACTTGACATTGTAGCACGTCAAAATCCAAGTACGTTTTCATTCAAAATTAGTATAGTTTGACCTTGGAAAATTGATTCTCAGGTTCTTTAATATCAAATCCAACACATGTATATCCAAACATGTCAAGTTTACAACTTCAAATATTTGTGCCGCTTCACAGAATCAAACTGTTAGTAAGAGTTTGGTGTTGCACAAATTTGCATAAAATAATTTGTGCATAGTGAATTGGCTCTATGGAAGTTAAAGCTTTTGTGGAAGATGTTCTACAAGGTCATATCAAGTATGATGTGGCCATTGAAGTCAGAATCAAAGGCAACTTAGCCCCACCAAATTCCTAACAAACACCACCAAAATCAACACATAAAAAAACTAATTAGACCTCCGAGGAAAATGAATGAGAAATGCTCTTTATAGAAATCTCACATTCCTACAAAATTAACATAGCTGCCAAGTTTCTTCGAGCCTTAGTTTGAATCGATATAAGAGAAGACATAATATGGCTGGCTGACTCATTTGTCGACTAAAAGCTGGTAATTGCTTCGGTTATCTTTAATCTGGATACAAGAGATAATAGCAGTCACAATAGAATATCAAGTTCTTGACATGGCTCAGTTTTAACTTTTAAGGTAATACCATTAATGTACACAATCAAAACGTATGTCTGATGCATAAAGAATTCACATATTAATAATATTGTTAATGTTTATTCCCTGATTTAAAATCCAACACTAACATTCAAGTTGTTCCTAATGTTTGCAGCTCTAAAGCAAAACCTATAGAGATCCTTGACAACTTAAATGTAGGTAAATCTCTTTGTTTTTACTTCCTTTCCACAACTTTGATTAAATTGGAGGTAAAATCTTTTAGAACTCTTTACTTTCTTCGATGGTGGTGATGCAGATGGACATGGTTCCCTGCTAGGCCATATTTCAAGGTTTCACTTTTTTATGAAGAGTATCGTTTGAGTTTTTAATTGTTTGAATGTAATCATCGGGTGTATGATTATTGTAGGTCATGTGCATGATCAAGGGTTGTCAAAGTAAGTTGAATAAATAAGAAGTGAAGATAAATTGGTTTATATGAGTAGGGAGTACATTCTTTGCTGGGAACAAATGCCATAGAACAGGCCCCCACATCTTCTGTAATGATCTGCAAATCCCACATTTAAACAAAATTATCACCAGATCAAAGATATGTAAGTACATTGATCTTCTTATGAGTAAATTTTACCCATAAAACTAAAATATAATTCTAAAGCAAATGAAAAGCTTAAAAGAAATATCTAAAATTCAGATATATAAGAACTTCATCAGTATTGCCTACTCTGATTGACTAATACGAAGTACTATCTTTTAAATAATAAAGTCTACACTCGGAAGAAGAAACGCTTACACTTTGTAAAGTCAGCATACGGCAGTACAAGGTTAGAAAATTCTAGATATGGGTTTATGAATCTACTGTAAAGTATTTGGATCCAATATATCTCTAGGTTTATGAATCTGCAGTAAGCTTTTCACGCCCTAATTGTTGTATGAAGTAGTACGGCTCACCCCGAGGTTACTGTGTAATCACTGTCAAGTGACGAAATATACTCCCTATATCTATAAAAAGCTTTCCCTTGACTTCCTAATAGCAAAACTGAACTACTATAGTCGAACATTAGTAAACATTAGAAACTGTATACATCTGATATTAGAAAGAAAAAAAATCAAATATCCAATGCACTCGCAATCTAGATTTACTCCACGCGAGCTGGTTATAAGATTCACATTAATACCAAGTGTAATTTTCTATAAAAAAAACATGTGTGTCTTTCAATGAAATTTACTGATTTAATAATGAAAGACCTGCACAAGACGTGTTATAATATCTTAAATAGCAAATCACACCTGAGACGTCATGTTCTGGACTCTACCCTGCGCATTAAAGTGGTCATGATGATCTAATAAGTAACAACCTGAGTAGTGACACCTAAGTCCTCGTGTGGGAGGTGATATGATGCTTACAATTTTACTGCTAACACGAGAGCACACTGCATAGGGACTAAATAGCAAATTACTTTATTAAAACAATTTATACTTTCAGTTCCAACTACATTCTAATATTGACTAGAACATTACGAGGCCATAAAATTTGATATGGGTTGAAATCTAAAATATTGTATCTACGTGGCACTTTGGCAGTTTTATGAAGCATTTCCCATATATCGTGGCACTTTTCAGCTTATTAGCCGAGCCTTCCATCATCTTTTCTTGCTGGAGATCGATAGAGAACAATTTTAAAGAAACCTATGGTGGTGTCAGCTTTTAATGACACAAATCGTATGTTATGAGGAACTCCAAACAAAATTGCTTGGCGCCGATTAGTTACAAGGCTCAGGGCGTTTCCGGGCATGGATTATTGAGAGTTCAGGCCAAATGCTTAGAAACGCGTGAACCATTTATCCAAGACCCTCACGTATAATCGTATAGTTATTCTCAATTTGATTCATCAATATTTTGTTATCAAGATAATAATTATTATAAAGTATAATACTCCAATACAATAGTACGTCCATGATATCAAATTTACTTAAATGAAGATAATCATAACACGTATTACCGTTCATTTTCTTTACCATTCATTTTCTTTAACTTTTATTTCATCTATATTACCGTTCATTTTCTTTATTTATTAAGATATTTGTAATATATTAACCGTTACTTTCATTTGTTAATTCAATTTTTTTCTTAAAAATCAATGTTTTGCTAAATAAAGTAACATAAATAACACGTCATACCCGCCCATCAGACGGGTTTTGCAACTATTTGTTAACGTATTGGTAACCAAAAAATAAACGTTACGTTCTTCATCTGAAGCTATACTAAACTATGAAATTTTCACACATATATATTTTCTATACAAGTATGTTACTGCCTAGGTAAAATGTTCTCTACACTTGCGTCTAGAGGTGGCAAAACGGGCGGGCGGGCGGACACGGGCAGCGGGCTAAACGGGCAACGGGCTAAACGGGCGATGGGCCAAACGGGCGCGGGCTAAACGTTCACGGGCCAAATGGGCGGGCTAAACGAGCGCAAGCTTAAATGAGAAAAAAGACATATAAAAACATATAATAAAAAAATAAAAATACTTGTTTAAAAGGAGGGGATACAAACTAAATATAAAATATCCGTCGAGTAGCCTAATTAGTGTTTTACATGTGCGGTCATTAAGCCCATAAGTTTCTTACATATGCGTCCGTTTAGCCCAATAATAATAAATAATGGGAAAAAAGTGCCCCATCCTTTATTGAAAATGAGCAAAAAGTGCCCATATTTATAAAAATGGGCAAAATTTGTCACCTCTACTTGCGTCACTTAGATTTTACACACCAAACATAATTCTGAAACACTATAAGTCAAGAATAACAGTAATATAATGCACACATGGTTTTCATTCTTAAGCCAAGGTGAGTTTAATGGTTACCTGCATGAACCATAACTTGAGAGTTTTTACAACAACTATAGCCTAAATGCCATCCAAAGTAGTTGACAATTCCATCTTTAATCGACACTTTTGATAAATTTTGGTATGCGCTCCGGTTCGGTGATATGCACAATAGGATATTAGCTTTGTTAGATTGGACTTACCCGAACATGGAACGAAAATCTCGATCTAACCCTCGATCCAGTGTCTTAGGCCAAATCGGTTTTCGGTTCGGGTTGGTCTTTAGAAAGTGCACAACCTTGCTAATGGTTAACTGAAAATAGGTAAAGAGGGTATTTCCGGTAAAAGATTTATATTTTTAATGACAAATGTTCTAACTTTGACCTTTAGATAGATCAATGACAAAAATGCTCTTTTAAAAATTATATTAAATTGTAAATTTTGTCTTTAACTAATAATAACAAATATCAAACTAAACCAAAAACCGACCTCATAGAAAAACTTGAACCGAAAACTAAATTGAAAACCAAACGAAAATTTATTAAGAAAAATCAAAACTAACTAAAACCGAGTTGAACCAACAAAATCCGGGCTGAATATATAGTTTAAGCGTATTTTCTTGGTTTTAAACCAAAACCATTAACCATAAATATACAAAACCGAACCAAAAATAGTTTATTCGTCTCTGCTCGGTTTGTCTGTTCATTTGGTTTTTGGTTGGTTTTGTTTAGCTCTACACTAAAGAGT
Source organism: Glebionis coronaria (assembly GCA_025667525.1). Lineage (NCBI taxonomy): Eukaryota > Viridiplantae > Streptophyta > Magnoliopsida > Asterales > Asteraceae > Glebionis > Glebionis coronaria. Next base: position 43,003 of record JANFOE010000596.1, on the reverse strand, counting down.
CCAACCAACACTATCACAGATTAGTTTGTTTTGACCAAAGTCGGTATTCTCACACACATTATCAACAAACATAAATAAAACACACAATGCCCTTTAGACTTCGTTTCAAACATTTCGGATTGTTTAACGAATTATATTATTCGGACTTTTAAAAATATAAAATTTTGAGAGTTTTTTATTAAAATTTGGATTGAATTTTAAATTTTAAATTTTTTTAAACATAAATTTAATGTTACTTAAGTGTAAACTACAAAAAAGTATAATAAAGGTTAAATTACAAATTCAATAAACTAAAAATACACAAACCATAAACCCTCCGGAACAACAACAAAAACGACCCCACTCGTTGGGCGGGTTACGACGCTAGTGTTTATATATATATATATATATATATATATATATATATATATATATATATATATATATATATATATATATATATATATATATATATATATATATATATATATATATATATATATATATATATATATATATATATATATATATATATATATATATATATATATATATATATATATATATATATATATATATATATATGGCTTAAGTACAAAAGAAGACAAAAAAGTACATGTGTTATCCCAAGTAGGACAACTTTTTTTTTCTTCCAAAATGAGACGTGTACTTTTGATAATCTGATCAACTAGGTTTATTGTGTGCCACGTGTCCATCTGATCAACCCACTTTCTTTTATTTTATTAATATCTTCTCCCAAGGTTTGACCTATACATGTCCCCACCCACTGATAAACGACGGCTAATCAACCACTTTTGATCAACCACGGTACTTTTTTATTAATATTTTTTCCCGACGTTTGACCTACACTTATCCCCACCTACTGATCAACCGACGGCCGATCAACCACTTTTCATCAACCACAGTACTTTTTTCTAGCAAATTGAAAAAGTAACAAATAAAAAAATATTTTTTGTAATATTATTTTGTACTATTATATTTTATAAATCTTTATGGAAAAAGAACAAAATAATTAAAAAATAAAAAAACTTAAACACACACTAAAACACACTAACACACACGACACACACTAAAACGCATATCCACTTGAAATGCAAAAATAGCTAATGCGTAGACGTACGTCATTTGGAAAACATATTCCATAATAAGCTATATTCAACCCATTTGAAATGCAAAAATAGCTAATGTGTAGACGTCGTGTCTATAAATAGACATATCCGGATATGTATATTATTTTAAAGATGATTTCCATGTCTACTGTAGATTTGGAGAGGTGGCTGTAATCACCGGCTACATTTTTAAGATTACGAACGAAATCAAATCTGATGTACTATCACCTCAAACAGCATATGCAATTGATCTAATCTGCAAATTACCTCAAGGCCAATCTGAATTTAAGGGTATTCTGGAAATTGGTCAGGAGGGCTGCAATCCTGATTATGATTATCAGTATATTAATTTAGTAAGCCCTCTAGAAACCCGATATATCGGCCAAAAGCTTGATGAAAACACTCACAGCCCTTTGGATAGACCCAAACTAAATTATGTTCCACGACAGAGGAGCGATGGTTGGACGGAAGTGAAATTTAGTGAGTTTTTAACTCCAAGTTCTACCGAAACTGTTGTTGATTCTGTGGCATCCATTGATCATTACTTACGGAGTCCCAATTACGATTATTTTTCTGGGCTTATTATAGAAAGCATTGAGATTAGACCAATAGCTAGTGGTACATTGATTCAGTTTAAGCCAATGTCAGGGGAGTAGCAGTTTTAGTTTTGTATCAAACGAGATGCTTAATTTAACATTAATCATATTAATTTTACCAAAATTATTCCGGTTCTTCCATTTGTTATTAGTGATTTATCATCCATAGATATACAGAATTACACTAGATAAACAACAATCATATATTGAAATGATAACTGGGTGTGTACATGATATAGGTACGAAATGAGAAACTGGAATAGAATAGTGATTAAATAAGAGAAATGAAAAAGATTGGCACTCGAGAAGTTTGTATACATGAAATAGGTATGAAGCCATTTAAATCAAGCTTTGATGTAACAACAATTAGCTCTAGTTGAATTTCAAGCTCGATTTTTGTAAACGATGAGTCAATCTCAGCCCTTAAACGTAAAATTAGATCGAGCCTGGGGTTTAGTAGTCCGGTCGTGCTCTCTCGGTTACATAACATATTTTAGGTCATACATGTACACGTCAATGCATTTCTGCAATATAACATATTCAACCCGGTTAATAGTGTTCTTATGGAAAACAGTCCCACTCACAGGCATACTTCATACTTGCTGGATCAACCCATGAACATATCCCATCATGGAAGAAACTGAGGAACAGGGAAGGGTGTAAGCAAATGAAATTCGGATGAAACTTTACCGGACTAGTTAATCTAATAGAGGAAATGTATTACTCCGTAACATAGTGACATGCTGTTTCAGGTGATAGTACATCGGATTTGATTTCGTTCGTAATCTTAAAAATGTAGCCGGTGATTATAGCCACCTCTCCAAATCTGCAGTAGACATGGAAATCATCTTTAAAATAATATACATATCCGGATATGTCTGTTTATAGACACGACATCTACACATTAGCTATTTTTACATTTCAAATGGGTTGAATATAGCTTATTATGGACTATGTTTTCCATATGACGTACGTCTACACATTAGCTATTTTCGCATTTCAAGTGGATTTGTGTTTTAGTGTGGGTCGTGTGTGTGTTAGTGTGTTTTAGTGTGTGTTTATGTTTTTTTTAATTTTTTAATTATTTTGTTCTTTTCCCATAAAGATTTATAAAATCTAATAGTACAAAAAATATTTTTTTATTTGTTACTTTTTCAATTTCCTAGAAAAAAGTACTATGGTTTATCAAAAGTAGTTGATCAGCCGTCGGTTGATCAGTAGGTGAGGACAAGTGTAGGTCAAACCTCAGAAAAAATATTAATAAAAAAGTATTATGGTTGATCAAAATAGCTTAAAAATAGCTTACAGATTATACAATAAAATCATATAACAAACAAAAGCTACGCATTTTTTTCTTTCTCAAACCCGAACCGTGTTTTTTTCCAGGTTAATGAAGCCTATATGAATCAATAATGATTCATGAAGCATTGTATGTCTCTTTTCTACAATCCTAATGATCTTATGTAGCTCAAACCCTAATGATGAATTATAATGTGTTTAAGATTTTGTATGCTAACATATTAACAAACCCTAACAATTAGCTAACCCTAATATTCATGAAGCTCTAATCTTGACTGACATACTTTTTTTTTGTCTGTGTTTTAATTTTGAAGGTTGTCTCCTATTTCTCACAATCCTAATCATAACAGGTATAAGCAGTTTTGTTCTTGGTTCCTGTTATTAAACAAATTAGATTTTTTTTGTGTTATAATTTTGAAGGTTTCTCACTTTCTCCTCTTTTTCAAAATCCTAATCATCACAAGTACTCTTTCAAAATCACAGCCATGAAAAAATTAAGTTATTTTTTTATTATTATTTTCAATTTGATTAGCCAAATATATCTTGTGTACTGTAATTGCTTTTTTTAACGTTATTGTTCTGATTACATATTTTTTATAATTACTTTTTTGTTTTTGTTTTGCAGGCATATGAACTTTCACATTAGGATATTATACAGATCATTACGATATCATCTAACATGAACTTACCAATGTTTTTGTATGTTCTTTATTAACCTTGCAAAACAAAAACAAAATCAGTTTCATTAGGGTTGAAATCAAAATCAGTTTCATTAGGGTTGAAAACAAAATCAGTTTCATTAGGATATTATCCGATTGTTTGTACCAGAAAGATGAAAGTCAATGGTCATTGATTCAAACTGATCTTGGTCATCTTTTTTTCAGTATGCAGGAGTACACCATTGTTAAGCCTCTCGATAATTTCAACCTATGAAGGTATGTATAACATTAATAAATGAGCGTTGGAGTTATATCTAATGCTATTTAAATTCCTATAACATCCTTTAGTAGGCTTCTACTCTGTTATCGTTTGTTACTCAAAAGCTTTTAGGCATGGTTACAACAGTGATATCTTTTAGTGATTTGATTACTTCTAATTGATTTGATTACTTCTAATTTACAACAGTGGCGACATCGACAATTTAAAGCGTTCCGCTGTGAATCAGTAGTACAGGTGTCCACCTCGACCAACAGCATACCACCACCATCAGCTGCAACACCTCAAATCTCTCACTTTGACTATACATATAGTTTCAAAACTTGGGAAACAAGTCTTGGAGGCTCGAATACACTTAGTCATGTTGCACCTCCCAATTCATCCAACTTCTTTGCAGATTATGAAATGGACAGTGGTTTCTCAAAAAAAAGCACGTCATCAAAAGTCCAGGTAAACTATACTGACTATGGCGTTTGGTCCAAACACCCCTATTGATTATGGCGTTCCATCTGTTTAGAGAAGTGAATTAGGCAAAAAGAAGTGAATTGAGTTGTAGTGCAATTGGAAACAACAGTTGTTGCATCCACAAAAGCAGCCTAAGACAGACTTGACTAAATATCAAAAGGACAATATGTTTAATTTTTTTTCTTTTACCTATTGATGCAAGAGCGTCTTTCTCTTGCTACTTGAGAAACAGGCTTAAATCCTAAAGCCCTTTGTAGCAAAAGAACAAATCATGCGAATATTTGACCTGTTTCATTGCTGATATAGTTATGTTCCTTCTTACCTAAATTGGCTATCCAAACAACCCTTATTAATTTAACCGACTGATCTTCATTTCAGTCAGCAACCCACTTTTGGAGTGGTATGAGTCACGAGGAAGACCATCTAATCCATAATACTTATCGTTATATACAGGTATGTATTGCCCCCTAACTATGGTTCATTATGAATATTCTACTGTTGGATTTGGGTTGTGAAGGTGGATTTGTTTTGGTGGTGGTAACTAAATTAGAATTTTGGGTGCTTATTTGAAGATCTGGACGGACTATGTCTTTTTACCACCTTTCTAATTATGGGATTACGCGTACTGAACCACATAATGTTTTGTTTCTTTACGGATTTGCGTAAGTTGAAATTAGCTGCCCATATTCCCTAGATGTAATTATCTTTTCTTTTTTGTATACATCCAATTTTTCCACATATTTTGGTTATCAACTTTTAAGACTAAGAGCATACTAACGTTACTAGCGCCTTTAGGCAAGGGCTCTCGTCTAACCCTTTAATGTATCTATAGACGCTGAATTAAACACTTTTTGTTATAAAATTATACATCTTTATAAATAATGGTCCACTTAACATGATTATAAAAACTATATTCTTATAATTTTGTTTATTCATTTGACCTGAGTTTTAAAGAAAACTGTCCGTTAATGATAAAGAATGTCACCTTAGTTAGTATATACACATCCTGAACCGATTTTGCTGCAGTCGCTTGATGAGATGCAGAGGCTTAATCTGCTCCTGTCTTCGTTCAGGCATGGTCAGTCTCTCATCTCGCCGTTCAGGCATGTACTTATATTGTCATTTGTTATCTTTTACAAAAAAATGGTCATAATAAGTTTTGAATTTCAAAATTATCAGCAAATATCAAACACTAAACTGCTGATACCCGGTTGTTACAACCTCAAATAACAAATGCACATCCAAATTATTATATATTATAGCCTGTTTGGCAGCTGACAATCTAAATTGGAATTTCAAGAATCACGTAGTCACTTTAAAAACGCACTCCCAGATACCCCATAAGATGAGAGCACTTTCTATTTAGTTTAACTTCAATATGAAAACTTGTTCCTTGAAAGTTTTATACATTGTTGTGTCAAGAAAATAGCTTTAATGTATCTGGTAATGAATTGGAGGATCCTATGTTGGATAAGCCAGAATAAAGCCTCCCTCGCCTGCAGTTTCAAATGGTATGTTTACCTCCATCCTATTATCTAGGCTATGTATTAGTCTCCTAAAAATTGCTTCTTGCAGGGAAGCCAAATATTATTCACGTATTTGTAAGCGTTGTCCAGACCAAGAATTTGTTTTGAGCTTAGACAAACTATTTAAAGCTCAAATAAAATTCTTTATACACATGAAATTGACGTGATTGCACAAACATTAAGAGCCTAATATCTTAATATACATATGGGTATATCTTCAATACTGAACACATATCAGTGACAATTCATGACCAGGACACTCAAGATCAAATTTTTTTGAGCGTGGAGGAAGTGGCAGCTCTGGTGAAGAATCTTTGTAAAGGGACAAAGCACATGGGCGGATGTATTAAAGAAATAGTCTGCTGCAGGCAGCATTCAACTACCGAACTGATCAGTTTACTCCATTGGGCGGCGAACAAACTACAACTCAACTTCCTGGAGATAATGTTTCTCGGTCAAAATACTATGGAAGTGTGTGTATGTGTGCGCGCGTAGGGCGTGTGTGCGTCTGAGTAGGTATGTATCACAAGAATGAAGGCCCTCGGCCTGAGTATCAAGTTATGAAAATTTGTATCTACTTGGAACACGAGTTTACATCAGATATACAATTTTCTAACTAAGATATTATAGGATAATAGTCTTTATTTCACTATAACTAACGTGTTGCTTTCTCTTACCAGTCCTTTCCCGGTGTTTAGTGTAGGTGCCAAAGGTGTATACACCACCATATCTGATACCAAAATTTTCATGTCAAGGCCCAATATATAATTATTGCTTTGGTCATCAATCCCAATATAGCCCCCTGCCTTGAGCTTTGTAAGTTTACACATTTAACACTTTCGGTTAATTTTTGAGTCTGCTTTGTGTAGAGTAGGAAGTTATGATAGGGAAATAGATGGTGCTAATTATGATGTTCTTCATAAGAGGAAAATGATGCCTTCACCAAGGGACAATCGTTGAGTTGGAAACCGATGTCCTCGATTTAGACACCGTTTCAAGGTGACGATTGGTATGTTCCGATATATAATTATTACTTTTTTATAGTATATTGAAAAGTGGCTTTACATACTATTAATAGACATAATCTCGGATGCCTTTTTATTATGTTGACATATGTTAATGATGTTAGTTACCATGGTTTTTTAAATACTCAGTTGATGATACAAATCAATAGGTTCATAGAACCTGAACGGTGAGCTATATATATGATGTTCTGAAAATTATTTTTCATCTGATTTTGTTGGAGGATACGAGGTGGTGCATTTACATCTATATAGATTATTCTACGCTTACTCGATCCATTTTCTCATATAAAGGATACACAACCGAACCTTTTTGTTTGTTATTATAGAATATTAACCACGTACAAAACAATAGGTTCTGATTGTGGTCTGATATAATTGAAAAGATGACGCCAAAAGGAACAAATTGCAGGAATTCAATGGTGAATATGGCACAAGCTATGTGGGTGGTGCAACCATGGTACTCATACACCAAACGATTTAGTATACTATGAGTTGTATTTTGAAGCATCCAAACCAAATGCACCCTAAGGTCAGTTCGCGATAGCTTTTGCAAGACAAAACGTAATCTTTTATTACTACAAAGCGTGTTCCAACCAAAGTCCTAAAGGTATAACATGTGAATGGGGCACTTTCAGAACTTTCGAGTGTATTTTACGAAAAGGTCCTACTTCTCACATGGGGGAAAGCTATTGCAATTATGCTCACTTGGATTCAATAATTATAAACTTCCAACAAAAGATACAGTGTTAACTAAATAACTCTCTGTGACAGCAGGTTCGACTTCTTTTTGATGTTTTTTCCCACTTTGTCTGTTCTGTTGTTGTAGACACTTCACCTGGAGTCAGTGGTCTTAAGGTTTACTTTAAATTTTTGTTTAATCTGAAAATTTGATCCTAAACAGAATACTTGTCTCACCAACTTCACTCCTAACACGATTAAGTGTGTCTGCACTTGGGTCCCTAGAGAAAAACTCCATCTCCTGATGCAAAACCTTTAAAAATTCATCATTCATGGCGTAAGTAGGAGCATATGATGCCTTCATTATGTTTATTTACTTAATAAATTTATTACCCTTTCATGATTTAGATCCGTGCAGATTGTTGGGTGTGAGCGGAAATAGAGGAAAAGAGCGGCTGATCAAGGATTTTTCCGATGAAGATGTGGTCAACTGAGTATGCATCTGAGATTTTTCAAACGTCGAGCCACTGAACTGCATGACGGTTCTTGACTGAAAAGGAATATGGAATAAGTAAAATTTAATGTTTTTTCAAGGGAAATAATTATTTAAAAACTGCAAAAAGAGAAAATTGCATCAGATTACGTTTGTTGAGATTGGAAGAATGTCAAGGGGGGTGTTTGGCATTGCATCAAGTAATTGCTTCCTGCACCCAATGAGATTGGTCGCGAGTGAGAAAATGAATCTGCCACAGAGGTTAGTCATCATGAATCAGGACCATATATTATAACGCAGTTTTATAAGATTTAGATTACAAGTATGTGGTTTGTTAATATTCAATTTTTTCTTTAATTTTGGGGGCAAATATTTTAATTTTACTCATATATAATTTTTTTTTGCGGTTTCGTGTTTTTTGTTTCAACGTATGAGTTAAGGCTGTTTGAAAAACCATATGAGTTAGGATTTTCAGATAGGAAGAAGAGAAAGATCTTCAAGTGATTTTGCTAACCCTGATTTTAGGATACGTGATTATCGGGATGGTAATAATATAGGAGCGTTTTAGAAGAGTTTGGATAAAGTGCCTCTAAGTAGTAGTATTAGTAGTAGTTGCAGACTTGCCGCAGTATTGTTGTCATATGTTACTAGGAGGATGTTGTAGGTAATTCACTTGAATATAACATATCTAGCAGTTGTGTAGCTCTTATTTTAGTAGTGACATAATACATGATTAATGTTTAGTTGGATTTGAGCACATGCATTTACGCCTGTAGAAAAAAAGCGAGCTGGGGACAGATCATTTTTGGTCAAATTTTTAGTGACTAAAAAAGGTTCTTCGGTGCATTTAGTTGTGGTGAAACATTAGCCTGTTAGGCCGAAAGGTCAATTTGGAGTCGTGTTCCGTGGACCTATGGGGGCTAACCAGGTTGCTGAAGATAAGGTACTGATGACAAATAAGAAAATCTATGTAACTTTTGCTAAAGCCTATTACTAAATATTTATGTATACGCCTAATTAGAGGTAAGTAAACTATCTGACCGCAGGGAACCAGGTATGGTGTTGTGTCTATTATTCCGACGTTATTGGAGATTATGATGGCGAACAACTAGGCAGGGGAACCAATATCACTCTCTTCCTTAAAAAGGATCACGTACTGTGGAATTATTCCGACGTTATTTGAGTTATTTTTGTTTTCATAGTTACATTTTCTTTATTTCTGCTTGAGAGTTACATATATTCTACATATGTTCATTTGTGTTGTTTTTTGTTCTTTTATACTAATCAATTGTCAAAGCAGATAATTATCCATAGGATCAGAGTATCATGTGGAATGGGTAATGGGTAAATAATAATAATGACAACGTAGGACATTTTTTATATTTGAACAGAGGTATTAGAACTCCAACCTATAATAACAATGTTGTGTTCGAACGTGAACAAAAAATATTGTATCCTTTAATGAATATTTGTAATATTATTGGAATTTTTATCTTTCCAGAATCGTCACACATTCGAGAGTGCCGTAAAAATATACAAATAAGTCGAGAATACCGTCGATCAGTGGTGCAAATAAATCGGTTAAAGCCGGTTTTCGGTTGTTAGAAAACCGGTTTAAAAAACGGTTTTTCTAATAATCGGTATCGGTCTAATCGGTTTTTTTGAAATAAGTTTTTTTCGGTTATAAATGTTCGCAATCGGTTTTTTTCGGTTACAAATTTTCGTTATCGGTTATCGGTTTGGTTTTTTTCGGTTATAAATGTTCAAAATCGGTTTTTTTGGGTTATAAATTTTCGTTTTCGCTTTTTTACCTTATCGGTTTTTTTTTTAATTTAAAACTTCTGTCACTTATTTAACAAACTTATTAATAATACAAAAGATACTTAAAAAAAATAGAAGACGTGGAACTAGCTAATGTTCGTTACTCCAATACACAAAAACACGAATATGCATCACTTATTCACTTATATTTATCCATTCATGTGTTTATTACATTCATATATCTTTTTTATGTTAATCTTGCTCTGCACATAGCTTGATAAGTTGTTTTTGTGTAAATAATGAAGCCGCAAGATCATTAAAAATGGCACATGGTTACACGATAGAGTTGTAATCCTAAGCCTCTGATGTTGATACTTAAAAGCAAAGAATTGTGATTATTGCCACAGAATTCCAATGAAATCGGTGATGGAATATACGTTCAGGGGTGTTTGCGATAAGTGTTTCGTGTTTCGAACAAGACTTGTAAATGCATACCCATACGAGGTAAGTTCCAAGAGCACACGGTATGGTTGAGTCGTCGTGCTCGTGTCGTGGGTAAAAAGTGATGCCACATCACTTTTTATTCCCACGACACCAAACTTCCCACGATGGCTCAACCCCCCTCTCTGGTTAACACGAGAATTCTTGTGTCGTCGTCACCCAACGGTAACTTTTATAGGTAAAAAAAATGAAAAAAGGGGGTTTTTTCCCCCTTCCAACGGTCAAAAAACGTTAAAAAAAGAATCTGTTACCCCCAACGGTAACTTTTTCAAATTTTTTTAAAAAAGAAATAAAAAATTAAAAAAAAAAACCCATAACGCCACCCATGACGCGAGCCACGGTGTGGTTGGCTGCGCCATGGGGTCGCGCCGTGGCCCATGGCGTCGGCTGGTAGTAGCCAGCCCAAACTCGACGACGCGAGCCACGGTGTGGTTGGCGCCGCCGTGGCCTCGCGCCGTCGTGGCCAGCCCACTGGCCAGCCACCATATTTACAAGTGTGATTTTTAAAAATTTAATAATTATCCAAAAATTTAGAAAAAAACATTATTTTTTTAGAATTCAATTTTACTCCATCCGTCTCATAATTATAGTTTATCGACAAAAAACACACAATTTAATAAAAACATTATTTTTTTAGTTTTTCCTTTCTCTCTTATTTAATACACAACGACAATTTTATTATTAACCAATTAATTTAATTTTTTATTATTTATAATCAATTAATTTAATTTTTTTATTATTTATAATAACAAGGATTTCAGCTCGCGCTTCGCTGCGGGGTGCTTAATCCTTTTTGTTTTAAACACATGAGGAGATGATATTAGTACACGAATCTGTTAACTAAACGCACAATTCATTGATATGCTTCATTTACAGTATTTGACATTTTAATGCAACTTATCCAAATGAAATGTTCAAGACAGTACAAAAGAGAATGAAATGCTTCTTTGTTGTTGAAGCCCCTTTGAATATTATAGATCTTGTGAGACTAAAGGACATATCTGTTTGTTGGCTTACCAAATCTTACTTCAATTCTTGTTCTTCTCTTTGCATAACCCTTCCTTGAAGCGTATCTACTTGTTTTTGCAAACTTACTTTCTTCCTTTTCTCTTTGTATACCTTTAACTCAGATAAGGGTTCTTACCAATCCGGCTGCATTTGCACGGTGCCCGAATGAATCATCACTGGAACATCAGTTCCTACCGCAATCCACATACCTGTGCCTCGTAATTTTGTTACAAGGTAACAAACAGCTACTCAATATCAGGCCCACATGAGTTGTCAACATCAAATTGCAGCACCAAAGAGTGATAAACGTCAATGTGCTAAATACCCAAAACAATTGCAAGAAGAGAGACCTACTGTTGCAAACGCCAACGTTACCCGAACTTTAAGATCAGGAAGTTTCTCAAAAAAAGTTCCCCGCCGCCACTCAAAGCTTCACTCTGCAAATCACAGAGACTTCGTCAAGAAGACGTATAAGTAGGCAAAATATGATAGTATGTGAACAATCTATACTTACAACATAACAGAACAACTACTTAAGCAATAAATCCTCCTTCCACCAAAACCCACCGCCCTTATATCCCATCAGCATGCCACGGCTGGAAACTATAAAAGTTGTTCCGCCAAGTCGATGTTTCTTTCTCTAAAACACTTCCCACCGTTTCTAATCATCCGTATATGAAATTCAGAATTGTTATAATCATACTCTATAAGAACCTTGAAGTGGGTAAACGGCAGAATTTCTGGAGCGCCTAAGTTGAGGTCGGCCTGGGCATTTATGTTGGCAAAATTTAAAGAAGTCCCAGCTACAGTCAAGTGCGTTTCTGAACATAAAGACGCTCATAAGCCGAGAAAATAAGGTAACAAATAAGAACGCACCACATCTTATTGTACGTTAACTTGAGGATACAGAAAGCACAGTGGGTGAAACAAAACGCAATAACATACAATTAGCTTTGCTCTTGGGATTAATTAGGAAGCCATTGAAGTACCCCATGTCCTAACAAAACTAAGGTGGCATTTATTTTTAAAACTTGATTCTAAGACTCAAGTCCTTACATTCTTTAATGCTCCAGTTTAGGCTGCAACCATATAATGAAGCTGAAGCTTGGCTCATTGATTGCCTTCAAATCCCTCTTTGTACTGTACATTCGCAAAATCCAACACACCACACCCAACTGTACTTGCATCAAAATCCAACAACCCCTCGGAGCAAGGCAGGTTCTTGTCTATCTAATTGGGACAACATATTTATCCTTTGACACTGAACAACCCTACTTAGATTCTGGCATCTAGCTAAGGCACCTAATGCAGGAAGTATATTTTCATGTCTATTATAGTCACTGACAATAAGTGGTAAAACAAATTGGCAGATAGAGCTATAAAGCAAACATAAGCATGCACAAATAATATGGGAAAACAGAAAAGGAATTAACAAAAAGGCACATTCATCATAGCAAACAAATAACAAAAGAAAACACATCATGAATCTCAATACAAAACAACTAAGCCACAAAAATAGAAGACCAAAAATTAAAAATAATATAGACACATTACCTGAAAAAGGAGAATCAACAGCAACACCAATTGGTTTGTTATCCTGTAAGAAAAAATAGTTACGAAAAAATTAGTTGAATCAATTAAATTATCCGAATCAATTTAAGGAAGAAAAAAAGCCGAACTAAGCAATAAGTGACACCAAAGAACTCAGACCTTATGATTGATGTATATCCCCAAAAAAGTAACGATTAAATTAGTCGAATCAATTTAAGAAAAAAAGGCGAATGAAGCAATTACTCATACAAAAGAACTGAGACAAACAACAATGGCAAAAAACCAATGGGAAGAAAAAGCGAACCAAAAAAAGAAAATAACCTATAGATCTGAAAACCAAGGATGAGTAAACCCAGGAAAACACATAACCATACGATAATCAACCTCAATAAGCATCATATTCAGAAGATTTTATCTTCTAATTTAGAAAAGATGGTAGTAGTGATGGCTGTGGATTCTTTTTGTGAATATCATTATTCGGGGTATATTATGAATTTATGATAGATCTGGGAATGGAGTAAAATACAAAAACTAAAGATGATACAAACTGTGTATCTAAGCATACATAGCCTGCAAACAAATCACTTCCTAATAGAAAACAAAGTCTTTTTCTGCAAGTGGTTGTCATCAATTTTGAGGGTCAAACAAACAGAAAACCTAAAAAATCATGGTCAACCTAAAAAAATTATAAACAGGGAACAATAGATGCATATAATCAATAAACCCATAGCAGCACATAAAGGGCATGGCACGTATTATAAACTACGATTCTATAACTCTTTATCAATCAATCAGAAAACCAAAAAAAACATGTTTAAACCTAAAAATGAAACAAAATAGGACAAAAAATGCATAAAATCACGAAGACTTACCGATGGGAACTGTAAACGTTGTCTGCAACGAAGAAACGAATGGAAATTGGAGCGAAATGTTGGATCATATGTGACAGCGGTGGTTTTTTTTTTTTTGACGAAGAGATCAAATGAGGTTAAAACAGAGATGTCGGATTTTTTTTTTTTGACGAAGATAACAAATGATGATGAAACAGAGATGTTGGATTTATTTTTTTTAACCGTTGAGAAACCGTAAAAATACGTATGTGAGAGGGGTGTTCACTTTTTTTTTTTAATATCGCAAATTCCCATCTATTATTATAGTTATAATATAATATAATATAATTATAATACTTTCAAGTGAAGGTGATATGATAAACTTAATATATACATTTTTATCTATTTTTCGAAATGGATTATTATTTTGGGACGTAGAATAGACTATAATTTTGAGACGCATATATAATTATATAAAAATATATATTTTATACATTCGGTTTTTTATTCCGATTGCCACAGCTATGTCTAACTTGAAAACCGAATTTGTAGTTTTGTTTGGTTTTCATAAATTCAGTTTGTTTATTAGTTTCGTTCGGTTTTTTTTTTGTTCGAATTGGAATCAGTTTTTAGTTTACTCAGTTTATTTGGATTTTTTGAACACCCCTAACAAGAAGGGTCATGTTTTTATGTTTAATTCAAATTCAGATTTAAATAAAAAAATAACTATAATTTAACGTTACTTAAACATAAACTATGACTAAAACATACTAAAAAATAAATTAAAAAAAGAATAGACTAAAAACGCACAAACAATAGACTCTCCAGAACAACAACAAAAAACGACCCCGCTCGTTGGGCGGGTTACGACGCTAGTATATATATATATATATATATATATATATATATATATATATATATATATATATATATATATATATATATATATATATATATATATATATATATATATATATATATATATATATATATATATATATATATATATATAGGGATGGGTTCTAGAGAAAACCTTGTTTTCGTAGAAAACTTAGAAAACAAACTATAAGGTAACTTTTGCAACATCTCAAAATGGAGGGTAGATAAAGAAAATTAAAAAAAGGCGGAGGGTAGATTCTGTCAAGTTTTATAACTTATAAGATTTGGGGATAAATTAGATCGTTTCACAGTTACACACATTTCACGCACACAGTTAACTCTAACTCCGATCAATTAAGTTGATTAAAAACACATTTCACACACACATAATAAACTTGAATGAATGATTTAATCGTAAGAACAATGGCGAAGAGCATTTAACAAAATATAAAAAGGCTGATATCAATCAACCCACACACACTCGCACCGCGCCGTTACAACCACCATGAGCACCACCACCGTCAAAACGCATCCAACAGCCCACACACCACCGCTATATCCGTCGATAACATCGGTCTTCTTTATTCCTCTTTCAATGTTCAGCTTTAGTTTTTGGTTACATACCCAATTTACCAGGTATTTCTTGTTTTTGTATCTGGATATATGATATATTATAGTTTCTAAGTAATATATTGTAAATACTAGTTATGAATCAGGACATCAGGTATATGCTTTTTACAAAATTTAATTGTTTGAAACTAAATCAGTGATGTAACTTTTGAAGCTTTATTGAATGATTATGATCTTATAATCATTTCTTTTATCATATATAGAACAAATATGACAAAAATTTTTATGAAAAAAGTGTCCGTTAAAGGTGCACACCAGCTGTTCGACTAAATGTTTGAATTAGATTCTTTATAAGTATGATGCGCTATATTTTTACCATGATGTGTCAAATGTTTTTTACTTCTTTTTGGCTATTTTATTAGTAGAAAAAAGTGTGTATGTGCGATATCAGTGTTCTTAAGATTAGTGGTCATTATGTGCATCTGAGTGTATATTTGTAGAATTAATTTACACGCTAGAGCCCAATAAGTAGGTTATTGTGTAATGATGTGACTTCTTAGTACATCATTGAACATATTACAGAAACAATGATTGTAATTAGTTTGGAGATTTTTTTGTTTAATTAGTTAGGGTATCTGTTTGTTTAATTTAAGGGCATCTACATTTTTTAACACAACCTAATGCATTGTTTGTTTTTAATTGTTTCAAACTTATTTTAAATGATATATATTTGTAGGAAAATTTTGGCCATTGGTGGTTAACTTGATATTATCCAAGTGGTATATGAAATGTGATTCACTATAAATGAAAATATTTTCGATAATCTATTATCGTTTTACGCATAAGTGATAAATAAATATATGTGAATCAGTTTGGTCTCACGGATAAATAAATATATGTGAATTAGTTAGGGTATCTGCTTGTTTAATTTAAGTGTATGTGCATTTAGTTTCTACAAGTTGTAATCTCGTCTACAATTTCAAAAGTCACAGCAGTTATTCTGTATGGTTAAGGATTCCTGTGGATATTAGTGCTCTTTTCTGGCCATGGTTTCATTTGAGAACTTATATTCCCAACTTCTTGGCTAATGGAGGGCAGTTTAGTATCATAGGATTATGTATGCAAATGGTATTTTAGTCTGCATGCGCAATTTGGTTCAGTGGATATTAGTGTGAATCAGTTTGATTACAAGTGACATTGTGGCCTATTTTCCATTTGGAAATTCACTTTCTGACATGGGTATATTGGTTGGCCTGTGGCAATGTCTTAAACTAGCTGGAAATAGGATCAAGACCTTGTATCAAAAACTGATTCATTTAAAGCTAATTAAGATGAAATTTATCTTGGGATAAATCTAGAATCTTAGTTGTTCTGCTAAAAAATGAGATGCACCTTCTAAAATTTCTACTTGGTTAATACTACTTAGTTCATAAGATTTTTACATTCATGATGGGCATTACATTCATGACGTGTAGAGTCATCATAATTACAAACATTGTCATTACATTTATATGCTAATACAGGTCCAACATATGACCACAAGCAAAAAAACCAACCCACCTGAAACTAATTTATGGAGCAACATGCAGCATGTATTGCGAGAAGGAGCAAACAAGATGGATCAGGGTCTTAGTCATAAGGTAATCTTCTTAGTCCTTGCCACATGGTTTGAAAACGAGCTAAGCGGTTGTATAAATAATAGTTTTAATTCATCGTTAGTTTAGTTGATAATATTCTATATTTTAGGGTACCCGCTATATTTTAGCAAATCTATAAATAAGGGCACACGTTTGTATTATTTAAGGGCGTCTATTTGTTTAAGTGCATTTGTTTATTAAAGGGCATATGTGTATATAGTTAAAGGGAATCCGTTTGTTTATTTAAGGTTGTTTATTTGTTTAAGATTGGATATATGCCAAGTTTGTGCCTCGAGGTAATATCCTCATGTAGTCAACTTATATTTCTTCATACAAATGTAGTCAGCTTATTTATTTATTTATTTTTTGGCAAATATTGGTATATTTTCGTTATATATCTAACAATCACCCGCTGAGTTTTACATTTCAAATGCACTGCTGAACATAGTCTTTAGATAGTTGTTTAGTTGATAATTTTGTATATTTTAGTATACCCGCTATATTTTAGCACATCTATAAATAAGGGCACATGTGTGTATTATTTAGGGGCGTCTATTTGTTTAAGTGCATCTGTTTGTTCAAGGGCATATGTTTATATAATTAAAGGAAATCTGTTTGTTTAAGTGTTTGTGTTTGTTTACGATGAACTTTGGTACATGGTTGTAGATTTAGCCTTGCCATGGAAGTTGTATAATAATTTTAGCATTTTTCAGATCTATTACGTTGGAATTAGAGAACTTAGAATGATATAATTAAAAGAAAACGACACTTCACTCGATCAGCAACATTCATAGAAGTTGGGTGATGAAGAATACCAGACCAACTCAAGTCTGATTAAGGGTTGCTGGAAACTAGTTTTCACAAGACCAAGAATGGCTTCCTCAATCTAGGTGAGACCTTACGCAATAGGTGAGCTTAAAGTTGAGGTATGCGCCGACTAAGGTCATATAATCTTTGCAGTCTAATTAGGGTACCTGATATTTTTTTTCTCTAACGGTTCATATGAATAACCATAAAAATATATGGCAATAAAGATAACTGTGATTTGTAAAACTAATTGGTAAGGATATAATACTGTTATTACACATCAGTTATTTATTTGGTTCAGTTATGATAAAGTGTTTATGGGTCGTCCTAGACTGTCCCACACAAAAAGCATACCCATTTTGACCCAATGATAGAAATCTTATCTAAATTCATATAACCAACAAAGCACCAACCCACTAAGTTGCGTAATAGGTGTATTTTACTAGTCTTTTAATACAGACACATGGGTCAGTGTGCGTTTGGTATAAAAGTCATCTTGTATTGAGGGCGTCGATAAATATACTAGGGCATATGTTTGTATATATATAGTATGTGTTTTACGTAAATAGCAATTCAAACATATTTTCTGGAAAGAATTAGAATATGATTAGAGTAGGGATGACAACATGGCGGATAGGGTAACATGTATTATAAAGAGTGCAAGTAGTATAAATTCACATCAAAATCTAGATCAATTTATTTAATCTTTTTGAAGTATATGTTACCTGGATCATAATCCATAAGAAGGTATATGTGATTTTTTTTTCTTCTTTTGGTGTTCGTTAGAGCGGGTATTATGAGAAATTGCATATGAATTAAGCACATGTTTTGATATTTAGAGCCTCTATTTTCTAAAAGGTAAGGAATCTGTTCCTTGTAATTTAAGGCATACATTTGTCATATTTAAGGCATTTGTTTGATTATTTGAGGCATCTATTTGATTATTTAAGGCATCTGTTTGATTATTTAGGCAGTTGTTGGCACTGGACATTGGCAGACTCTATAGGATATGGAATGGGAGTGTTTTCATATGTGGATCCGCACCTTCTTCCTCATTATAATCATGTACTTGCTACTTTTTAATTTTTACTTTTTCACTTATTAAAATCTAGTTATTACCGTCTTTCACTTTTCCTTGTTTCCTGGTTTTTCATTTTCAGTGATAAATTGGCTTAGAGTGAGATAAGCCAAGCACAAGATCGGCTCATAAACAGCCTTCTTCTAAAGTAATTAGGTATTTTCTCATTATATTGTGTTATTTCATAATGTGCCGTTATAAGCTCTTTATGACTTACAAACAAGAGTAAAAAGATAGATAAAGCCATGTTCCCTTGATAGATAAAGATTCTTAAGCCTGTTTTTTTAGATTGTTAGGATTCAGGTGATCATATTCATTTGGTTAGTTAAGCATTTTTGTTTAAATTAGTTGAAACACATACCTGAATTTAGTTTGTTAGGACGAAGGTGAATGCGTTTATCTCGTTAGCTGAGAATTAATAATACATTAGTTGAAACAAGTGCTTGATGTTCAGTTTGATTATGAACGGTATCTGTCCGTTCTATATGGGTCAAACGTATTAGTTAAAAGTATTTCTATATGAATTTTTTTGTGTACTAGGCGCTGGTTGTAATGCCGTTGTATTTGTAATGTTATAGGATGGAACTTTTGTTGGGGCACCATCTTCTGGCAAGACTTTGCGGCTGAAAGGCTAGATCTCAGCTGAAGAGTTACTGGAGAACGGTCATGTGGTTAATGAATTTGAACCTCGGAGGACATCAACCTACATTAGCAAGAACAATATATGTTTGGAGAAATGACCATCAAGTAAACTGTTGATCTCTCATCAAGATGTCAAGGAGTTGGGTCACGTTTGTGCTATAACTTTAGATCTCTTGTTATATATTTTGAAATTTGTTTATCAACTTCAGTTTCGACTTCTGAATTCATTATATTTTTTACGACCTCTTGTTCGTATCTGAAATATGTAGCATTGATATTGAAAAGACGCGATGTTCATGAAGCCTTTGTTAGTTATGAGTTATTGTCTATCTGGGCGTAGGTTAAGAGTCAGACCATAATCGTGTCATTACTTAGGTTGAGAGTCAGACCATAGAGAGTCAGATTTCTTAGAGCAAATACAGTCAAAAATAGTTTTAATACAATATCCAATAAAATAATACTAGTCATATACGTGAATTGGACGGATATTTTCGCACATGCGTTGAAAATAATAATAAACCTAAAAGAGAGACTTTTCAAAATGTTGCCGGTCAAAAAATTAAAAAGAACGTTTACAGCCAAAAAAATGAAAACTTAATCAAACAAACACATAAATAATAGAGAGATATACAAAACAACCCCTAAAAAATAAAGAAAGTAACTAAGTGGTCCCTGCACTTAGAAGAAAAAAAGGAGGGGAGGAGGCCTTTCATCCAAAGGTTGGAAAGAGGTTTTCTAGGTTTTCTATTGAGATAAAGTTTTCTATTGATCCCATCTCTCTCTCTCTCTCTCTCTCTATATATATATATATATATATATATATATATATATATATATATATATATATATATATATATATATATATATATATATATATATATATATATATATATATATATATATATATATATATATATATATATATATATATATATATATATATATATATATATATATATATATATATATATATATATATATATATATATATATATATATATATATATATATATATATATATATATATATATATATATATATATATATATATATATATATATATATATATATATATATATATATATATATATACATATATATATACATATATATATATATATATATATGTATATATATATATATATATATATATATATATATATATATATATATATACATATATATATACATATATATATATATATATGTATATATATATATATATATATATATATATATATATATATATATATGTATATATATATATATATATATATATATATATATATATATATATATATGTATATATATATATATATATATATATATATATATATATATATATATATATATATATATATATATATATATATATATATATATATATATATATATATATATATATATATATATATATATATATATATATATATATATATATATATATATATATATATGTATATAGTGTAAGGTTATTTTCAGAACCAAAAAAATGTACAGAACTGCGAGAACCAATCTAAACCATTTATTTTTTTATCAACGGTTGTTACAAGTTGTGGCATGATGGTAATTAATTATTAAACAAAAAAGGGTAACAAAGTAATTTTAAATTTATTCCTTCTTAAACCATTTTTCTTATTATATGTCATTTTAATAGCAGTTTTTTTTCCTATCAGTGTTTCTCTCCAAATAACTTAGCCGCCACTCTGTATCCACAATTGATTTATTTACAAGAACAATTCCAATTAGCATCGAAACCCCAGATCTTCGATATGTGTAACCAACACACCCAGACCGTCTTATCAAGTGGCAGTGTTTGCGTTAAATAATAGATTTTGTGGGGATATTCGGATGATGATTGAACAATTCAAAAAGGTACGAACCTTAATTTTTCTTTTAAGAATCCGTCAATGCTTTTGTTTCTTGGTTTTTATTCATCTTTGTCAAATTTTTTGGAATTTAAAATACTATATTTTGTTGCTACTAAATGGAACTAATTGACAAAATAGTTAAATTATTAAAATGGTTTCTTTTGTTGCTACCATTGATAGTAAAAGTGAACTAAGAGTGGATTTTTATTCCCATGATCATTTTTTTAGTTTTTTATGTCACCGAATGTTTAATTCCCATGGTCATTTTTTAGTTTGATGCAAGACTCTATAGTATTATAAGCAGTTGGGATATCAATTCAAAGCGGCTACTTTCTTCCCATTTTTATTCAATATTTTACAAGGCCATTGGTCTCACCTTATATCAAATGGATAAGGTATTTTATAAATACATGTGCACATGAATGGTTACATATCTTAAAACTGATTTATGGTTTCGACTATAAATTTTCATGTTGCTTTGAACTATATTTGTACTTATTTGTAAATGTGATGATGCAGTTGGTGTTTATTAGGGGTCAAGAATAATTTGAGCATGATGTTGTACTAATGAAATATACAAACGATTAGTTGCCGAGACAAAATATTAGTTTCACCTTCTATATTCTTTTTTTTTTGTAAAAGTTTTTTGACCGTTGAGAGACTTTCTGATTCATGTTAACCAGATATAATAATGATGCATATGCACATGTATACTAGTACAAGGGCATGGTTATTTACATTTATGTTTTATTAATCAATCTGATGTATAGTGTGATCTAAAGTATACATGAGAAAACTTCTTTTTCTAGTCTCCTTTCCGTGGTTATTACATTAAGTGATCTTTAACTATGGCTTGTGGGTTACTTCACAAATGGTTTTGTGTATAGGCTTTGCTAACTGTTAGTATAATAATATGTCTGCATATGTATTTTTCCATGTTGGAAATATAAGGGCATTCTAAAAAGAGGCTATCAAGGTTTAAGAAAATAGTCATTATAGTTTTAGTTTTAATTTTGTTATTAGTGGGTCTCTGTTAAAAAAACTTGTCCATATAAAGTTTTTATAAGAATTATGTCAATCCAAGTATTTTTTTTTCTATATGAAGTTTGGTATATGTATGGTTTAAGTTTGATCATAATTACTTGATTGCAGATGAAAAACTTGTGGAATGAATCATTATGATGGATACGAAGATGAGCAAAAACTTGCAACATGTGATGAATCTGAAAACCCAACAACCTCTTTTTAGGTTATAGAGGTTGCAGATGCAAATAATTCGAAGATTTGATCATATGATGTTGATGCACATGTATTTAGCTTATTAAAATGATCGGTTCACACTTACATTCACAAACTCAACCTGGATGGTTTATGCTCGCTATATACTTGAAGAGTGATGCTTTTTTTAATGAAGAACGACTTTATGTATACACTTGAAGACGGTGTATTTGATGATTGAGAAATGGTTTGTGCACATGTATTTACTACAGGTGTGCACATGTACAACTAATTTTCGTTTTCATTTATATAGATGTATATTCTTTTTTATGTAAATTATGTAGAAGAGCAATTTTACATTTTATGATATGCGTTCTTAAATACGTTTATCTTCAAGAGAGTGCACATGTACATTTTAGGTTCTCCCAATCGTCTTGTTTAGTATATTGTAATCGTATAGATTGTTGTCATAAAGTTTATAAGCTGGAAGATTTGTTCAAATTAGCAAAACCGATTTTCTTCAATTACATGGCTGTCATTAAATTTTTGAAATTTAAACTCTTTGACACTTATGTGTTTACTTTTAACAAAAACACATATGCATTTCATATCTGTTCAAAACATGTATGTTGCAAAAGTTTAAATCTCTTATTAAAGTTTCCAAAAAAGAAAAATCCTTTAAGATGGAAATTCATAACTGATGAAGAACGAATTTTGACTAAAAAATAATTTTTAAAACTGTTTTTCAGTTCCTAAAATTAAGGTATTTAAAAAAACGAATTTATTACAAAAAAAAAATAAAATGAAAATATCTTTTACCATTATACCCTTATGAATAAAACAAAAAGATATAATATAAAAAAAGAATGTGTGGTCCAGATTGGTTCTCGCAGTTCTGTATATTTTTTTAGTTTTGAAAATAACCTCACCCTATATATATATATATATATATATATATATATATATATATATATATATATATATATATATATATATATATATATATATATATATATATATATATATATATATATATATATATATATATATATATATATATATATATATATATATATATATATATATATATATATATATATATATATATATATATATATATATATATATATATATATATATATATATATATATATATATATATATATATATATATATATATATATATATATATATATATATATATATATCAAATCAAATAAAAATAAAAAACCCTTATATGGGAAGGATGGTGAAACAATGCCTTAAATACAAAATTCTATGAAAATGACACATGTAATTCATCAAAAGGTTTCCATAAAATGGTTCAAAAAGAAAATAGCAATTAAAAATGATGCCTTAAATACAAAATTCTATAAAAATATATAAGGAAGAATGGTGAAACAATGCCTTAAATACAAAATTCTATAAAAATGACAAATGTAATTCTTTAAAGTGTTTCCATAAAATGCTTCAAAAAGGAAATAGGAATTACAAATGATGTCTTAAATACAAAATTCTAAAATGACACATGTAATTCATTAAAGGGTTTCCATAAAATGCTTCAAAAAGAAAATATGAATTACAAATGATGCCTTAAATAAAAATTCTATAAAAATATATAAGGATGGATGGTGAGACAATGCCTTAAATACAAGATTCTATAAAAAAGACACATGTAATTCATTTAAGGGTTTCCATTAAATGCTTCAGAAAGAAAATAATAATTATAAATGATGCCTTAAATACAGAATTCTATAAAAATGACACATGTAATTCATTAAAAGGTTTCCATAAAATGGTTCAAAAAGAAAATAGGAATTACAAATGATTCACAATAATTTGAATTACTAAAATGAAAATATTTTTAAATATTCGGACTGTCAAGTTTTGGACTGGGCTATATATTGTTGCTATATTATACACGTGACAAAAAGTAATACCTTGAATGAGCTTTTTTGGCTTACTTTTACTAGAATACACTTTACCATAAAACTTACAAACAAAATAATTTCTAAAAAATATTTAATTATAATGTTTTTGCTAACAAAAAAAACTTAACAGTAATACTAATTTAAAAAAATAAAATAATGTAAAAAAGTTATTCATAACATTAACATATACAAGATTTACTACCTCATAAAATTCAAAATACATAATATATTTATATAATATTATTAAAATGCTAAACTTGTCTAATGTAACAAACTTATTCATAACGTTAACGTATACAAATTCAATTAACTTATAATATTCTTAAATAAATAAGATATTTTAAACTACCTTATTTTTGATCATTCTATACTACATTATTAAAATATTAATGTCATAAATAACACTACATATACTAAACTTCTAATACAAACATACATAACTTTAATTTTCATTAAAAATATATACTTAAAGCTAGCCCGTCCACCGGACGGGTCTAAAGGCTAGTATATATATATATATATATATATATATATATATATATATATATATATATATATATATATATATATATATATATATATATATATATATATATATATATATATATATATATATATATATATATATATATATATATATATATATATATATATATACATAGGGTGAGGTTATTTTCAAAACCAAAAAAATATACAGAACTGCAAGAACCAGCATCAACCAATCAGATTTTTTTGGATATTTATTTTTAATTTTTAACTAAAAAGGGTATAAAAGTAAAATCACAAATTTAATTTCTTTTTAATTTTTTTAATAAAAAACGTATTCTTAGCTCCTAATTTTAGAAATTTCAATTTTTTAATAAGGTCTTTTTCTTCATGCTTAATTTCAAAGATAAAATGCATATGTGTTTTTCTTCGTATAGTGTAAATTTACATATATATTTAATGTTCAATTGCTTAAAAATATAACATGTTTTGGTTACGAATATTTAAACAAGTGCATAAAAAATAAGAAATAAATATATTTTACATGGAAAATATACATTTTAAAGCAAAAATAGTATACGCAAAAAATCTAAAATCACACAATATACAATTCAAATATAAGGGTGCGTTTGGTTTGCGAGCGGGAATCACAATCACTATGCATATGATAATAAGATGGTGGTCCCACGGGAATGAAATAAGAAAGGAGCCTCTTCCCCCTCATATGGATCAATGGGTATCAATTAATAATTTGATTCCGCAACATAGCAACCAAACAATTGCAATGAATATCATTGTGATTCCGCGATTCCCATAAGCATGTACCAAACACGTTTCTAAAATTCTATTAATAAAAATAAATGAATGTTTCATTGACGTATTGGTGTCTCGTCTGAGATTTTGAATAACCATATTTGGTTTTCCATAAATGCACATGTAATTTATCTGTTAGGAAGTCTCGGTTTCTTTTGTATGTGTGTTTGAGTCCATTCACAAGTCCTTGTATATAAGGATTCAATTTACTTTATGTGTACTTGTATTGACTTCATGCACTTGTGTTTTTAGTTTTTCTTTCTTCTCCATAAGCATCTTTTCGCTAGATAATATGTACAAAACGCATGTGCATTTTTTACATCGTTCATCATATTCATACCTGTAATCAAAATAAATATACAGACAAATTATTTATTCATAACAACTAACAAAACACATATGCACACTTTCAGTGATTATATATCCACCTTAAAATACATATGCACATTGACCAATAAAACAATTACTAAGTCACATAATTTTAATCTTATGAACATGTATTGTAGTAGCTTTAAAGAAAACACTCACTGATCTTGTTTTTTAATTCACAAATGCATTAGACTGGAATATTTAAGCAAATGGAAAATGATTGAATAAATTTGTGTGTATCTTATATTCTTGTAATTCTCGACAATATAAAACTTCCAATATGTAACCATATGACTAATTTCATTTTTATGACAATAAAACAAAAAAAAGAATGATCAAAAGAAGTCTTGGTAGGTTCTTTAAAGTTATACAGTAAATGACTTTTAAAGATAACAAAATAATAACTTTTTGGGTTTATAAAAAAATCCTTGATTTCTTACAAAAATATGAACAGATTCTTAATGACTTTGAAAAGGCCATTCTCGATCTAACAAGTATTGAAACGAAAAGTTATAATAACAAGATTCGAAATATAAAAGAAAAAAATATCAGGATCTTTACAAAATAAGTTCGAAAGAAACGTACCTCGGTCTTTATTTAGGGCTTAAGGTCGTTTGTTTCAAAAAATAAAAACCTCGTAAGATGGATGATTGATCGCCATCTTCTTTTTCAGGCGACATGATGTAAAAAAGACGATCTTAAGATTTTTGGCGACATGATGGATCATCTTCGTCTTCTTTTCGGTCATGATAATCTTAAGATTTTCGGCGATCGTTGTTCTAAAAAGATATTAACGACGATCAAGATTTGATAGACCTAAATCATTATGGGATTCGTAGGTTTTAAGAAGAAAATGATTTTGATCCTATAATCATGGATCTATCAAAACTAAAACGACGGTTTAATGTTTTCAATCAATTAATATACATTACAAATGTCCATAGTACCCCTTTACTACTTATATTAACCTACCTTATTTTCTGTTTTATTACGAAATTGCCACACCTAATTTTAACCATTAATTAAAAATTTAATGGCTGAGATTGGTTTCGTAGTTCTTGACATTTTTTTGGTTTTAAAAATAACCTTACACTATATATATATATATATATATATATATATATATATATATATATATATATATATATATATATATATATATATATATATATATATATATATATATATATATATATATATATATATATATATATCTACTACCTATATAAAAGAGAGTTTTGTAACACCCCATCCTAAACTAAAAATCAGAAAAAATGACACCTGCAAAACAAGGAATAATCAACGGTCCAGGTTTCAACTTAAGCATAAAATACAGTCAACCTAAAAACATATATCCTACATCACCGCCTATCATCTAAAAAAACACACAACACACACCTGAAAAAAAATCATACGAAGAACCCCTACAAACCAATTACAACTTTTTGTTATTAAATCATGATTAATATGATTAATTCAAACGGTTACATTCAGATTAGTAGATTTGTAAATTATCCCAGATCCCAAAATACAATTCCATTCATTGAATCCCAAATAACAGATGGACGAATCGAATATTTTCTATCGAATATTTTCTGCCAATTTGTGAGGTTTGATCTTTTTATAGATAGTAGATCTGTTTTTAGATAGTAGATATGTTTCGATCTTTTATTTTATTTTAAACTAATTAAATTGTGAA
Source organism: Glebionis coronaria (assembly GCA_025667525.1). Classification (NCBI taxonomy): domain Eukaryota; kingdom Viridiplantae; phylum Streptophyta; class Magnoliopsida; order Asterales; family Asteraceae; genus Glebionis; species Glebionis coronaria. The sequence continues at coordinate 15,225 of JANFOE010000596.1, read as the reverse complement.
TTGTAGGTGATTGTTTGCACCATATAAATCCACATCATGAGTTTACCTCTGGATGGAATATTTTAGGTTTGTTTTTTTTCCCCAGATTTTTAATTGCTATTTTATTTTGTTCAATTATATTTTTTTCAATTGATTCACGTAATAGATGGAATCATATATTTAGGTTAATTTTTATCATAAGGTACATATTATTTATGCAACCGTTTGGAAAAAAAAATTATGTTTAGGTTTATTTAGGCAAGTTTGATTAACGTAATTGATGGAATCATTTAATTAGTTTTATTTTATACATAAAGTAATTGTACATATTATTTAGGCAAGTTTGAATAACCAAATTATCTTCAAGCAACCAAAACAGAAAATCACTAAACGTAACAAAATTCCGGATTTTCAGGTCAATCACTGTAAATGCTGATATATTTCATTAGTTATCCTTTTTAGTGTTTAAAATTTAAATTCTTTTTACCTAATTAAATATCTATAAATAAGAGGTCAATAACACACATAACAACTCACTCTTCCATTATCTCTCCAGTCTGCTAAAACGAATACACAAACAAGTAATTATTTTGCCTAATAATCTTTTGTTTTCATGTTTTTAATATATAATAAACATAAATTTATTTTTGTTGTATTTGTAGAGAAAAAACATGGATGCCAGCATGACTAAGGTATGTCATATTGATCAAATGTTGGATGATATGAAGGTGTTAGTCAGATGCATCAGCCTTTGGAATTCCCATCCATCTGGCAAGCCAAATGAGGTTTGAAGTTTAGATGCTGTCTTGCAAGATCCGGAGGTAATTGTTTTCATTAATGTTGTTAATTAATATTACAAAAAAAGTAACCATCCTTAATATCTTTATCATGTTCCAGGGTCATCGCATCCAAGCTAGAATCAAAAAAGAAGATATCAACAAGTTTAGAGCTTTGCTTGAAGAAGGAAAGTGTTTTATTATTGGAAACTTTGGAGTTACCAATAACAATGCAGCTTACCCATTACTCAACCACCGTTTTAAAATGAATTTGTACAAGAGCACGTCCGTGACGAGGGTTGCAGAATTTGACAGGAACACCCTTGGCTTTAATTTTACACCTTTCTCATCTTTTACTTCCAGAATATACCCCGAAACAGAACTTGTCGGTGAGTTTTTAAGAAAAAAAAATATCAAATTATTTATATCACATTGTTTTATTCTAACAGTTATTTGAGAAAATAAATGCAGATGTAATTGGAACACTGATTTCAATTTCAGACTCTATTCCTTTCAGAAAAAATGGTGAGGAAAAGACAAGGAGGTCACTCATACTGGAGGATGTTGAGTAAGATTATAATTTTCACTTTTAATCATAAATTAAACATCGTATAGATATTAGATATTAAATGCTAAAACTTCATATTTTAAACAGTGGTGTAACCCTTGAATTCTGTTTCTTTGACGAATGGAGCGAGAAATTTGCTACATTGTACGAAACTAGGAACTCAGTTGGTCATGTGGTTATCATTTTACAGTTATGTAAAGTGACTTACTTTAATAGTAAGTATGCAAAAAATTATGATTCTTATTATACATTTGTTATACAATCTATATAAATACTAACTTTTTAAATTTTTTTACAGAAAAACCTTCTTTGATAAATGCTATGTATTCAACTAAGGTTTACATCAATGATGATATTGCAAAGATAGCTGCTTTTAAACAGAGGTACAACAATGTTTATGTTTTATTTTTTACTCCTATATTACTCACATTTAGTACTCAACTCATTTTTTGTTTTCTAAATTGTATCAGGTATATTCAGAGAGATGGGTATGATCCAAGTAAGCATACAATTGCCTAGATCACACCTGTGAAAAGAATCGTCACATCTGATGAATTTTTAAGGGTGCCATTAAGAAGACAGTGGCCGGTATACGAGATTCTACAACTGTATGTTCTTTTTCCTAACCATTTTAATTCATTTTTCATGTATATGTATTAGATATTCTAAACTTCTTTATTATTAATGTATGTTTAATAAACTTTATAGGAATACCAATGCATTCTGTATGTCAAAATACACAAGATACACAAGGAATGCGGTTAGACATATCTCGCGTGCAAAAAGTGCGGTAGAGTTGCCAAGGTAGTAGATGTTGGTGAGTCTTCTTCTAGCGGTTACAAGGGGAAAAAACAGAACATATGGAACTGCACAACCCACGAAAATGTCACTGCTGGGGCAGTCGGTATGAGGTATTCTGTTTACTTTTATAGGATATGTTTGTGATTATTGTTGAACAAATTAGAGATTATTAGAAGAATGCACAAATATTATTGAATGTTCTTATATTTGAATTTGCACAAATATTATAACTTCATAAACCTAATAATTGACCAGTGCATATGAGAATGTAAAGAACAAATGTGAACGAGTTAAAGTGAAGAACGAATGTGAGCTGGTACCAACAAACATAAATCGCATATGGTATTACTTTAATCATCTGTGGTTTAATGGATTTCGACTAAACTGCTGCAACTTTATGTATACAGATTTTTTACCTTCGAACGCTTTATAAAATATTTGATGCCCTTTAATGCGCTAAAGACTTATATTCCATACTGTTTTAACCTACATAATATTACATGTAAAACTGTCAAAATCTAAGTGTGCTATGTTTCAATCACTAAAAAATACTTCTAAATGTTTTTTTTAAGTACCATGCATCTTCTTATCGGATTTGTAGACTGATCCAGCATATTGTTTCCACCAATCAGTGAGTGTGCGAGTTATATTTAAAAACCGAGTCTACATGGATGTGGTACTTATAATTTTTATACCTACAAATAAGATCTATAGATATTATATGTTTCAAAAGTGATTTTTTTCATTTATATGAATAGATTAGCAAATTGTACTCATATACTAATAAAAGTATATGTATTTATATTTTCAGATATAAAGTAACGATTCGCGTTACTGATGATACGGGATCAGCAGCTTTACTGCTGTTTGATGATAATGTTTTTAAGCTGTGTGGAGAACAATGCTATGATGTTCTGAAAAAAATGGACAAGAACATGATGATTATTTCCCATCTGAGCTTGATAAATTGAAAGGGAAACAATTGCTATTCCGTTTTAAGTATAGCGATGATCATATCAAAAATAAGAAGGATGTGTATCAGATATAATGGATTTCAGAAGATGAAGACATGATATCCATTTTCAAGAAGGAGTTCATCAAACAGGTATAAACATATTATCAGAAACATTAACAACTTATAAATTATATATTACATACAAAAGTACTAACTTAATTATGACATATGTTCGTTATATAGGTTGATGATACGGAATACGAAGTCGAAACTCCTTTGTTGGACAATTCGAAAAAATCAAACTTGCTAGACTGTGTTCAGTTTAACATAGAAGATACATCGAAATCTGCTCATGGTTCGTCTAAAACAAATGGAACCAATGGACCTGATGACAACATTTCTATTGCAATTGATGAAAGTTGTGGAGGGAATGCAAGCAACAAAGACACGGAAAACAGCTCTTGCAGCGCAAAAAGGCCCGTAATCATCGACTTAGATGATTGCAATGAAGACGAAGCAGATGCCAAAAGGTTGAAGCATGTTCGGGTCAAGATTGAACCAAAAGATTGAGCAGCAAAGGAGTTTCTATGTCACCCTGCATCTTTTTAATTTTTTTAGCACGCATTTTCTTTTCAATTATGGGAACAGTGTTTGAATTGTCTTTTTCTGTTTTTGGATGTTGGTTTTATTTGGTAAAACTTTTGTAACTATGCTTTATGGATGTTTATCCGTACAAGCAAGTTGTCATTTTATGAATAATATGGGTGATATGTTTCTTTTATGTTGATTTTGCATTCTTTTTTTTAAATTTCATCTAACTAATCTAACCGATTAACAGAAATGGATAATAAGCACTATATATAAACAAAGAAAAGGAAGAATGAACCTTACTGAAACTTAACCAATTGTAGTTGTACAAAAGTTTGCAGATTTGTTTTAAGCTACTAAATAAAACAACCAATTAAACTCCAACATTGCACAACATAGTAATCGCAATGCCAAACACTCTTTTATGCAGAAATTATAAAAATGCAGAATACTTATGCAGAAATAAAAGGCAGTAAAAAACAACCATCAAAGCTTATTTCTAATCCATTCCACAAGCCTAAAAACGACCAACAAAGCTTATTTCGAATCCTTAAGTCAAATTGAAAAAATGAATACTCGTGCAATTAGTAATCGCAATGCCAAACACTCTTTTATGCAGAAATTATAAAAATGCAGAATACTTATGCATAAATCAAAGGCAGTAAAAAACAACCATCAAAGCTTATTTCTAATCCTTTCCACAAGTCTAAAAACGGCCAACAAAGCTTATTTCGAATCCTTAAGTCAAATTGAAAAAATGAATACTCATGCAGTTAGTCAAAAAAACCCCATAGATGTCATCTAAATCAGATACCAAATCATCATCTACCTTTAACCAATTGTATAAAATAATACATACTCAATGGTCATGAGCACAAAAAATCAAACAAGAATACTGAATTTTATTGATAATCTATGATTCAACTTAAACTAAGAAAATCACAATGCCAAACACTCTTTTATGCAGAAAATCATAAAAACACAGAAACGACCATCAAAGGCAGTAAAAAAAACGACCATCAAAGCTTATTTTTAATCCTTTCCACAAGCCAAAAAACGACCAGCAAACTTATTTCGAATCCTTAAGCCAAATGGAAAAACTGATACTCGTGCAATTAGTCAATATAATACCCCATAGATGTCATCTAAATCAGATTAACCAAATCATCGTCTACCTTTAACCAATTGTATAAAATAATACATAGTCAATGGGCATGAGCATAAAAAAATAAAAATAAAATACTGAATTTTATTCATAAAAATAAAATGTAGATACTTATTAAACAGAAAGAGTATGATCATCACAATAAGGATTTTAAAACATAAAAAACAAAATTAAAGCCATTAAAATCTGCATCATCTTCTTTGTCAGATTCAACGGAAGCTGGAAGGTAAAATAACACGATGACCAATCATATGAAGATCATTCTTTGTTTTAGCAACGTCATCGGGAACATCATCATCACTAATCACAATGACATTTGTAAAATCAAAATTTTTGAGGTTCTCTTCACGTTTGCGTTGTTTAATGGAAAATACCTCTTCATTAGGGACGCCATTTGGATCATTGAATATGATTGGATTTGCATCCATAGAATTACTATAGCAGTTTTTTGACAGAATGTTAATGAGTTAAACGTGAGAATGATTAGAAAAAGATTCACAATTCATGTGCATAATCTTTAGGGGTTTATATAAGAACCGCATAATAAATACCATTTATATCGTTTAAAAATATTTACATTCTTAATAATGTATAATTTATACTAATTGATTTGTAAAATTATCACATGACTAATAAAATCAAAAAACATATCTTAACATATCCTAACAAACTTTATCTTTCTACAAATTTAAAAACTCTTATTCAACCAACATTTAAAAACAAATAATATCCATAATTAAATATATATTTACTTGGAAATTTATTCTATAAATTCTTGATTTACATTAACATATCTGCACACAAAATAAAATCACAAATATGGCTAACTCTAAACCTTTGAAGGTACGAATGTTTACTCATGTTCTATATTTTCTTATAATATGAGCTTTTTTTAATATTTAGATTCATATGTACGTAGTTCTTATAGGCTATTTTTTCTATTGTTTTTCCAAGGAAATCAATCATGAAATCATTAGCGGATCAACAACCAATGACGACAATAACATAATTGTCTTGTCCAGTGATGAATTGGTATACACATTCAGCATTCGTTTCAAAACTTTTACGTTATTTTTTTGGATATTTTCAAGTAATTTCTACCCTTTTGCATATAGGATGTTCCATCAATAACGAAACGTCGTAAGATTTCACAAACAAATAATCCCGTCGAGAACGAACAGATTCACTTAATTTCATCTGATGATGAAAAAAATAAGCCAATGTCTAATAGCAACAACTATGAAAAAGGAACTAAATCTGATGAAAAAATGGTACAATATTATTTACTACCTTCTTTTGTTTTTTCATTATTGTAAAGGTGCAATATACTATTTCATTTATTTGACATGAAATAATTTTATTGTATATACATCTTTCAGGATTCTGAAGAAGAATTACCAATTCGTTTTAAGTCTTCAAACTCCTGTAAGCTCTCAAGAAAACATAAAAAAAACGTCTATGCATCTCATGGATGAGTACACAGATGACGACGTGCCAAATCCTTAAGTAACCAAATCAAATGATTACGATAAGGCAGTATTAACTGATTATGAAGCTGATGATGATAGCCAAGAGTGTGATGAATTTGAAGTTGAACATACAGATGGCGTGCAACTGTCAGACGACCTGGATGTCAATAATAATGAATATGACCTTAGTGATAGCTTCATTGACGATGGGCCTTTAGATAATGAAGACGGGGAAACAGATTTTGATAGCGACAATTGAATCCTGCCATTTAAATCTGTTTCGCATGCAGTCCTTAATAAAAATTGTGTTCTTTTTTTACTTTGATGATTATGTACTTGTGATAGTTAAGTATTAAACTTTCAAATTATTCATTGTTCTTGCCTTCGTTTATTAAGTCATACACATATACACATTTAATTAATTTATTTACAAGTTTAACATATAAACATTCCATCAAATATCAGTTACATAGAAACAAATGACCAATCCAAAAAAACATGTGACTTACCCATTCGTGTGTTTAACAAGCTTACCTATTAATAATAACATTTTTTTAATATTAAATACTTTGGGCTTAAATATCCGATTTTTGGCCCTATCAATTTTTGCAATTTCAACGTAAGCTAAAAATCAGCTAGATTGATTAACTAAATTTAGTTTTTATCTCTGTCAAAAACAAATCTACTACCTATATAGAAAAATATTATATGCCGAGGAAACCAACAAGATGATTAACAAAAAAAAAAACCATACTACTTATTAGGAAAAAGAACAATATCAGATGCATATAAACACCGTTGATGATTCAAACAACAATTTTGATAGTCGCGCGAACTCATCAACACAAGTACCTCAGGAGGTTATCAGAAAAGACATCTTACTTCAAGGTAATGTTTTATTTTGTTAATCTTCCTATAAACGTTGGTAATTCGTCCAACTAATATTTATAATTCCCAAAAAACAGATGATAACCACAGTGGGAAAAGGATAAAATCTGCCATGCCACATGGAAGTGTAGGTGGTAGTACATTATCTTATGATGATTTGCCATACGTGCATGTTAATAACGTAGGAAGATTTAAACAATCATCATTTGGATATTATCAAACCTTCAATTCAGTTCAAAACGCAGGTTTGTTATTATTATTTGTTTGCATTTTTTTTGTCCAACTATTTTTTAATATGTCCTTTTTATAGCTATGAGTTCCATTGGTAATTCGTCGAAACATAACACCAACGTGATAAACTATCTCCCATTTTACACGTCAACAACGAATACCAGCATATGTAAGGATGTTTTTTTTTAAATTAATACCGTACCATTATGTTATTCACATTATTTATTGTATCCCCATCGTATATACAGCTACATATTTTCAAACAGGTACAACAAAATTAAACAGTCAACAACCATTATCTGTTAATACCGCACCCCCTTGCCATGCTAAATCTGTACAGCGATATCCCCTATCAGACATAACACAAAGTAATTATACACATTTCAATTTCTGTGTTTTATATTTTGATAACAATATTCGTGTACTGTATGTTCGTGTCTGTTTATGTTGTCTACGTGTGATTGTTTCAGCTGAATTTAAAGCATCGGGTACAACTGTTTTAAATGAAAATATGCCTATCGCTAAAAAGGGACGTGGACGGCCACGCAAATATGCTGATGATGGGAATGTGGTTACTAAGCTCCAACCTTTGAATATGATTTTTCCTCCATCGTTGATTAAAACAAGTAAATTTAACCCATTTTATATTTTTGTATCAATTTCTCCAAAATACATTGTAAAAAGTCCTGTCATATACTAATCCTCTTCATATAATATAGGTTGTTCAGAACATACGCAAGACAACTCATTACAGGAAAATCCATTGTTAATAAAAAAAACCAACCTGTATCGCTTCCAACATTATCTCAAAATATTCAAGTAACTAAAAGGGTTCGTGGACGTCCCCGTAAGGACATTACACCAAGTAATATCTTCAGTTGCATTTTCTTATAATTTTATAATTTTACACAAACTGTTACAACAACATTGTTAACAATTATTTTTTTTTATGTATATTATTTTTCACAGATCAAACAAGTTACTCCGCAGTTCATGAGAAGCAACCTTTATCCGAAAACCAACAACACATTGTGCAAATAGTCTCTCAAAATATTCAAGTAACTAAAAGAGGTCGTGGACGTCCCCGTAAGGAAAATCTTGAAGACTCTTCTGTTAATAAAAAAAACAAACATGTGCCCACACAAGTTACAAGTTGTCCGTTATCGGACATCACATCAAGTAAGGCTACATTTTTACTTTAATCTCAAAAGAATTTAATGTCAGATACTTGATCTCACTTTTCATAATATTTTTAATTTTAGGTACATTTTCAGCTCTTAACCAAAACATTGGTGAATCACGTAACGGTAAAAACATTTTAACCCAACAAGCTAATCAGAATATTCAGGGGTTGTTCCAATCACTTGGAATACAGAAACAAAAATGTGGACGTCCTCTTAACAGTTCTATATCTTTTGATAATGAATCAAATGTTAAAGATGTCGGATCATCACATTCTATATCAAATGTAGCACGTAATAAACGTGGAAGGCCTCGCATAATACGGCAAACAAAAGGTAACACTTTTAACATTATGTATATTATTTATTTACTTTACAATTTTAAAATTTCTTACGATATATTAACAAGTATACGTGTTTTAAAGGGGATGATTCTCATAACAAGTATGTAAGCAGTGGTGTTGGATCTTCATCTCCTAAGTCTGTTACTCCTTCTGCAAACGACACAACCACTGATTACCTATATACAGGTACACTTATTAAAAAAACAGTATTAATACGTATGTATTTATATTTTGTTTAAACCATCAAAACATATTACAGGCGAAACATCAAAGAATAATCCAAGGGAAAAAGAACATTACTCCGGTCCAATTTGATATTGGTTAGATACTATAATTATAATTTGAAACACATTTTTAAAACTAACAAATCATATTATTACATTCTTTTCATTTTTTTTTACACAGGTTCATCACATATTGAAAAAGGCAAATCAAACTTGATTACTCCGGTCCCTTTTAATATTGGTTAGATTGTTTTTATGTATATTATTTTTTATACTCATAAATTGTATATTAAAAGTAGATTAATATTATATTATACACAGGAACTACACCAATTAATAAAGCCAATTCAGATTTGATTATTCCTGACTTTGAACCTTCTGATGATGATACTGAAGACGTACATAGATATATGGATCCAGATTCATTTGCAAATGCACATGATTTTGAACCGACAGATGAGGATTATGAAGACGATAACCGAATTGAAGATTGTATAAAAGGCATATCTAAAGGTAATTATTAGCAATTATAATAACAAAATATGTTCATTACTTTTTAAGTTTTCATAAAATAATATTTAATCAGTAAATCACATTTCATCAGAATACCATGACCATGGGGATCCTATAGAGGAATGTAGCAAGTGTGGTGCATTATTGTGGCTTGCCGAATGTTGAGTAGGATCTAATAATGTGAGCAGACGTGAAGGATTTTCTCTTTGTTGTGGAAGAGGATTAGTGAAGCTACATGTTTCATTAAAGAACCCACCGCCTTTGTTAATGGGACTTTTAAAAGGGGAACATCCAAAGAGCAAATCATTTATGGAAAACATACGCCGATATAATTCTATGTTTGCTTATATATGGATGACTGGAAAGCAAGATAATAGCGTTAATAAGGGACGTGGTCCATTTTGTTTTAGGATTCAAGGTAAAAATAACCATGTAATTGGAGATTTATTACCAAAAAAGGCGGATCACCTAAGTTTGGACAACTATACATCTATGATCCTGCAAATGAGGTTCAAAACCGAATGAACGTTGTCAGGTAATACATTTAGAAGCAATTTATAATATATATAGATTTTTATGAATTAAGAATTTGATTTTCAGCTTTTTTTTTCAGTGGTTCAAAAAATAATGCATCGTCATATACAAACCAAGACATAGATCGTGATCTTACAAAAAACATAAAATCTATGCTTGATAAAGATAACCCTTTGGTGCAGAAATATAGGATGGCAGCCCAACAAATTGCTGAGGGCAGTTCAGATGTAAACATCAGGCTCATAGGTAGACGTGGTAGCGATGGCCGTCAACACAATCTCCCTACTGCAGATGAAGCTGCTGCACTTATATTTGGAGATTTTGAATCAATGGATAAACAAAGAGACAAACTTGTGGTGGGGAAAAATGGTAACTTGAAAAAAATAAGCGAGCTTCATGTTTCATACCTTCCATTACAGTACCCTTTGTTATTCCCATACGCGGAAGATGGATATAGGACTGACATATACCTTGATGGTATAACCGACGATACACCTGAGAAACAAAAAAAATATGTGACCATGCGACAATGGTTTGCGTACCGTATTCAGGAACGTCGAAATGTATTCTCCACAATTGTAAATGGGAAAAGATTATTTTAGCAGTTTTTGGTGGACGGTTATACAATGGATGAAGCCGAAAGACTATTGTATATTAGGAATAAACAAAGTGATCTACGATGCGAAACATATTCCCGGCTTAAACAAGCAGCTGAATCATCCAACCCATCAAATATTAAGCGTGGAACACCGATTGTCTTACCTGCAACGTACACTGGAGGCCCACGTTACATGTTACAAAACTATTTGGATGCAATGGCAATGTGCAAATGGTATGGGTATCCTGATTTATTTATAACTTTTACATGTAATCCAAAATGGCCCGAGATTACACGATTTTTGCGTGAAAGAGGATTGAAATCAGAAGATCGTCCTGACGTTACAACTCGAGTTTTCAAAATGAAGCTTGATCAATTGATAAGAGACATAAAGGATAAACGTATTTTTGGACGTGTGCGAGCAGGTATACTACAATATATATTTTTTTATATTATTGATTAAAACTATAAATTTATTTCTCTATTTTTTACTATTATGAAAACTAAGTTTATGTTTATATATTTTCAACAGAAGTATATACCATAGAGTTTCAGAAACGCGGATTACCTCATTGTCATTTATGCATTTGGTTGGAGTCAAATGACAAATTAAGAACAACGGCTGACATAGACAGATGTATTTCTGCCGAAATACCCGATAAAGAAGTTGACCCCGAGTTACATCAACTGGTCAAAGAGCTTATGATGCACGGGCCATGTGGACCGGAACACAGAAGCTGCCCTTGCATGGTGGATAACAAGTGCTCTAAAAAGTTTCCAAAAGCATTCAAAGAGGATAATTCTTTTGATGATAAACGGTATGCTATCTATAAAAGAAGTGACAACGGCAGAACAGTTAAAAAACAAGGTGTAGACCTACATGCTGGTTATGTAGTTCCATACAATCCCACCTTATTGAGAAGGTATAATACTTAACATTTATTAATTTAGTTAAATCTATAAACAGATTACATCGTTACTTATTGTTATTATATATAATCAAATTAAAATCTTTTAATAGGTACCAAGCTCATATAAACGTTGAATTTTGCAACCAATTCGGGTCTATCAAATACCTTTTTAAGTATATCAACAAAGGTCCAGATAGAGTCACTACTGCTGTTGAAGATGAAGAAAAGGACGAGATCAAGGATTTCTTAGACTGTCGTTATTTATCATCATGCGAAGCCGCTTGGAGGATTTTCAAGTTCGATATACATCATAGATTCCCAGCTGTAGAACGATTGCCATTTCATCTTCCTAACAAGCAATCTGTTGTATTTAATCCTTCCGAAAGCATTGATTTCCAACTTGATAAGGTGTCAGCTAATACGTCTAAGTTTTTAGCTTGGATGGAAGTTAACAAAACAGACGTGGATGCCAGAAAGTTGTTGTATGTAGAATTTCCAAAACATTATGTGTGGAATTCAACTGACAGAAAATGGACCCCAAGAAAACAAGGTAACAAAACAATCTCATCGTATTACAAGCATTTTCTTATAAAGTATATATCAAATGAAAATATAACATCCCTCACATCACTGTAACTTATTTTATTGAAACAGGTAAAAGCATTGGACGAATACATCATGTACCTGCTTCTTGGGGGGAACTTTTTTACCTACGCAGGTTATTGAACCATGTTAGAGGAGCTCAAGAGTGGGAAGACCTAAGGAAATATGATGATGTAGTATATCCTACATGTAAAGAGGCTTGCTTCGCTCGCGGTTTGTTAGAAGAGGACAAAGAGTACATAGACGGAATTATTGAGGCAAGCGAGTGGGGAATGGGAGATTACATACGAAATTATTTCGTAATGTTAATACTATCCGATACTATGGCTAGGCTTGAATTTGTGTGGGAAAAAACATGGAAGCTTTTAGCTGAAGATGTTTTAGAACTAGAACAAAAAAAAAGAAATCATCCAGGTAACAATCATCACTAAATTAAATATGTATCGAACAGTTTCCTTAATTATTTAAAAAATAACCATAAATTTCCGTTATAGATCTTTAGCTTACTGATACGCAACGATACAATATATGTTTAACTTATATTGAGGAAAAGTTGCTAAGCAATTCAAGGAGTCTAAAGATGATTGTAAACATGCCTTACCCAAATTCAGAATTCACAATGGACGAGTTCAACCGATTGATTTATGATGAATTGGATTATAACATTCCGGAACTTATAATCCAACACCAACAACTATATGCAAGTCTAACTGATGAGCAAACATCTATATACAATAAGATTGTTGGTGCATGTGATAAAAATAAAGGTGGAATGTTTTTTGTCTATGGTTATGGAGGGACTGGTAAGACTTTTTTATACAAGACACTAACTGCTTCTATAAGGTCGAGGGGGGAGATTGTTTTAAATGTTGCATCAAGTGGAATAGCTTCACTATTGCTGGACGGAGGAAGAACAGCCCATTCCCGTTTTGCTATCCCGATTAATATTCTTGAGGATTCTTTGTGTACTATTCCTGCTAATAGTAACCTTTCAGAGTTGATACGAGAAGCAAAGTTAATTATATGGGATGAAGCTCCGATGATCAACAGACTTGCCTTTGAAGCTTTTGATAAAACGCTAAAAGATATATGTACAGGTCCATCTGCTGCGAAGTCGGATTTGGTTTTTGGTGGTAAAGTTGTTGTTTTTGGTGGAGATTTTCGTCAAATATTACCTGTAATCCCAAATGGTACTAGGCAAGATATTGTACACGTATCGCTCAACATGTCTTCCTTGTGGCAACATTGCACTGTTCTAAAGCTTACTAAAAAATTGAGGCTTCATGTAGGGTGCAATCCAGCAGATGCAGCTGAGATAAACGAGTTTGCGGATTAGATTCTTAATATTGGTGAAGGAAAACTTGGTGGGAAAAATGATGGTAATGCTGAGGTTGAATTCGGAGAAGAAATGTTAATACCTGATTCGGACGATCACATTGAATCTCTCATAGCAGAAACGTACGACAATTAGGAGCATAATCTTTGGGATCAAACATATTTTCAAAATAGAGCTATTCTTGCACCTACACACGAGCAGGTTGACAAAGTAAATGAACGAATGTTGGCATTGCTTCCCGGGACAGAGAAAGTTTGTTACAGCTCTGATTCTGTTTCCGATGTAGATATCGATTTCAACTTCAATGAGTCTCTTTACACCACTGAATTTCTGAATACAATCAAGATGTCTGGTATTCCACACCATAAGTTAGTCTTAAAGGTTGGTGCTCTGGTTATGTGTTTGCGTAATATCGACCAGAGAGGGGGACTTTGTAATGGTACCAGGTTACAGGTATTGAGAATTAGCAAAATCAACATAGAGGCTAAAATTATATCGGGCGGAAAAGTAGGTACAATTGTGGCTATACCTCGAATGAGTATTAGCCCATCAGATAAGAAAATGCCTTTTCAGCTAAATAGGAGACAATTCCCTGTAGCGCTTTGTTTTGCCATGACAATTAATAAAAGTCAAGGACAAACGTTGGCTAAGGTTGGTCTATATTTGGAGCGACCGGTATTTTCGCACGGTCAACTTTATGTTGCTGTATCCAGAGTAAAAAGTAAGAAAGGACTAAAGGTATTGTGTTGCGATAAAGATGGAAAGTATTGCAACTACACAAACAATGTCGTTTTTAAAGAAGTTCTGCATCGTTTGTGATTCCTATATATATCTGTTCAGGTATGTATTATTTTTTTTTCTTATAAACTTTTGTGTTTAATTCAAATTGGAATATTATAAATAATATGATTATAATCAACTATATGATTCACTTTAATTTCTATTTATTTTCCAGGCATTTTGCTTCCGGAAATGCATCATTTAAGTGTTGAAGAAACCCGATTCATCCGTTGGGGGCATCAATCACAAAGTTTTTTATATATATGTATATACATATTTATATATATATATGTATATATATATATATATACATATTTATATATATATGTATATATATATATATATATATATATATATATATATATATATATATATATATATATATATATATATTTATATATATATATATATATATATATATATATATATATATATATATATATATATATATATATATATATATATATATATATATATATATATATATATATATATATATATATGTGTTTATATATATATATATATATATATATATATATATATATATATGTGTTATATATATATATATATATATATATATATATATATATATATATATATATATATATATATATATATATATAATATATATATATATATATATATATATATATATATATATATATATATATATATATATATATATATATATATATATATATATATATATATATATATATATATATATATATATATATATATATATATATATATATATATATAATATATATATATAATTTAT